>LNAC01000311.1:82699-155206 GCA_002007465.1 Ailurus styani | reverse complement strand
GGGGGGGGGGGGAGGGAGGGGGGACGGGAATGTGGGGGGTGTTCGGGCACCTCCGTGTGTCCTCTCCCTGCGCTCCAGTGCCCTCGACGCACAAATGCACAAATACCGCTGACGCCTCCATGGAGGAGAGAAGGTGGAATCAGGTTTTCGGGGTGCTCTGAGTTGGGTGCAAGCCCTGTGAGAACGCCCCCTGTATGTACCCAGTCCTCTAGTTCTCAGATGTTAGATGCGGTCATTCTTCCAAAGGAGGTGAGTGAGGCAGAGCGCCAACTCCCCTGCGTTCCGAGTGCCTTCTGAGGGAAACTGGACTTGAGGGCGCAGCTGTCCGGGCTTCTGTTACATGTTCTGCTCAAGGGCTTGTCAAGCTTGTTTGACAAAGGAAGAGCAGTATCAAGGTTGCACAAAGCCACTCGACAAAATCTACAAAGACCAGCTTGCTCTCCAGGGGCCCAAATCATGAGAAGGCCCGGCCTTCCTCAAACACTCTGTCTACAGCTTGACAGTACTCTGGCCCTGGAGCTGTCAAGCACCTCTTTCTTCTTGCCCAGGTGTACCCCAGGGCCATGGGCAGAGCGTCCTCATCTGTGGCCCCAGGAAGCTGCCCCCAGCCCTGGCAGCATGAGTTCTCTGAATGGCCAAGTCGTCTGGAGGGTTTGCGTGGGAGGGAGGATTTGTTCCCAGGTCCCCCTGTGATACCGCAGGCTGGCGGGAGCCCAGAGCTGCCAGTTGGCTGCCTTCCCCCCAAAGCTCTGCTTCCTGCTGCTGGTGTCTGTCTGTAGGTACAGAGCTCCAAAGTAGAGGACTGTGTATGCGTGCAGGGATGCTGGGCCCAAAGGGCATGGCTCCCTGACACCTGTACCCACAGAATCAGCTGAGATTTGTTTTTTGTTTTTTCTTTAAAATCAAAATCTTCCTTTTAAGGTTGTTTCCTTCTATTGGGAAGTAGGCATGATGTGATTAGGAATTGTCCTGTTCTCTTGCGGAACCATGAAAGAGAGGAAGGAAGGAAAAAGCATATCCACAGAGGACCTGATAAATGTCAGTCAAGATTCAGATGACACTCTAAAGACCCTGCCTTATCTGACCCTCAGAGCAAACCCGCGGGAGAAGAGTGGCAGCCCCTCACCGTGCTCCACACATAAGGAGCAGTGCAAGGCCTTGATGGCCGATTAGACTTGTCCTCTCCTGACACTCCAGGCTTCAGTGTCCTGGGCTCCAGATATGCATTTCCCCAACTTCTGGCTCTCTGCCTTCCTCCCCTGGAGATGCTAATTCAGATGGTCTGGGACAATGGGGCCAAGGGATTTGTGTTTTAACCAGCATCCCAGAGGACACGAACCATCATGCAGGTTCACCACCATGTTCAACTTGGGGTACAAGTTCATCAACGGTGCAGCTCCCCCCTGTCCTCCAAGCTAGACAGGGCTCTAGGAACCAGGTCTCCAGACCACATCAGGACCACACCTCCTCATCTGCCTCAGCCAGACAGTGGGGTCTCTATTTTACACGATTGTTTGCAGGATTAAATAAATAGCATAGGTAGTGTGCCAGGCACCAAGGAGGAGCCCCTAAGTGTGGTTCCCTTCCACTTCCATCTAAAGGACCCCCTCCTTCTATCTAAAGATACCAACTCGGTATCGCTCTAGTGATCCAAATTATCTGAGTTGTAACCCAGCTAACAAGGCAGATAAAGGTTTTTTTCTTTCATCCAGTTGAAGTCTATTGTCTGCTACAGATTCCTTGCTAGGAAATGCATTAGGAGGCTCTAGGACAGACATTGCTGACACTTTCCAAAGAGCTGGCCCATTGCAGCAGGTCACAGCATCTCTGGTCTAGGAAGGTACAGCCTTTGGTGAGGAAGGACACAGCAGACTGGGGCAACAGGGATGGGCCTCCCCAGAGAAAAGGCAGCTCAGCCTCCCTCCCAGTGATGAGCTAACAGACTGGAGGGTCTATGAAGAAGGTGGACTGTGACCACCATGCCAGGAGCAGCAGCTTTGGCCTGAGGCAGGTGTGGCCCAAGGCCAGCACTGGGAGGCCTGCCCGAGAAGCAAGAAGTGCCTGAGAGGAGGACTGGCCTTCCTGAAAGTTCTTCCTGCACAGGGTGCAGGGGAGGGACAGCAGTGGGACTCCTCTTCATTCAGAGAACCACGGAGAGTGTCTGACACTGACAGGGGAGGGACCTTCGAGGTCATCCAGCCTGATCAATCCCACTCAGGACAGGTGTCCTTCTTCTGTGGGGCTTGAACACCTCTGGTCATAGGGAGCTTGTCCCTCATGAGGCAGCGTGCTGCCCAAAGACCCTCTCTGTGGGAACTGTGGGGAGGAGACGGCCACACCCATCCCCAGCGTGGGAAGGGCCACAGGCTGTCTCTACTCTGTGTCTGCGTGCACGCCATGCAGGGGTCTCCAGGCTGTGATGAGTGAAGAGGAACCTGCATGAAGTGTCCTGGCTTGCACGACCCCAGGAGAAATCCCTAAGAGCAGTCCCTAGTTCCTGTGAAGCGTGCTGACGCCACGTCTCATGGTCAGCAAGAAAAGATCTTCCCTCCCTCCTTCCCTCTCTCCCTCCCCCTGCCCTCCCTCCTGTCCTTTTCCTTTCTCTTTTTCTTCCTTCTCTCCCAGCCTCCCCTCCTTTCTCACTAAACATTTGGGAAACTCCTACTTTGGTTTCAGTGTTGTGCAGACTGGGGTCCTGGAAAAGGTGACCGGAGGGGCTCAGCCCGGCGATGAGACAGATGGGCCGTCGTGATGACGCCCGTCTGCTGCCCCAGCACAGCTTTACAGAGCACTGTCCAAGTGAGGCCCCGGGGAGGCTGGGTGCATTCACTCGCAGGCCACTGCCCTGCTCACAGCCCTCCACTGCCCCCAAAGCAAAAGGGAACCGCTTGCCGAGGCCCTGCTTGACCTGGCTTGCCTCCCTCCCCACCCCCATCTCTGCCCCCATCACCCTGGCTCCTGGTCCCTCCAACAGGAAGCTTCCCCCACTCAGGGCTCTGCCTGGGCTGGTCCTTCTGCCATCACCCCTCCTGCTTCAGGCGCTGCCCCCTCGCCTTCAGCTCTCTGCTCAAAGGGCATCTCCAATAAAGGGCACCCTTGGTTCCTGTGGCTGAACACGAAACCCTGTCTGTCCCCTGCTTCATTTGTCTTCATGTCACTTCCCAACATCCTGATATGTATCTCTTTGTTGTTATTTCTCTTCCCCCTAGAACACAAACCCCAAGGGAGTGGAGGTTTGCCAGCTCTGGGCGCTGCAGCATCCCCAGATCCTAGCCCAAAGCCTGAGTGCGAGGCGGTGCCCAGAAGTGAGCGATGAATGGCAGGGGAAGTGTGGAGTCTTTGCTAGTTCTCTCTGCTTCGGTTAACAAAGGGGGATCCCTGGCCTGCTGCCCTCGCACTCAGCAAACACATCCTGAGAGAAGTCCAAAGAGCTGCATTCTTTGGGAAGATGGAGCTGATGGTACAAATCCAGCTGGAGACATTGGGCAGCAGGATCTTTGTCCAGTTAGTTCCGCTTGTTTTCTTGTCTTTAAAATGGGAATAATATCATTTACCAGTTATGGAGGTCCAAGCTCCAAGTGTGTATGCATGCTTGATTCCCCGACTTCACAAAGAGGAAAGCAGATGGGTCATTCATTCTCTGGAAAAAGATGGAGCTTCAGAGAGGGTATCTAACTTGCCGAAAGTCACCCAGCAGCTAAGGGGCAGGGCACTCGGGTCTTTCTGACCCCAAGGCCATGCTCCCCTGTGTGCTCAGATCAAAATGGTGATCTACCTAACAGTGAATGTAACAAGACCATGTGCTGTGAAGTACAAAACATTTTGCAAACACAAGTCATTATGTGGATGTTTTGGAGTTCTAACTCTCTGAGAAAGAAAGGACTAGCTTTATTTAGATGAGCTATTCTCTTGGATTTTTGGAAATCTCAGAATCCTAACTGGGCCCACGTCGTGGGGATGCAGTCTTCTTCCTGAGGGTAGTGGGGAGCTAGAGGAGGGGAGAAGTGGCTCCAGCCCATGGGTCCCTCCAGGCACCCTGCTGGCCAACCTTCAGGCCAAGAGGACTCTCAGACTGCTCTGCCTTACAGGAGCAGAACCTAAGCCTCGTGGAGATTTGTCCCTTCATCCACTGCCCTGGAAACAGCCATCAGGGTGACCAGAATGAGAATGTGGGGCTAAAGATTCAATCACCAATGTAAACAGGAGAAGGGAGCCATGGGCTACCAGGAGTGCTGCACAGAAGGGAAGAGAATGAATATGTATCAAGCGTCTATTTCCAGGCAGGCCCCAGAGGAAATCCTGCTTACATCACTTACTAGCTGTGGAGCTGTAGGCAAATCATGGAGCCTCTCTGGGTCTCAGTTTCCACATCTGTAAGCTGGGCAGAGGGTTTATAGGCACTTACAAATTTGTAAGATCCTGTCTGCTGAGCTCACGCCATGGTGCCTGGTACCCAGCACATGCTCAGAACATACTGGCCGTATTGTGTCACCAGCTACCATTGCTCTCAGGACACCAGGTCCTTGCTCCCTGTCCTCATGCCCAGTGAGAGGCATTGCCACCTGTCGACCCCTCCAGCAGGAGCCAGAGTCTCCCCTCCTGCATCTGACCTATCCCAGCTCCTGCTGGCTTGGCATCCTGTTTCTCCAGAACCATCCTGAACTCTGCATCCCTCCACCACTGTCATCACCTGCGACCCAACCTTCACTGCCACTGCCACCCCAGATCACTGTCACCCCTCATGTCACCCGCATGCTTCATGAGGAAATCGTCTATTATAGATGGAGAGTCGCATCCTTACTATACAAAAAAACCCCTCTACCAGTCAGTAAGGAAAAGTCAAGGCCACAGGAGGAAGCCACGTCCACAGGAAAAATTACAATGGCTAAAAGGCATGAACAACAGTCCAGGATGATCAGTAATGGAAAAAAAATAACTTTAAATGAGGATATAGTGGGATCCCTGGGTGGTTCAGTTGTTAAGCATCTGTCTTCAGCTCAGGTCATGATCCCAGGGTCCTGGGATCAAGTCCTACATCGGGCTCCCTGCTCAGTAGGAAACCTGTTTCTCCCTCTGCCTGCTGCTCCCCCTACTTGTGCTCTTTCTCTCTCTCTGACAAATAAATAAGTAAAATCTTTTAAAAAATAAATAAATGAAGATATAGCAAGCTTTACCTGCATGTTAAAGATATGATCCTACTAAAGTAAAATATGATGTGTATATAATATGTAGTGTATAAAAAATATATAAAATATGATAATATATCTATATAACCTATAATATATATCATATGTTACTTATATTCCACTAAACTATTACTCTGGTTATATTTGGGTCTGTGATTAGGAATGACTTCTTTTCTTTACGGTGATTTTCTATGGTTTCCAGATAAGTGCAAATTGATTTCATACTCCTCTCTCCACCTCCTGCATCTCTTTCCCTCTTTCTCTCCCCTCCCTCTTTCCTTTCCCGACCCCTCTGCCCCCACCACTGCCTGCATACACCCGTCCCACCGCTACAGCCAGACTCAGGCCCCTCAAGGCCCTCGATGGCCTGCTTGAGCCTGCTGGTCTACCTCCAGCTCCTGCCTCTCTCCTCTCACTGTTTCCTCAAAGAAACCCAACTCCTCACAGTCCCCAGCACACAGTAGGCTGCTTCACTTCTACACCTAGCCAAACACCACCTGCCCTTCAGAGTCTATCTGGAGCCCTACATCCTCTGCGAAGTCTTCACTGCCCCCCTCCCCACCGGGCCTCCCCCTGCTGGGTCAGTGTTGTCCCTTGGCTCCCCAGCAGACCGACGGCCCCTCCCCACGGCATTATGTCCCCCGCTCTGCCGCCCATACTCCCATACTCTTCCACTGACTTCTCCCTTCCCCCCAGCTCGTGCACTTTTCTGGGCAGCGCCAAGTGTCTGTGCATCTTTGTGTCTTCTGAGCTTACAGCACCCGCCACCTAAGGAAATACTTGGGGAACTGAAACAAACGTGACCTTTGGTTTTGTTGGCAGATAGGTATGTATTATTAGTCTCATTTAAAGATGGAGATATCAAGCTCAGAGAGGTTAAGTAAATTGCCCAATTTCACACAGGTCAGTGGAAAAGCTTAGAGTTAAACACAATTGTTTAGAACAGGGGGAGGGTGTAACCTGAAGCCTTAGGGTCAGGCTCCAAAGTGCTCTCCACTGCTGTAGACTTAATAGGGAACAATACACACTTCAGGGAGCAATGAAAGGGAGGGAGGAAGGGGTGGCTAACGTAATAGTAATAGCATCTAATAAATTACTAAACCCATGCCCAAGGCACTGTCTTAAGCACTTGACAATCTCAGTTCATTTTAAAAACATTATAAGGAAGGGAACATTACTAGCCCCATTTTAGAAGTGAAAAAAACAAAACAAGACAAGACAAAAAAACAAAAACAACTAAGTCATGGCCAAGTTTAGTCCCTTGCCCTGTCATAGACTCAGGATCTGGAGCTCCGCCGTCCAGCTCACAGCCCGGCTCACGGCCCGCACTCTGAACTGGAGCCACGCTGCCTGGTGGCCGGCGAGGAACCTGGCTCCATTGCCTTCAGGGCTGCAGGGACTACCCCCTGAGGCTGCAGAGGCCACTGTCATGCCACAGGATGGTACCGGTATGCTCCAGGACCGGAGCTGAAGCCCCCACATTGGTGCCTCATCCAGAAGATGAGGGGTCCCTGCCCAGGCTCACCGCTCTTCACAGCCCGGGGACTGGCTCACAAAGCAGGCATCTCTGAGGGCCGGTGGGGGGGCTGGGTGCGAACCACTTGATAATGGGATTCAAGACAGGAGGTGAGAAATCAAGCTGCCTGGGCCTAAGCTATGTCAGGCACAAACCCACCTCATCCCACTGACACTTTCCCTCTGCACTGTGTACACAGAAACCCATGCACAGGGAGGGAAGGCTGGTGCAACTGGGACTTGTACCCATGGTTGTCACATCATTCCAAATAAGCATGCTGGATTTGTCAGACATTTGCAGACTTGGTCTGCAATACTCCTGATCTCCCTGAGAATGGTCTGTCCTACCCTCCGTCTCCTAAGTCCTGGGCTGAGTTCCGATGGAGGTGAGAAGAGGAGACTAGCGGTGGGAACAGCATTGGCTTGGCATGTGGGGAGGCCAGCCCCGGCCACTGTGAACGGCCCCATACCCCAGCCTCAGTTTTCTTATCTGTAAAATGGGAGGGCTGGATATGAAGTACTGTCCTCAGGTCCTTTTCAGAGCTGACGTCCTATGCGTCAGTGTTACTTGTGCTGCCCCTGTTCTGTGCAAACGGAAAGACAAGATTGAGCACCTCCACACCAGGAGCCGCAGCAGTGAGTGTGCTCAGTGGACACGCTCGCTCCTGGTGTAGGACGGACCTGCTTTCCTCAACTACAAGGCTCTGAGGACTGAGTTAATGGATGCAAGGTCAAGCATACAACTATATGAACAAGGATGCTTTGTAATTCCACAGGAATGACATGCACCAACACCTAATCTGGCCAGTGCTAGGCTCTGGGCAACCCCACAGGAAAGATACTGGCATGACCTGCCCATTTTATAGATGAGTACAGTAAAGTCCATGGGGGTTTAGTGATTTGCCCAAGATCATGTTCATGCTAGATGATTCTTGAGTGGCTTAATTTAATAATGATGCCCCAGAAATGGACTCCGTGTGATGAAGGAAAAGTACCAGGGAGGATGGAGTTAGGTCCAGTTGGCATGGAGCCCAGTAACAGTACCCAGTGGCCTGGTCAGTGAAGGATGGGGGCCCAGGCCTCCCCGTGGCAGGTATACCACAGTATGCCATTATGCAAGGCCAAGCTTCCCAGGTAACAGGTGTTACCTTGAGTCACACAACCAGCAGTTGAGAGGTGGCTGACCTGACTCCAGACTGTCTAGCCGAGAGGGCTTGCTCCTCTCCACCTCAGGAGCGGTCGGTCCCCAGAGATCAACAGAGTTTTTCTCCCGACGAATGGCCTTTTCCCCCACAAGGGCTGCTGTGGACCCCTACCCACACTTTCTGGAATGGCATTCTGTGACCACGGGTGGTCTCCATGGCAACCAGGGTTTTCCCACCCCCCTTGCCACCAGGCTGCACCTCCTCTCTGCTTGCCCAGGACTAGCAGGGGTCGGCCAGCCAGGCTGGCAGACGGCTGAGGCGGCAGGCGGCAAGGGCTCTCGGAGCAGGGCAGGGAGGGCTCTGTAAGTGACCTCTGTCCAGCTCCATCCAAGGTGTGAGGACAGGGGAAAGGGTCTGCCCAGGTGGGGCAAGGGTGGGAGGGGAGGACAATTCCCCCACTGCCCAAGCTTCTGGACCCTTCCTCGAACCCTGTGGTCTGAACATTTCCCGTTAGTGCCTTGCAGGCCTCAGTGCGTGTACCCAAGACCGGACACCCAAAGCCCTTCTCGGTTCACTCTGTTTGCCCGGCCCTGGAACCCACTAGGTGCCCCCAGCTAGAGGTTCACACCCCCTGCCTGAGCCCGGTGTCCGGCACTTTTATCCCGGCTGCCTCATGCCCACCTGACTGTTCCCACTCAGTGCCCTTCTCATCCGTCAAGAGCCAACACGACTGAGCCCCACGACCATATGGATACCACGGGTCAGGAACTTCACCAGCCCAGAATCATCTCCGCACTGTGTTTAAGGCTTTGTGTACGGGGTAGTCTAGGCCAGCAAGTCTGACACACTCCCCATCTTGGCAGCACCCTAGGGGCAGGAACTCCGTGTCACTGCCACTTTGGTGTCCCCACTGGAGGCCCGGGGCCTGGCATAGAGTGCTTGGTGAATGATGAATGAATGAATGAATGGGTGGATGGATGGATGGATGGATGGATGGATGGATGGATGTGTGCATGAATAAAAGGAAGAGGAGAAGTGGGTGTAGTGGTGGGGAGGATGAAGAAGTAAGGAAGGGGGAGAAGGAGAGGAGGGGGTGTCCGGGATCCCCTCTACTTACCTAGCTGGGCCCGGAAGCTTCGAACCGTGTTGCCCCCTCCCGGCCTCGCGCCCCTCCGACTGTATTTCTCATAAAGCCGGAGCATGTGGACAGCGACCATGTCTTGGGCGCCGCGGCCCAGAGTGGCGGCGGCGTCCCCCGGGGACCGCCAGGGGTCCTTGATTCCAACCAGGCCATCGGCGGCTGCAGGCGGCGCGGACCAGGCGGGTGCCTGGTGGCTGCCTCCCGCGCCCCGGAGCAGCAGCAGCAGCAGAGGCAGCAGGGGCAGCAGCTGGGTCGTCGGAGCAGGGCCACGGCCCATGGTGGGTGGCGGCGGCGAAGGGTCGAAGCCGGGGAGGAGGAGAGAGCGCGCGGGCGCACGGCGGGCTGCGGACCGACCCTGTGGCGGGAGGGCGCGAGGGGCGCTGGGTGCCGAGATCTGCGCGGGGCACGGAGTGGAGCGGGGTGGGAGCCGAGCGCTCAGGTCTGTCCGCGCCGCCCAAGCCCCGGGCCAGCGGTCACGGCCGTCCGGATCCCCGTGGAGCCGAGCCAACCCGGAGCCGACGCGACGCCGCAGCGGACTGGAGCCGCGAAACTTTGCAGCCCACAGCGCGCCCCGCTCGGCGGCTTCGAGGGGCGGGGCAGGGCGGGGCGGCCGGCGGCGCCCTCGGGGGGACCGGCTTTGCGCCCCGGACCACGCGGGGCCGGCGCCGACACGGTAGTCCCTGGGCCGGCTGCGGTGTGCGTGCGCCCGTGTGTGGCGGCGTGCGCGCGCAGGGGTGTGCGCCCGAGTGTGCGCCCAGGAGTGTGGGGGGCGTGGGCGTGGGCGAGCGCGCTCCCCGCTCCCCTGCGGAGAGACCGAGACCCAGGACCCGGCCGGCTCCTGTGTGTTGGCGCCGCAGCCTGGCCAGGGTTGCGCGGGGGCTGGGGCGGCCTCGGGAGGGGGGCCCGCCTGCCGGGTTGCCCCTGTAATGGCATGTGATGACTGTGTGGTTGCAAGATGACAGGTCCCCCGTGAGGACCCGAAAGGGGATGATGTGTGTGCTCCCGGTTGCCTCTGAGCCCGTATCCAAAATGCAAGAGTGAGGGGAACGCGGACCATCCCTGGGCAGCCTCTGAAAAGAGAAATCCTAACCCCAAAGCTCAGCCAAGCCGGGGCAACTGGAACAAGATCCGCATTAAAATTCAGAATTAGTTCATTAACTGACCCTGCTTTTGGCAACAGTGATTCCAGTTGTTGAAGAAACACATCAAAGGTCTTTATTAATCTTTGGACATGTAGCCATCAGGATTGTCCTGGAAAAGGACGTGGTTTTTCAAATTGCCTTTCCAAACGTTTCCAAGGCGTCAGGATAGGAGAAGAGAAAGCAGTAGCTTTTCCAAGGTTTCACAATAAAGCGAGGGTACGGTGAATCCCTGCTCCACTTCCCCTCCGTTTAGCCCTGGGGCAAGAGGTCCTGAACTTCATCATGCCTTTAGTGCGGTTTCTTGTCCATGGATAGAATTTCAGGGGGCCTGCGAACTTGGAGGGGGAAAATTTACATTTTTATTTTCAATAACCTGTAACTGAAACTTAGCATTTCCTAATATTAGAAATGCAGGCAACCAACCACAATGGTATTAACTATGCCTGCGACTTCCACAAATTAATAAAAAAGGCAGCTATATTGCTATGTTGCAAAGTTATTTTTCACAATATTTGGATAGGTATACTTTAATGTAATTGGCTTTCTTGGTAATATTTTTTATTAAAAACATTCTTTTGAAAAGGGGTCCATAGGTTACATCAGACTGAGAAAGGGGTCTAAGGGCCACACAAAATATTTACAAATCCTTGTGAGGGAAGGAAAGGACCTCTTCAAACCCATGTTCTTCCAGAACTAAGATACTGCCTATGCTACATTTCAAAGGACTGTTTGCAAACTTGTGAACACCCTGTTCCCTTTACTTGGTAACTTTGGGCTCCGTGAGCCAGAATCGTTACTTTTCTTGGAGGGCTCACAATGCAATAATTGAAAAATTGCTGGAAAAAGCTTCTGTTGGTGTGTAAAATACAACCTATTTGTAATTCTTTTTAAATCTTGCAGTGTCCAATTAGAGGCTATCCTATTGAAAGCCTCTGAACCTCAAGACTGTAGCTTTTGGAAAACTATAGAGAAGCATTTTATTTATTTTGATAATTATCTCACATGGCATTCAACTTCCCGTCAATGTAGCTCCCATTTGTCCTGTGAAACAGCCTTCAAAACTGCTTGCCTGGAGGTGAGATGATCCAGTCACAGTTTTAGACTCGATGGATCTATCCTTATAAATGATCCGCACCGACTTTTAGTGCTCCCTTTCCCCCATCCCCACCCCCACCCCCTCCTTCTCCATGTGCCCCTCACTTCCCCTCTCCCCTCCTCTCCCCTTCTCCCCCAGAATGCCTCTGACCTGTACCGGCTGGGGGTAACCTCTGCTCATGGGTAGTTTTGTCTCTGCTGGGGCCATACACAATTGAGGCCTGTGAAAAGGAGGGTTAGTCTGCAGGAGGCCGGGACAAGCTGGGCTATTCGAGATCTGTGTCCATTAAAGCCTTCTTGCTCTCCTTAACTCATTCCCCCTCCATTCAAGCCAGCCCGAGGGTCAGGCTTTAGCCAGCCCTAAAACCTGTAGGGTACAGATTCTCTGAATTGTTGGGAAAGAATTAAGGCATCAGCCAGGGACGGCTAATATTTCTTGCCTCATTTTATTGCTGAACAGCGGGACTGTAAAGTCTTGAACACTAGAGCTCTATGGCTCCCTTTCATGTAGCCGAGATGATGGGATAAAAATGTGTTTGGTGAAGCAATTCGGATTACCACTGGGTCACATCCTCACTGGCTCCCAGCACGGCCTGCAAACAGCATCATCGAGACAAGAAACAATCGGTGTGCAATTCAGCTCATGCAGAACAGTGTTTCTAGCGTGGAAGTGAGGCTAATTGTGGAGTTGCCAATGAGAATGTTTTGTTTTTAATAGCTCAGGCTGTAGCTCAAAATAAGAGTTGAGATGGTGGACTGTGGATTCAAGTCCTGAGAGCTGTGATTTCTGACAGCTTCTTTCTAAAAGGATCAGGGTCCTGGGAGTATCATACACTGTTCTTACGAGGAGCACTAGGGTCTTGGACTTGCCGACGGGGACAGAAAGGGCTCTCTATGGAGAGATAAGAGGTTGTTTGGGGGCCCTTAGTCTTCCAGGTCTCTCTGCCAAACTCTCTCGGTTCTGTACACTCAGAAAATCCCGAGGAAGAAGTGAATTCCTAAAGCCCCATGCCTGGACAGCTCTGAGAAGGAAGCTCATTTGCTTTCCTCCGAATCTCTCCCCAAATAAACACCCCAAAAAATGTTCCTGAGCAACTGTTTCATGATATTGTCCAGTTAACTTGGGGAAAAGTCAGTTTTCAGCTCTCGATAGCTCTGCCACTAGCCCCATTGCCTCTTTGGAACCCTAGAGGTTCCTGTTTACATGAGAAGCCCGAGCCCTGGGCTCTGTTTCAGCTCCAGCGCAGGATTTGTGGGTCTGTGACCTCATGTCAACCCATTCTTGGAAGTGAGAGAGTCAATGTGACCCTTTGGAGTCAACTGGGACTAGGTCTGTGTGCCTGTTTTCACCACTAGAGCTGTATGGCTCTCGGCAAGTTGCTTGAGCTCCTGGGCCTCAGTTTCTTCAGCTCTAAAATGGGGACAGGAGCAAGATATTCTGAGGATCATTAGTAAGCATTTAGCACAAGATAGTACTAAATAGCACTGATCCTTGTTATTACTTTTTGTATTTCTTCCGTATTCAAAAGAAGTTGTAGCCTATTTGAGGTGGACCCAGACGCTGGGAGATTTGGTGAGAGGTTCAGCCCAGGCTTGCTCTGCAGAGGAAATGCATTTCTTAGTGCATAGTGCCAAGAACTAAAAAGAAAAGGAAAAGAGGAGAATGTTTCCACGATTAGGAAGTCATAGATCTCTACTGGTGGTATCTGTGGGTCCCTGTCCTGCGGTTGGAGGGGATGACTGGCGGCTCTTCATCTAGCCTTCCAAAGCTCTTGGCCCTCCAGGACAAAAGAGTTGTGAGTGATTCCCTGTTCCCTTTTGGGGTGTGAGCTGTGAAAAAGCAGCTGAATGTTTGCAGGGGCGCTGGAGACAAGAATCCCAGGGCCTCCCCAGGCCGCCGGGCCCGAGTGTAATAAATCTGCGAAATAACAAGCACAAAGGACTTTATAATCAATGACAGATTTTATTTTTGCTCTGGCAAAATCCATCCGTGGAGCTAACATTTTATAGGGAAATAACTACCCACTTTGTGACTCCTCCTCGGCCCATATTCTCTTTCTTAAAGTCGGGAAAAGCTCAGAGAATCAAAGTCAGCTCCTCGGAGAACTGCGGCAGGAGAAAGCATGACTTCCCCGGGGCGGGAACCCAACCCTCCCGTTACTTCCTAGGGTGGCTTGGGCCATTCATTTCTGTTTTGCTAAAATAGCCGTGACATGTGAATAAAGCAGGATTACAGAACATTGTCTCGGTCAGTAATCTGAGCCGGCATGGGCTCTGGTTCGATGAAATATGGTGCTCTCTGAGCAAACATGGGAATTGGTATGACTTCTCGTTAAG
Source organism: Ailurus styani (assembly GCA_002007465.1). Taxonomy (NCBI): domain Eukaryota; kingdom Metazoa; phylum Chordata; class Mammalia; order Carnivora; family Ailuridae; genus Ailurus; species Ailurus styani. Next base: position 141,645 of record LNAC01000311.1, on the reverse strand, counting down.
GCTGAACAGTGGGACTATTTAGAACTGATGCATGAATGCGGCACTGTGGGGAGTGACAATCTGAAGGCGGCCAATTTGGGGGAGGGGGCGAGGGGGTGTGTGAGGGGGCCAGAGCGAGGCTGCGGGGGAGGCAGCCAAGGAGACACTTGGGAGTTAGCTCCCCCTTCGAGGCTGGCTGGGCTCCCGACAACCCCAGAATAATCCTTCTTAGAACCTTCACAGGAGGGACAGAGCCTTATGTCCTTGTCCTGGCATTCAAGCCCTTCGGGTCTGGCCTGCCTGCCCCCTCTGTCTTGGTGGACATCTCTCCAGTCTCTCTCCTCGCCAGTTGTCTTGTGTCCCGGATTCAGAAGGACTGGCATCCTCTGGATACAACTGCGAGGGGCCTCTGGCAGGGCTTCTCTGGGGTCGCGCTCTGCTAAGCACCCAGCACCCCTTCCACGACCCGGGTGCTCGCTCCCCTGGCTGCCAGGGCGGTGGTCTGCTGCTGGCCCACCACTGAAAACCTCCCCAAAAACTGCCTCATCCAAAGCTGTCCCCTCCCCCCGGACAGCCCCAATGCAGCCACTGGTCCCTGAAGGGTGTGAAGACCTGACCCCCTAGCCCAGAGGCAGGTCAGCTCTGAAGGCTCGTTGGCTCTAGGACTTGCTGCGGGCTCTGCCGGGACCCCTGTCGCAGCCAATAACACATTCACCTTCGCAGTCTGATGAATCCCGGTTTCCACGAGCACATTCCCATGAACTTCTGCATGCACAGTTCCATCTCTGTCTGTTTCCCAAGACACCTGACCTATGATCATCGGTGCCAGGAGAGACCCGAAGATGTGGGCTCTACCATGGGACCTGGGGGCAGGGTCATCTACGCTGCAGATGGCAAAGAGGACTCTCTCTGCCTGGTGTGGCTAGAGTCCAGACAGCCCTTGGCATGTGTAGTAGTGAACCCAAGGGTTCAGGAGCTCAGATATTAGAGGTTCAGGGAAAGTGATCATTATAAAGACAATGGAAAGGGTTGGCTCCTGCTGAGTGAGACAGATTCATGGGAGGTAGTTAATGAAAGGTTGAGGGTGATCGATCATTAATTTAAGCCAAAGTCTGTAAATCCGAGAACCTTCCCAGCAGCACATGAAGAACCCCTTGCAGCTGGTATGGCTGAGGATCAGGCCCAGGACTTAAACATGAAGGTAGCAGAGCTCAGGTGATGGTCAAATTTTCAACTCCAGCAAGTCTGTTATGCCAAAGTCAAGGTCTTGTTGAGAAGGAATGGGACCCTGAGACTTGGGATGAGGGCATCTTGGTTGATGCTCTCAGGAAACTTAAAACTCTACCCCTGTTTGCATGCTCTGGGCCAGAGGAAGTAGCTCACGCTCCCCTTACTTGAAGAAGATGCAGATAAAACATGTGTCCCTCTCGTAATCTACCCTTACCTCCCTTCCTGGCTGCCGGATGAATACTGGGGTCATGTCACTGTGTAACTCAGCCAGGAGAGTGCTGGGAACACCAACAGGGAAAGGTACTATAGATTGGACTGTTTTAGTACAGAGTCAACATGCACCAGCAGAATGTGATTGGGACCGGGTCCTGGGGCTGCTGGATCAAGGGGGAATTTAGAATTGAATAGGGGAGTGCTTCTCACTACACAAACACTGTCCCATGCTACAGGATTTACACCGTGGCAAGGGCCCCAGTAGATGGGGCCAACATCCTTCTGGGTTGGCTCTTGGATGCTTGGCCAAAGTGATGGCATGCACTAAGCGAAGTACCAGTGATGAATTGCCATGGTTAATGATGGAGGAACAGATTAATGGCTCAGAGAAGCAGACACGTCACAGTAGAATTAGTATATAAGGCCAGGAAACCACAAGCCTATGTATCCCATAGAAGGACTCAGAGGACTCTCCATTTCCCAAAGTGACAAGGAACTCCGTGGTGTGAGGAACACCAAATCATGAAAAGCTCCTTGATGGCTGTTCTCTGTGGGCTAGGGCTCAGAGAAGGAGATGTTATTAATGAAGTGGGATCTCTAGCAGAAGTGGGACAAAAGGATCCACAAATAATGGAGTGCTTAACTGTCCAAATCAAAGTGAACACAGTTTTCAAAACAGAAGGCATAGTTGGCATGTTGTCAGAGGGCTTAACTCACCTGGAGCTAGGATGTGCTTATGAGAACACAGAGGCCCTGGGGGACGGATAGATGGACAGCCAACCACAGTATTGCTTACTTGTTGAATAAATGTGTACAGTCAAAACTAAACCAGGGATGGATGAACGAGGCTGAGGTGCTGCTACCCCAATAAAAGTCACACTCCCTTGCCTACTTTCTGGACGTAGACCAATTTCTAGGCCACTTTGACGAGAGAGACTGGGTCTTCAGGAGGAAGGAAACTACAGCAGCACAGTGAGGACGAATGATGATGATTTCTCATCCTTCCCCAAGGGGACCTGTGGCCATTTACTCAGGGAACATGGGGGAAGGGGAGCATCAAGACACTTCAAGGATGGATGGACACAGGGTCCAAGTTGACCCTGGGTGGGCCAAGGCACACTTAGCGCTCTGTTAGAGTAGAGTTTTGTGGGGGCTAGGTGGGAAATGGATCCTGGTCCAGCCCAGCTCACTGGGCCCACAGTCTCATGCAGTATCTACCTACCCACACATCAAATGCATAGCCGGAATGAATATCCTTGGTAGCCACCAGAATTTCCACATTGGTTTCTTAGTTTGTGGGGCAAAGGACATGGTAGTGGGGAGGCAAGCAGAAACTTCAAGTAGGGAAGACCAAGTGGAGGCCTCTGAAACTGTCTCCTCATTCCTGCCCTGGCCAGATTAAAAAATCAAAGTCAGTATTTTGTCTCAAAGATTAGTATCTTCCTTAAAAACATCAAGGTTGATGCTTCACCAGACTGGTCCCTACAGAAACCAGACAGATGCTGGAGAATGAACAGTGGACTGCCACAAAATCAAGTGCAGTGTTAATCACCCCAATTGCTGCAGTGGTGCCTCAGCCATATCTGAGCTAGAACGTGGCCTTGGACTGGGTGTGCAGCCTTTGATCTGGTGAGTTTGCTCCTTTCCATCTCTTTTAAGAAGAACTTAGAAACAGTTTGTATTTATGTAAGGAAGGTGCCAGTACACATTTACTAGTGTGTGTATTTCTTTCTCTAGGGCCAAGTTGACTCTGCTGTCTCTGTCACAGTAGAGCAAATGGACCTGGACCATCTGGATATTCCGCCAAGCATCACATTGGTCCTTTGTATTCATGACAGTGTGAATCAGACTGAATCAGTGAGAAGTGGCAAGTACTTTGGAGACCTTGTGCTCCAAACGGTGGGAGATAAATCCCAGGAAGATTTTGGGGTTTACCACATCAATGAAACTATCAAGTAACTAGTGTTTTGGGCACGCTGGGACAGCCCCTCCAAAGTAGATGACACATTATTGTACCTTGCGCTGCCTGTCTCTGAAAAGGAAATTCAATTCCTGGTAAGCCTTTGGGGTTCTGGAGACTACAAATTCAACTGCTTTGACCCAGAGGGTCACAGAAAACTGCCAGCCTTGAGTGGGACCCAGAGCGAAAAAGGTTTCCATAGCCCTACTGCTTAGACCATAGGACCTGTCAGGTCCTGTGGCATTAGAGGGAACTGGAGGAGAAACACCGTGTGGAACTGAGGACAAAACCCAATAAAAGCAAGGTTTTGGAGCAAGGGCCAGCCATCAGCAGCCAAGAATTATCGGCCATTTGAAAAGCAGCTCCTGATTTGCGGCTGGGCGTGGGTAGGGATAGAAAGCCTAACCATGTGACATCAGGTGATCATGCAAATAGAAGTGTCCATCCTGAGCTATGATCTCTTAGCCCCACCAAGTCATGCATTTGGATGGGTGCAGGAGTAATTCTCCGAAGATGGAAGTGGTCCATCTGAGATTGGGCCTGAGTACTGACTAGTGCCAAGGGTGCAACGAAGCTGCGTGAGCAGATGGCTCAGACCTCCGTGCCACCCACCACCTTTGCACCTGTATCTCTCTTTCAGTGCACACCTGTGACCACTTGGAGTGATCAACTGATGGTGAAGGAAAATGCCTGGGCTTCGTCCCTGGCTGCATAGGTTTGGTACATGGGTACCAGCTGAAAATGGATTGGTGCCACACTGCAGCCTCGCTCAGGGCTGGCCCTGAAGGCCAGTAATGAGAGGAAGTCCTCCTTATGGGCAGGGCTTTAGGGGACACAGCTGGTCGCCACCTTGTGCAGAAGGAAAAGCAAACAAAGTTAAGAATGTGGGTGGTAGCAACTGGCTTGGTTGGCCAACTGGGGACCTGAAGAAAACAGACTGAAATATCAGGCATAAAGAGGCCCGAGGAAGAGACATGCAGATGACGTACAGGAGGGGGCAGGAAGTGAAAAGACCTTCGCCTTGCATGTCAGCGTCTGCCAGAGAACTCTCACTGCGGAAGAGGCACGAAACAGCCAAGGAGATAGAACGGCTTGGCCAGTTGACGTCACCAGCCTCTGCCATCCATCACCCCAGGGCTGGCAAGGAGGTGTGTGAACAGCAGCAGTGGAAGCCATGTACACCACAAGAGCCTGAGTGCCCACTGGCCACAGCTAAGCCACAACTGCCACTCTCACTGTCCAGCTTACCAACAGGGAGACCAATGCTGGGCCTCCGCTCTGGCACCGTCCCTGGATGAGTTCAAGGTATTTGGTGGATGGATAATTTAAAGGCATTCTTTTCACCCTGCCTTCAGAGCCTCAGCCAGCCCTGCCAGACTTACAGAAGGTTCAGTCCACGGAGACAGGGTCCTGCATAATGTAGCATTGCACTGATGGACTAATTTCATAGCAGAAGAGGCACAACAGTGGACATGGCCAATAGGCCCTTTGGTTCTGTCACAAGTCATCTGCTGCCAGCCTGGTAGAGCATTGGAAAGCATGGCTGAGGTACCACCTTAAGATGATTCTCGGAGAGGATGGCGTGCCATCCTCCAGAATGTAACACATACCCCAGATCAGTGACTGATATGTGATGCTGGGCCCTGAGTTGGTAGAATTCACAGGTCCCAGATCCAGGGTGTAGAAGTAGGAAGGGCATGGTCACTGTCATTGCCCGTGGTCCACTAGGGCACACTGTGCTCCTGAACCTGGACATCCTGGCACTCCGGGGAGGATGTGTTCTACCAGGTCACAGAGCAGATTCCCTTTTCCACAGTCAGTGACAGGAGCTACCCAGCCCCTCCCAGCTTCTGTGCTTAGAGGCCAGTGGGGAAGGACAGGAGTCATTGTCCTGCACAGGTAATCAGTCCTATGCTGTCACACACTGGGGCAGAGAGGCTCCATTCAGCACCCAGGGGACCCAGTAGGACATCTGGTCCTCCCTGCCCAATTCCAATGGCAAATAGACACTGGCAGGAGCCACGGCTTGAGAAGAACGATGGTCCCCACGGGTGAGCATCTGGGTCACACCAACAGGCAAGGCCCTAGTCCAGTGGAGGTGCTAGCTGGGGTGGAGAATCATCTAGAATGTGTAGTAGGGGAGGAAGATGATGAGTACCAGGGGTCCTAAGCCCAGCTCACCTTCCTTATCCCTCTACCCTTCCTATTATAAGGTTTCCCAGGACAAGAGACCAAGCCAAATCCTGGGAGCCATTCCCAGATAGGGTAGACTTAAGCCAAGATGCAAACGGACATGTGGTCCTGAGAAGGCAGAAGGTAGATGACATCCTCAGGTGCCCCCAGTGACACCGTGGGTCCCCGCACATAGCAATGGCTCACTTCGCATTCCCTTTCAGCCCTCAGAGGAAAAATATTTTTCCTCTCTTTTTTCCTTTACACCTGTCTCAGACTCACTAATTCCTCCTTTTAACAGAGAAGAGCAAGCCACAGGCTCAGATCTGGGGACTCATAAGCCCAGGTATCTTTTATTTATTTTTATGGTTTACTCCTATTTATAACAAGAAATGCCGATTTTCTATTTATTCTCAAGACAGAAAAGTTCTGTTTAAGGTCAATGTAAGTCAAAAGGAGTGAATTGGTTTGAAGAAAAAAAATACTAAATAAATGAAAAAAAGTAAAGAAAAAAAAAAGTAAAGTTNGAAGAGCAAGCCACAGGCTCAGATCTGGGGACTCATAAGCCCAGGTATCTTTTATTTATTTTTATGGTTTACTCCTATTTATAACAAGAAATGCCGATTTTCTATTTATTCTCAAGACAGAAAAGTTCTGTTTAAGGTCAATGTAAGTCAAAAGGAGTGAGTTGGTTTGAAGAAAAAAAATACTAAATAAATGAAAAAAAGTAAAGAAAAAAAAAAAAGTAAAGTTGTGGCAGGAGCGGGAAAGGTGGTTTCTCGAAGGTGGAAACGTGGGAAACACCTGCTCTGTGACGTCTCGTGCGTGGAGGGCCACCCCCGCTGCAGCAGGTGAGTAAGGACCCTATAAAAGCCAGCCCCACGACTCCATTCTTTGTGAGGTCCTCGGGCCCTGCAGGGCGCTCGTCCTTTAGAATCTTACCCTTTGAGTGGGGGTGGGACCTTTGGAGGATGCATGGAATTCCTATAACTAGCTTTCATTATATGGCAAAGCTAAAAGGATTTTGCATATGTAGCGAAGGTCCCAAATCATTTGATTTTGAGATAATTGAGAGGGAGATTATCCCAAATGGGCCTGTCTTAATCAGGCTGAAGCCCTCTTAAAAAAGGCCTGAGCCCAGGGTACCTCAGTGGCTCAGTCAGTTAAGTGTCTGACTCTTGATTTTGGCTCAGGTCATGAGCTCAGGGTCTTGAGATGGAGCCCCAAGTTGGGCTTCACACCCATTGGGGAGCCCTCTTAAGATTCTTTCTTTCCCTCTCCTTCTGCCCCTCCTGCCACCCCTTCCCCCCCACCCACTGCTCCTGAGCTCTCTCTGCCTCTCTCTCTCAAAAAACAAAACAATACAAAACCCCTTTAAATTAGATTAAATTTAAAAGGCCTGGGCCCTTCAGAGAGGGAGAGTGCCTTCTGCTGGCCGTGAAGAAGCAGGTTGCCCTGTAGTGAGGTGGACTGTGAGGGAACCAAGGGGAGCCTCAGGGAGCGAGGAGCTGACAGCCAGCAAAAGGGCGGGAACTCAGTCTCCCACCAGAGGAGGATGGGAAGAGGATGCCAAGCTCCAAGCTCCAGAAAGGACCACCGCCTGGCCAGCACCTATGTGGCCGCCTGTGAGACCCTGCTTGGAGGACCCCGTGGAGCCACGCCACACTCTGGACCCATGCTAAGGCCGTGAAAGCAGAAATGTGAGTTACTTGAAGCCACTGCATTTGTGGAAACACAGCCATAGGAAGACAGTATGGCGAACAGCCTTGGTCAACAGTGGCTGGATGAGCCGAGGAACTGGGCAAGTCTTTCTCACCAGCCTCCGGTCCATCTTCAGATGGGTGGGCTTTTCCCACCAGGGGAGACGGGGTAAGTGAGAAGCGAACAGTGTCTGCAGTATCCTGTGAATTGCCCCCTGAGCTTGCTTGGTGTAGATGAGGAACAGGCTCGAGCTTTGCTCTCCGTCATTTCAGAAGGGGCCCGTATGCCAACTCTGTGCTCATTCTGGAGAAGACATCCCAATCCCCTCTCTCCCCCAGGCCTGCCTCCCTCCCCTTAAGATCTGGGCTGGGAGTGGAATGTGCCCACCACCGCTCTTGTGGGCCCTCCGAGGATAGAGGACCTCTCCCTCACCGCCCCAGCCAGACCTTCATCCTTGACCTTCAGTTTGAGCACCCAGGATGGCCTGGCCTCTCTGGGACGGTCCCACTCTCCACCACCTACCTGTCTCCAGCTAGAAGCACTGGACCTCCCCCAGGGCCCCTGCCGGTCCCTACCCTGGGTTTCTTGGAGCCCCACACCAGGCTCCTAAGCCCGCCAGCACCTCCGCTCTGCTCGTCCCAGCAGGTCTCCCCCCTTCTGCAGGTCTTCCACCTCCTCAGCTGCCCAGCCTCCCTTTCCCCAATGGAGAACCCAGCATCTACCCTCCCGAGGACACTGAGGTCCCTGCAGGGCTTCTCCCTTTCTTGTTGACACAGCCCCCGGCTTCCTGTGGAGGAGGCCTGCCCCCCAAAGCGCACATGTGGCTCAGTGGGGCCTGTCTGAGAGGCCGCCCTCTCGCTGTATCAGGGGGTGCAGTCCGGGACAAGCCAGTCCGACACGCGTCCCGGGGAGGAATCCCAAGCTGGGTCAGTCATTGTTGATAGCTTGTTTCGAGCGGATTTAATGGGATAAGCTCCATTTGTCGGGTTGCTCTGGTGGAATGACATTAAGACAGACCTGGCTGTTCCTGCCACATTCGCTGTAACAGAGAGAGACGCCCGTCTCTACCGGAAGAGACCTCTGCCAGCTGAGGGAGGAGGGTGGAGAGGGCAGAGATGACGACAGGAGGGGAGGGGAGGGGAGTCATCTACTGCCGTGTGACAAATTACCCCCAAACTTACAGTGGCTTAAGAGAGTACACACTTACCTCAGAGTTTCTGTGGGTCAGTCATCTGAATGTGGCTTAGTTCAGAGTCTCGAGGCTGCGGTCAAGGTGTTGGCTGGGACCACAGAAATCTCAAGGTTCAGGTGGGGCAGGATCTGCTTCAAAACTCCCTCTGTGAGGCCCTTGGCAGGACTCAGTTCCTCGTGGGCTGTTGAGCCGAGCGCCTCTGGTTCTTGCCAGATGCCAAGCTCATGCTTCTCTGGCCTTCCTCTCCTTCTCTTTCCATTCCCAGTCTGGCATGTCCACCCAGACCTAGGTCCGTACCACAGCCCAGTGTGTCCCATCAGCTCCTGGATATCAGACCCCTTTCTTGGATCTGAGGCTTTCTCTTCCACACCTGCTTCTCCTCCTGTGATGGACGGTACCAGATACGTAGACTTGAGGTTTCACTGCTGGCTCCTCCCCTCTTTAACCACCAACCTTAACCATGCACATGGCCATCTTCTCCAGGCCTTTGTCACCTCTTGCTCCTGTCTCCATCATGGTTTTACCCCTTTCAGTCCCCTTCTCCTGGACAACATAGTAATCCTCCTCATGCCAGAGTTGACCCTGTCACTCTCCTATTTATAAAGCATTGCTTGTTCCCTTTGCCCCTGGCACAAGAGACCCTCTAAGGTAGTCTGGTCACCCCCAGCTTTCCTCCACACCCACTCCTCTTGGCCCTTCATTCTTCCAAGCAAGATTTCCCTCAGCCCAAAACCTCCGCCTACCCAGACCTACCTGTGCAATCTTCTCCCAACTTCAAAGTTCAGAGTCAAGTTCCACCTTGGTCTGGAAGCCCTCCCAGAGCCTCCCAAGCCTCCAAAGCCTTTTCTTCACCCTCAGAATAGGACTTAGTCCAGATGGCTCTGTAAAGAGGGGTTCCTGCATGTGACCCATCCCTGTACACTGGGAGCTCCTGGGGAGACAGCGGTTGCTGAGAGTCCGTCCTATGGAGGTGCTCAGGGGCAAAGATGGATTTGCTCCAGAGCTGCGGGAGGGGAGAGAAAGACTCAGAGGCCTGGGCATGATGCTCCTCCTGTCCCTCACAGCTCCTTGCCCCCTGCTTCCCTCTTGCCTCCCCTCCGAGCCCTTGAATACAAAGAAGGAAGGAGGAAGAGTAAGGGGACAGAGCTTCTCAGCTCTGAGCATGTTGGTAGTTTTCTCTGGTTCTAGAAGGGGTGCTAGTCCTCAATGATTTACTGAGGATTGATAGAATCCAAAGTTAAGCTAGCACAGCTGAGAAGGAGGGACTAACTGGCTCAGATAAACAGACTGTCCAGAGCAAGCAGAGCAGCCAGTCTTGGGGAAAACTCAAACCCCAGACTTCAACATTGCTAGCACACTCCCCCTGCTTGCTTGCCTGCTTGCTTGCTTGCTTCCTTCCTTCCTTCCACTCTAAAATGAAAACAACTTTCATGTTAACTGGTTATACGATTACTATTTGGCTATTTAAAAATGAGAACAATTTATAAGGTAACCCTATTAATATTCTGGTTACCATCTAAACAAAGGTAGACAATTTTTTTTTCTATAAGGGTCCAGACAGTAAATATTTTAGGCTTTGTGGGCCTTATGATCTACTCTGCCCACAAAAGCAGTTATCGACAATATTTAAATGGATGGGTGCCGATAAAGCTTTATTTACGGAAATANAAAGGTAGACAATTTTTTTTTCTATAAGGGTCCAGACAGTAAATATTTTAGGCTTTGTGGGCCTTATGATCTACTCTGCCCACAAAAGCAGTTATCGACAATATTTAAATGGCTGTGTGCCGATAAAGCTTTATTTACGGAAATAAGTGATGGGCCGAATCTGGTCTGTAAGCTGTAGTTTGCCAGCTCCTGGTGTGGACATTCTCTTTCTGCCTCAGATATCAGCTCATTCTCTCCTGTGCCACAATAATGGGAAGGGGGGAGCGGAGGGGTCATGGGTTCAGCGGCATAGCTTATGACCTTTCTCCTCCGCGGCTCACGGCCAATGAGGAAAGGCATATGACTTCCTACCAGCCCAGTTTGAAAATCTTGGTGGAGGACTTTGGCTTGGCTTGTCCATTGCCCAACTCTGGAGCAATCTCAAGAGAGACCTGTAGGAGGGGTTATCTGACTGCTTCCTGGTGGTGGATGTACCGTATCTTAGATGAAAGTATATAAAATGCTGTTTGAGATACATAAAATCATCAACGTTCAGTATAGTCTATATCCCTTAAACATAGGTCAGCTTTTGTGAAACCAGTCTTGATTACTACTATGACGCGATGTTAAAAACCCAGATTTTTTTCACCTACCATGTCCCATCATCTATGCTTTCCTCCTAAGAGTTTAGTTGGTCCCCTGGCCACTTTCTACCTTTGTAAATACACTTCCGGCTAGAGTCTGTTTCTCCCGGTTGGTATTCTTTCATCCAGATGGACTCATATTATTGGTCTCCTGGGGCTTACTTGGTTTCTTATTGATATTTCTTCCTTTCCCCATAGCCCTTCTCCAAGTCCCACTTCCTGCCTTTAATAGGTTGGATTCTGCGGGACACGAGCAAGCTCCTGTCCAGTCAGACCCTATGGTGGCCAAAGATGTGCTCTGTGACCTTCCTGTTTCTGACCCTGATGGTAGAACTCCCCACCCCCATCCCCACCTGTGGACCTAGTGCAGCCCAGTGCAGATGTGGGGATCTGGCCCAGGCAAGCAGTGCTGTGGATTGAGGCTATTGGTTGAGCCCCTTGGTGCCTTAGAGTCCCAGGAAGAGACCCTGCCCTCTGTCTCCTTCCCTGGCTGCCTGAGGTCCCCATGCCTGGCTTACCTCTGGGGTCAGCCCACCTGTGTGCAGTTTCCTCTTAGGCCTGCCTGTCTGGTCTAGTTGACTGCTCTCCCTTCTCTGGCTTCTGGCCTCAGCTTACACCTCAGTGTGTATTACTTAAATTCTGGTCCCCTGGAAAGCACCATGGCCCATTGGAAAGAGACCGCATTGGAATCTGTGGACAAGGGTCGGGCCCCTGGCTTCATCCTGGGGCAGATGTGGGACCTTGGCAAGCCCTGTTTTCCCTTCTGTTAAATGCAGATAATAATGAACTTTCCTCACAGGGTGGTTGTGAAGAGATAACAACTGAGATAATATGTAGTGTTCTGGGCTCATCACAGGACAAGGGCGCCATGTTGATTGGCTGGGGAACTTCCTGGTTTTAGCACTAACAGTCTTGCCCCCCAGGGAACTCTCAGCCCCAAACGAACACTACAGTGTATGCTGCAAAGCCATCAATTCTGGTTCCTCTCCTCTCCCACTGCAGCCTTTTCATGGGAACCGATGTCCTCACCCACCCCCACTTCCAGCTTTGAGACTTCCCCAGGCCATTCTATGGCTCCCTGGCTGCTGCATTAAGACCCCAGAGACAACCCCATGGTTGTGCTAGACTCTGTGTGCTAGACTCAGCCTTAGCTTTCCCTCCAGTCCGGCCTCTCCTGGGAGGATCCGGGATCTGCTGGTAGGGCTGAGGCCATGCCTGCTGCCACTAAGCCTAAGTCCAGGCTCCCCCGATGTTCATGCCGACACTCACACAGGCCTGCCTGCTGGAGACAGGGTGAATGTGCCAACGTAAACTGCTGACTCCCAGCCACCCCTCTGTCCTCCCCGGCATCCTGCTGCATTGCCAGGCATCATGCAACCCATCTGCCCAGCCAAGCTCCATCTGCAGTCCCTGCCTCCCCTGGATGCCAGGCACTGCCTCCCAGGATTCCCTCTGTTCATGATAACACCCATTCGGGCTCTTCTGCGACACCAAGCTATTTTTAGGGAAGAGGAAATGGTTCGATGGGTTTGACATGGGGAGCCCTGGGTGAAATGGGATGGGAAGGGCTGGACTGACAAGGCAGCTGGAGGCCAGGCCGCAGCTTCTGTGGACGTGGGAGCCATGGGAGGCTTGTGAGCAGGGATGGGCTGACCAGGAGGGGCTTGGAGGACTGACTGCAGACAGCCTGGTCCTCGGAGGTTCCAGGAGGGAGGTAACGAGGGACTGCCCCACCCCACCACTGCCTGCTCCCTGGAAAGGATTCAGACCTACCCTCTTCACAGCACCTGGCAAGGGCTGTGGATGCTGCACATTATACCAGGTTACAAGACCCTCAGTTTCTGCCACTTTCTCTATTGTCAGGTATGAGTGTGACAGACTGAAAGCCAGTGCCCCTTGGAGCAAACTAGACTCATAGGCCGTCCTGATGCCAGGGTGTCCAGAGGTGCCCTCGTCTCAAATTCAAATTAATCAAGTTAGCATTTGGTATGGGAGAGGATCACCCCCCACAAGATTGGTGGCGATCTCTTAGGAGTTTTTCCCTGATTTCTGTTTTGTGAACATTTGTTTCTACCCAACCTAGACCTCCAGTATTTATTACATTTGTCTACCTCAGGTAAAATTCACCAGAGGTAGGGTTTCTCAATACGTATTCCCTTGTGTGGTTTAACGCCCACTCGTGCTCGCTTTTGTGCACAATGCAAATCTGCATGTCCGCCCCTCCTCGTGGGGGTGCCTTTGTGACCAGGGACCCTGAGCCCTCAGCTGTCCTCAACTGGTCCCAGCTCTCAGCACAGCCTCAGACTGTCAAGCAGAAATGCTGACCTGGGAAGAATCCTTTTAGCTTTGCTGAGAAAAGGTGTTTGCTTATTTATTATAGATACACTTAAAGGGTTGTTCAATTCTCTTCCATCCTTACTCTGTGAATGTCTTCCTTTTCACACAGCTGAGACCCTTCTGTGTTCACATCTGTGGATTTTCTTTTGTCACTAAACATTCTTTATATCACAAAAAACTTTTCAAAAGCAGATTTTAATTGACTATACTTCACTGGTAGCTTTACCATTGTTCAGCTAACCAATCTTCCCTTATTGTTGGTTGCAGTTTTTCCTATTATAAACAATACCAAAAGGAACATCTTTGTGCAATAAAATTTTCCCCACATTTAGAATCGTTGTGGCGTCAGCAAGTAATTTGCTCAATAATGCCAAATAACAGATTTATGGAAGTAGAATTATTTGCTCAAAGAGTAAATTATTTACAGATCTTATACATATTTTAAACTGTTTTCCCCCCAAAAGCGACATTACTAAGATTTGTTTTTTTAAGTTACCACATTTTACATGTCTTATAAAGTCAGGTCTGGTTCTTTTGGTACCACTGATGCTTATAAGCCTGTCACATCCCTCCACCCCCATAGGGGTTAAATATTGAATTATACTTTCTTTCTGTGGGTGGATTTTATTCCATTTGTATTATTATATATTGTTTCACCTGCTGTTCAGTCCGGGTGGGATTTCTTGTGTGAGGTGAGGCAGGTGGGCTGGGATTGCTGCCTTATCTCTTACCTGGGGCATGGAGGTCAGGCAGAAAGAGACATTCTGAGCCGCATTCCCTCCTCTGAGCCCATCATTCAGCCTTTGCACATCTTCCCTGGTGACACAGAGGCCTCCCTATATGGGCTGTGAGGGAGGACGAGATGCAGCCGGGCTCCATGGAGCCCTCCAGCAGAGCTCTGCTGTGGAAGGGGCAGCCCACACACTCCTGTGGCAGAGGCCTCCCCGCTGTGTGGTCAGCCTGTCCTCTCTGCCTCCCTCCACCCCACCTCATTCTGGGGGGCCCAAAGGTCCCTGAGGAGTCAGGCTGTCCCCTCACCCCCCAATCCTGGGCAGCCACTCTGCCAGTGTGGGATCTGGCGGGAAGTACCAGCTCTGGTCCCACAAGCAAAAGACAGGAGGTTGGTGCTGGTGCCAGAAAGCTCCTCACAAGCAGCCATGGTTGGTGCTGGCCCTACCCTCACCCCAGCTGGCCCTTTGGAATCCTTTGGAGTTTGGATTTGGAGATTTCTCCTTTTTAACATCCATTTGACTATGTTTCCCGAAGGCCTATCTGATGAGCCAATAGTAGGTAGTTCTGGGGGTGTAGAAACAAAGAGAAGGGAGCTCAAAGCTGTAGGTGGGAGGGGGCACAGATGAGGATGTGGGGTAAGGAGCAAGCATAGATATCTCATGGGAGGCCATAACTAAGCCAGGGTGAAGTCTGGCAGGGCTTCCTGGAGGAGGTGGTGGCTGGACTGAGAAGGAAGGAGCATAGGGAAAGAGGAAGAGAAAGCATTCTATGTCAAGGGCTCAGAATACAGGGAGGTAGAGGAGGAAATAGACATGGTCTTCCCAGGAAAGGCAAGTAACTGGGTCAGATGAGAGCCAAGAGTACCCTTGACTCTTGCAGACCTTTCAAACCATCAAAGCTGCCAGGACCACTGAGTTGGACCACTGGGAGAGGAGGAGGAGGCGTGCGGCATTTGCTGAAGCAGAGAGCGGCTTTGCAGTACATCTCAGAGGAACACAAGGACTGTTTGTGGGCAGAGGCATGGAGCTGGGGGTCCTCCTGCAGGGCAGTGAACTGAGGGAGCCATGAAGGAGGACTTGGGTCTGGTCTTGCCATCCATCCCCCTGCATCCACAGCCTTATCAGGGGCTGGGATTCTAGAGTTTTCTGTTCTCACTGGGAAGGATGTATGGCCTCTCACAGACCCCAGAAGGTTCTCTAAAGCCTGGTCCACGGAGGGGAGCAGCAAGGAGAATGGCCATTCCTACCAGACAGCAGAGGGTGGAGGACAAACCTCTGCTTGCCGTCTGTGTGACTTTGGGCAGCCTTGAACTTCCCAAGCACAGTGTTGTGTCTGGTGGGCTCTGTGCCTTGCTGGTGGGTGCCAAGCTTGCAACATCACTCCTGAAATCACTTGTGGTGATGCCAGGTCTCTTCTGCCTCAAGGAGAGAGGGCAGCCAGGTGGTGTTTCCAAAACCTGCCCCCCACAGCCTAGCCTTGGCAGGCTTCTGTGCCAAGGTGCCAGGTGTCCGGGGATCCTATGTAGCCAGGTGCCACTGTGTCCCAGACCCTCACCACCTGTCCCTGGGGCTGGTCAGCGCCTCTGCGACTGGCAGAGACACCCAGCAGTGGGCAGGCAGGCAAGCGGCTCTTATGTGCCTAATTGGGGTTTTATGGTAGGGCCAGGCAGATCTGTGTCTGACAAGGCATACGGGTAGCTGCAGGCGTCTGTCGGAACTCCTGGCTGGGCCTGCCTGGAGAACAGAGGGCCTGAGTCCAAACCAGCAGGGGCAGCCCAGTGTGGCCCAGCCACAGAACAAGGGCACCAGGCCCTCTCTGTCCTCTCTGGCTATAGCTTTCCTCTCCTGAAATACTCGTTTCCATTTGTTCATGAAAGGGCTAGACTGAGTCAGGCCCGGGAGTGGAGAATGTGGGGTGGGCAGGCCCCAAGCTGGGAACTTGCTAATCTTCTTGTGCAAGCAGAGGGCAGGGTCCTGGGGGCCTAGGGCCGATGGGGAGCTCCAGGGCTGCAAACATCTTAGAGCAGGAGTGTGTCTGGCCATTCAACCAGATTTCTTCAACCCCCCACCAGGGCCAGTGCTGGGCCCTGGGAACTTGGGACAAGCAGAGGGTCCTGCCCCAAGACCTTGTATTCCAGTGGAGAGAAACAGACAAAGTACAAGATATTTCCCAGGAGGGTGGGCTCTAGAAAAGGTGGAATCAGGGCCATCTGCTGGAGCATGATGGTGGCTGGGTGGTCTGGGGCCTTCTGGGGAGGAAAGACCTGGGGAGGAAAGAGACTGGGTGAAACAGAAATTATATTAAACATATCAGAACAGCTTTTTATGGGGGGATGGGATGGGGGAAAGAGACTGTGGATTGTGGATGCAGGGAAAACAGACTGACACAAAGAGGGCCTTGCATGGACCGATGGTGGGCTCTCAACTGGCGAGTTTGATATAGTCAAATTTGTTTCTAAAATCAGAACCAAATGTGAAATTAACACCCAGACTGAGGCACCAAAACTGATCAGAAACTCTGGGTCCAAGGTGTGTGTGTGGATGAGGATTAGAGCTGGTCGGTGGAAGGCCTTCCAAGTGGAGACCTGCCCATTCCCCTGGGGGACCCAGAACATCCGTTTGCTTTCTCGTGGGCAGATGGGGAGCGTCCTCATCTCCTCTTTGGAGATGGGCGCATGTAGCCCCCAAGGCTGAGCAAGTGGAGGAGGGAAGCACTGAGAAAGAAAAGCTTCACCTCTAGAAGTCTCCCCCCTTTCAGTCAGGGGCCTCCCCCAAGTCCGTGGCCATGGCTGCTGTCCCTGAACTCAGAGATGCTTCCCCTCCGTTTCCCCAGAGAGGACACTGCGTGTGTTTTGAGGGCAGGCCTCTGGGCGGGGCAAAGATGGGACAAGCCAATCTTCGCTATTCTGGGTTTGCACAGCACCTCTGTCCTCAAGCCCCACTCCTCATCAACAACTTCACCCTTCCAGGACCTCCAGTTCCAGAAGTTTCCCCATGTTTTATTGTGGAATAAATCAGCGGATTTCTTATTTCTCCACTTTACTAACTTCCCCAATTACATTGACATCTCTAACCTGTCGCCATCCCTGTTTTTCTTTTTTCCTTTATAGGTTGATGGCTTTCATCCCTTTTGGCCATTTTATTGGAATTTGGGGGAGTAAGTGGACACAAGGCTATGTCTACCCACCATGTTTGATTGAAGTCAACAACCCACCTTTTTCTCCCTAACATGGGGATGAGCCCTGGAGGCAGCCGGCTGTGGGGAGGCAGGCTGGGATGGAAGGTCAACCTTCCTGTGTTTGGGTCTGGCCCTACCACAGGTGGACTAGGTAGTTTGACTAAGTCCCCTACCCTGTCTAGCTTCTGTTCTCCCAGTCATAAAAAGGAGATGGTAACACTGCCCCTTCCCAAACCAGCAGGCAGACGGTAGGTGCTCACTCGATGCTCTTTTCCTTCCATAAGAGACACGTAACCCAGATTCTCAACACCGTCCCAGAGAGGTCCATGACATGCCCCAGTCCTGGCACCGTGACCCACAGCAGTGCAGGATCTGCCAGGGATGCATCTGGGATGTGTCCTCCAGCAGTCCTACCTCCTTACTTAGGGGTAGGCGTAGATTCCAGACCCACTGTCGGAACTCTGGCACCTTCAGGAGATTTCAGGCAGAAGGTGGCTTGTTTCCACGCAGGAACTCATGGGTCTGAGCATCATGGAGAAGGATGGAGGAATAAGGAATGTCTTTCCTTTATGTGTCCTTATGTGAAGGGAAGGAAGGTGTAGGTGGCCCACTGGTAACTGATGACAGAGCTTCCAGGGTGAAAGTGGGAACTCTTTGAACTCTGAAGAGCCTATGATTCTAGAAAGACTTAACCATCCAGAAGTGATATATGAAGTTCCAGATATCTGTTCCCTGGGTCATTTTCCCACTGGACTACATGCTTGGGAAGAGTGGCCCTTCGGTCCCCAGGATGCCAGTGGTAGGATACATCTTAGACCCTGCCCTAGTTCTGTAAGGCATTGGAGTCAGCTGGCCCCCTCTCCCCAAGCCTGAGTTTCCCCACCTATAAGAGAAGCAAGTGCACAGCTTAAAGACGCCCCAAGTAGGCAGTTCTAATGATCTCTGGTCCAAGGGGCCCCACCCTCTCTCAGATCTCCAGCTGTCCTAGTTAGAAATGAGTCTTCTCATTGATCAGTAGGAGATTTGTAGCTCATGGCTTTGCTGATGGTTCTTAATCCCTTAAGAGACAGTCACTCTTTTAGGGACTACAATATTATTTTTGCACAAGCCTGCGGGGTCCGGAAGCACACCCAACTGAAGGACAAAAACATCCTCCTTTGGTGGGGTTAACAGGAAAATAACAGTGGTGATGAAGAAACCAAAGAAATGTGCCAAGTCCTGCCACACATGAGTCATCTTGTTACTCCTCTGGCACAATGGTCAGGGTCTCTGGGGATGGTAAATGGGACACATGTGACAAGAGTGTCTCTCTGACCCATGGGAAGAGTGAGGAAATTTTTCATTTTGTGACCATCAACATGAGGAGACAGAGGTAAGGTCTGATGGACTAAGAACACACATTAGTTCACTGTCTGGGTCTGTCCATCAAGGGCTGTATCCAGAGACACACAGGTGGGCAGCCAAATGGGGGTTGAGCATCACCCCTGCAGAATGGTCAGGTTTCTCTGGGACTTTATGGGGGCTGCTGTCAGGAGGGTGAGGTGAAGCTCTGACTAATGGCCACATTGTGGAACCAGCACCTTTGTCCTCAGGAAACTTTCTATGGATTAGGAGTCTTCAGGTTCCATCAAACCAGACCAACGGGCAAACTTCCTGCATTGAAAAGCTTCTTTATTACCAGCCCTGCCCCCACGGGGCCATTTACAGAAGCGTGGAAAGGCTGCTGACTTGCTTTAAGCCTAAAGTTAGGTGCAAAACAGCCAAATAACTATCGGACATATCCACTCATTGGAGGCAGTTTGGAAAATACCAAAAAGAAAAAAAAATATAATCATCATTCCTGTCACACAGTGTTGATTGGATTTTGATAGCATTCCATCTTTGACTTTTCCTCTTTGTGTTTTTGGCCTTTTATACAGTTATGATTGTGCAATTGTGCACTTTCTTTTTTTTAAGATTTTATTTATTTATTTGACACACAGAGAGAAAGAGAGACCACGAGTAGGCAGAGAGGCAGGCAGAGAGAGAGGAGGAAGCAGGCTCTCTGCTGAGCAGAGAGCCCAATGCGGGCCTCGATCCCAGGACCCTGAGACCATGACCTGAGCCGAAGGCAGAGGCTTTAACCCACTGAGTCACCCAGGTGCCCAGTTGTGCACTTTCATATCATGATGTCTTTTTTACAAATGTTCCCTAAATATCATAAGCAATGGCTGAAGACATATAGTAGTTTCGCCAAACCTGATTGTTGGTTAACTCATCCATTTCCAGCTTTGGCTATTATAAACAATAGTGCAGTGACCATCTTTGGGTATTTTAATTTTTAACCTGGGATCAATTCTTTAGGGTCAGTTCCCAGAGTGGAGCTCTTACATCAAAGGGTATGAATACTTCTGGGTTCTTCATCTCCTGTGGGAAAGACTGACCTTAGGATTCCACCTACCATGTGCCCAGATGAACAGGGAGAGTCCTCTGTTTACAAAACTCTTGTCCCTTTGTCCTAGACCAGCCAAATGGCCTGAGTCTGACCATGAAGTACTCCATAAGCCCCTCCACCTCTTCCCATTCCCTCCATTCTCCTCTGTTATCCATAATGGTGGGTAGCCATGGTCTTCGGAAGCCTTGAAGAGCATTCTGGGCTGGGGGTGCTTGGCCTGTGTTGGATAATTCCACCAGAAGCCATGGCTCCTGAGCGTGCTGCTATGTGCCCGTGCAGAGGCCTGTAGTGCGGACACACGTGAGCAGGCGTTGCCTCACATCACGGCCCCACTGAATCAGAGTGCCTTCCTGTCTCCTCAAAGTTCAAGCCAGGGGTCCCAGGTTCAAAGAGCTATGTCTGACTCATTTTTTCCTATTTGCCAAAGGGAAGTGAAATTTGAAAACACTGAAATCACCTCCCACCTTGCCCAAACAGAAGCCCATCCCTGGGGCTCGCCTGGTCCAGGGTCTAGGCAGGGCTGGTGTGAACAACACCCAGGTAGGCCAGGCACTCCCTGTGGCCCTGGCTCAGGGGCTCCACCCAGCCTACCAGAGATTCCACCCCCCTCCACACCAGGTGCTGTATTTTCCACTCTTGGCTTTAATTTTCTCTTGTGTTTAGACACTGGAAGGAGGGCTGGTATGGGAGTCTCTGTGAGCTTGATGGGGGTGCGGAGCCTGAGGTCACCCAGGCCTCGGGAAGAAACAGGAAAAGTGAACTTTACTAAAGGGACATGCATTTTTCAGGAGAGAAGTTTCCAAACCAACTGTCCAACTTCGCTGATATGCATGGAGAGCTGACGGTGGACCCCAACACTTAGGATACTGAGGAACAGGTAGCAGGTGGGCCCTCTGGGCTCCATGGGGACACCCCAATGGCTGTCAGGAGTTGTGTGTGCACTTCCAGGCCGAGGTTCTCACTGGAGGTCCTCACTGAACAGAGGCCTTCACTCTGGAGCACACAGGGCCACCACGCAATGTTTCCAGTGACACAGGGCCGACAGTCTCCCAAAACAGCTTGCTGCCTCATTTCATGTACTTGAAATCTTTTCAGGAATAAGGGAGGGCATAAGTAAATAAATTCCTTCTTCCTTATTGGAGCAGATCATCTCTCTCCCAGAGACCCCACCTCCTGGGCACTCTGCCACCCAAAGGAGCCAGCCGAGTGAGGCTAGAACTTCCTTCACATGCTGTGACTCCAACATTTATCAACTCTTTTCCATGAAACACTCCATTCCTCCAATGGTTTCCACAAGGCTTGGTTCCTACCTGTTTATCTTCCTTGGGACAAGCTCCACTATTCAATTTCACTCTGAGAACGTGGTGTGGACAACTAAACAGTCACTCAGATGAGGCCACAGGAGCTGTTGGCACCGGTGTTCTGGACACCCCATGCCTCCAGACTCCATCTGCTGCGTCGAGCAGTGTGGGCAGCCGCAGCCCAGCCTGGTCTTAGACCCAGCTTAGAGTCACAGCCAAGACAAAACGTCACTGGATATTCAGTGTATCTCCACTGTATTTCACCTCAGTTATATTTTTCAGACTGGCTGTATGAGGCTGTCTATCTCCAGGCCCCGAGGAGTGCCATCACGTGTGGTGTCCGGAGCCGCTGTTTGTGTGTGGGGGAGGGTGGGGGGAGGTCAGGAGACCATGCTCTGGGTGGCCACGACTCCTTTATAACACACAGCAACAACACTGATCTGTCACAATGCTCTACTTAAGGACAAATTCCAGTTTTAAAGAAACACAAGCAGATTAAGTCAAATAAAACTGCCCCTCAAAACTCAAACGTTTTCACACAGAATAACTCTGAGGACTTTCTCTGTGTGGCTTAACCTGTGTTTGCTCCCTGTGTCTGCTCAGAGCTCCATCTTTGAGAGGCCCCAGTCCTGCCTTGGTGCCGAGAAAGAGAGTGTGGACAGCCTGCTTTTCCCCTCCTGCTAGCGAGGGGGTTGGAAACAAACATTTATGGGGTTTCTCCTAGGTAACAACTCCTGCTAGGCCTTCTGTGTGTCTGACTCCTCCTGACCCTCACCACAACATGGTGAAATGCATTCTTATCTCCATTCCACATATGGGAAAACCAAGGGTCATGGAGGTGAAATCATTTGCCCTTGTTGACAAAGCTGGTAATGACAGTTTGGATTGGAGTACAGAGCTGTTGACACAAAGGCCCATGCTTTGTCTGTGGCCTTGGTCTCTACACCAGCACCATCCAATAGAAATAGAACGTGAGCCACAAATATGAGCCAAATATGTAATGTTGTATTTTCTTAGAGCCACATGAAAAAAAGGAAAACCAGGTGACTAATTCCAGTAACATTTTTTAAAGCTCAGCGGATCCAAAATTTTGGCACTCGGACATGGTGATCAATATAAAATTATTAATTTTGCGTTCCTTTTTTGGAGTGAGTCATGGAAACCCATTGTGTAGCTCCTGCTTACTACACATCTTAGCTTAGACCAGCCACGTTGCACGATCTCAGCAATACATGTGGCTACTGGCCTTCTTGTCAGACAGCTTGGCTATTCAAGAAACAAACACTATTCCATTTTCTCTCTCAGCCATTCTGTAAGGAGAATTACACTTTTCTCTTAATACTTTTGAGTACATTTGCACTTTTTATAAGAAACAGGCAATGCATTCCTAATAAAAGTGAAACACAAATGGTTTCTTACTAGTCTCAGTCTGCTCAGGCCGCCATAACAAAACACCACCCACTGGGCGGCCTCATAACAGACACTGTTTTCTCACAGTGCTGGTGGGTGGAAGTCTGAGACCAAGGGGCCAGCATGGCTGGGTTCTGGTGAGGACCGTCCTTCTGGCTTGTAGACAGCAACCTACTCTCTGTCCTCACGCGGTGAGGGAAGAGAGCAGCGAGAATTAGCTCTGGTGCCGCTTCCTATAAGGGGACAAATCCCACCATGAGGTTCCACCCACATGACTTCATTTAATCCTAATTATCTCCCAAAGTCCCCGTCTCCAAATACCACTGTATTGGACATTAGGGCTTCAACTTATGAGACCTTGAGTCGATAGCATCACTGAATAAAAGGCAGGATGAGAAAATTTCTCAGGGCTTAGTGCTCAGTGTGCTTGGAAGTACCTCTGTGGACAACTTGGAAATGCCTCCTGGTGTGTACTGTGAGGCCTGTGTGATGTAGAAATATCCCTGCCAAGTAAAGACTTGCATTCAAGCCCTGCTCTTCACAACTCTTTACGTGTTTTTTCCCCTCAGTCTTTATAGCAAGGGACAGTATCCTTAACCTAATGTTTATGATTCAGACCTGGAGGCTATGAGGCTTGGTGATAGGTTGGCAATCCAATGGGTAAATAGAGCCGGCACCAGGGCTTAACCCATGGCCTTCTGAGTGTAGCGTTCTCTCCTCCAATCGGCTCTGTGAAGACTTGCTGATGTCCTATTGCTCTTGCCCAGGGAAACTGTGGTTACTGTAGACCCCGTTCTGTGCACTCTTGTCTTTGTGTCCTTTTGATCAGTGAAGGGCTTTAACAGGTGTCGGATCAACACCTGTGCCAAGGGTTTGGTGGCTTGGCCCGTAGGCTTCTGTGCTGGTGCCCAGGAGGGCAAGATCCCTTTGCACATGACTGGGGGAGCTTCTGGGGAGGGACGCCGGGGGAGCAGACATTTGAACAGGTTTCACCTTGCTGTTGAAGCTGCTGGTCCCTTCAAAGCCTCACTTGAACCTGCCAGACTGTGGCTCATTTGGGGGTGCACAGTGATGGCATGGCAGATCTTGGCTTCCAGCAATAACAGGATGAGGACACAACGAAGAACAGAGGCATATTTGCTCCTAAACAGAACCTGTGTCAGCAAGGCATGGATCAACCAGCAGATAACAGCAGACAGAAGCCCCTGGGGCTCGGGGTGGATGACGCTGGGTGTCAAAGAGGCGGACCATAAGGATGACCTCGTTGAGGGGGACACACATAGGACAGGAGCAGAGTAGGGTGGGCATCACCCCATCTGAAGAAGCCACCTCAGACAACGGGGGGGGGTCTCCTTCCCCCCTTCATGGCCTTTTTACACTCACAGGATAGCAAGAGGAAATATGATAGCACAGTCATTTTTACATACATCACTTGTTATGGGTTGAACTGTGTCCTCCAAAAATTCATATGCTGAAGTCCTAACCTTTAGTACCAAAGACCATGACCTTATCTGGAAATAGTCATTGCAGATGTAGTAAGTTAAGATGAGGTTATTGGGCGTTGATCTGTCACACTATCTTTATAAAAAAGGAGAAATATGGAGACAGATACATACACATAGAGAGAACCACACACACAAATGAATACAGGGAGTAGGGTTGTTCTTCTACAAGTCTACAACATCAAGGGTCTACAGCAAACCACCAAAAGCCACAGGACTGGTAAGTCACACATTCTTCCTTACAGTCTTCAGAAGGAACCCAACCTGCTGACACCTTGATCTTGAACTTCTAGGCTCCTGAGATCAAGCCTCAGGTCTCTATCTGGCTCAGGCCTCCTCTGGTGTAACTGAGATACTGAGTTTCTGTTCATCAAGCCCCCAGTTTGTGGCCCTCTCTAAGGGCAGCCCTGACAAACTAAAAAAAAAAAAAAACAAACCTGTCTCTTTTAATAAGTATACTAGTCCTGTGAAAAAGATGGTATTATGCCCACTTAGTAGAAGAGGAGAAGAAGGCTCAGATAAGTGACTTACCCAAAGTTACTGAGAGGTGGGGTTTGAACCCAAACCCATGTCACACCCAAGCCCACTACATCCTAACATTCGGGCTGTTATTTTCTCTTGGGCTTTGTGTGGGTATTCTTAGGGAACTTAGGGAAGGGCCAGACCATTCTCTCATAAAACACTACTTTCTCTCTACTTTCTCTTCGGAATCTTCTCCAGATTCTTTTGAAAGGTAAGACAACTCACTGAGAACAGGAGCCATGGATCACTTTTCAGGAGCCCAACTTCTGGGCAAGTCAGCTCCGCTGGTCCCCCCGAGCCAGGCAATAGACCGGCAGTGGACAGAACGTTTATCTCATTCAGGCCTCCCCCAGATGGAGCTATGCTCCTGTCTCAGGACCCGCCCTGCCTGGAAGCCCCCTTCTGACGGCAGAAATGCCCGACACGGATGAATGGGTGCCCCGATCATGCGTGGTTCACGAGTTTCATTCACTTGGTCCCATTACGGGCATGTGCGTCTTTTCATCCTCTCTACAAAATGGAATGGAAAGTGAGGCTAAATCTCTAAAGAATTTTTATTGGCCCCGCCTGTCACTTGCTTTGGCTTCATAAATCAAAGAGACGTCAGGTTGCAAAATACAGGCAGCCCCCTAGTAATATTCCATCAGGATGTGCCGTGGACACTGTATATTGTACTTACTGGGTCAAGCAAACATCTTTTCAGCTGTCTGTGATTCCATTTATTGCATGGGGCTTTCTTTCCAGTTAGTTTCACTCCTCTGACGGCACATTAAGGGACCAGGGAGTTTCTTAACAAAGTAACTATTACTCTTTTCAGTGTTTCCCTGTTAGCTTGACTTAGACTCAAAAGCAATATTTCTAAGACCATAGGATAAAACCAGGCACCCTTTAGGTTCTCCACCTACCCCTGCAGGAAGGTGCAGGACAGAGGGGAAGATCCCACCCGTACTCAGCCTCATATCCAGCAGGTTCACAAGGACACATGACACTGTTGGAGTACTCCTGGTGATTTAGTCCTAGGATTCCTGTTGACATCAATTCCTTTCTACTTTTAGCTTTTCTGAAAAACTGCAAAAGTAAAACATGCTATTTTATAATATTACCTATTACAAAGGCATATGAGTAAAATATGATCATTGTTTTGACGAGAAATAGAATCATACTGCATATATATATATAGATATATATAGTATACCATATAGAATGTTTTGCAATTTTTTTTTCTTTCACTGAATAAACCAAGGAAACTTCTAGACCAGTAGAGACTATTAACGCATTTGAATTCCTTCTGTGTTTTCCATTTTTTGTTTAACCATTCCCCTGTTGATGATATTTAGGTTGTCTATGATTTTTGACTCTTATAAATATAACAGCTATTAACCTCTGTGTGATTTGTTGAAGTATTTCTATAGGATAAATACTTAAAGTTAACATTTTTGAGTAGAAGAAATTCCCATTTCAAGTACTGGGAGCTGCCACTCACTCTCCAAAGTCATACGTCTTTGTTTTTCCCAGTGCACTGTACAAGAGCCTGCCTTCCACCTTGTTACACCTTGAATATTATGTATTGGTTACATTTTCTGCCAGCCTGAAGGACAAAAAATGATATTTTGTTGTTTTAATCTGAAGTCTGCTGATTATTAGGGAAATTGAGCACCTTTTATGTTTCAATCAGCCTTCCCTCCTCTATGACATGCCACTTAATAATGTGTCCCTTCCTTTTTCTATGGGATTGTTTCCAATTTTTGTGGCTCTTTTAGTCAGTAGTTTATTTTAAAAATAATATTTCTTAATAATAAATACCTTGCTTACAGAAGCCTGTCTTGCACTCAAGATTAGAAAACTCTTTGTGCCAGTCCATGTTCTTGGTTGCAAGCAGTAGAGACCAGCTTGATTTAAATGAGGCAGAAAAGAGATTTATTAAAAGGGTATTAGATATCTTAGTAAAAGGATGGGGTGTTTGGAAATGAGTTTTGGGGGGAAAAAAGTCATATTGTAGGGAGGCCAGAGGACCAAGAGCACAGTAAAATGATACTGTGGGGACAGTGGGATACTGTGGCTACTTTCGGGACACTCTGGCATCCTCGTGCCCTTGTTCCCGGATGCCTGCTGCCAAGAGGCTGTTTTCTTGATTCTGCGGCCACTGTCTACAGTTGACCCTGGCTCCCGGATCCTGCCATCCCACTGTTACCACCCTCCACCACCTCCATCGCCATCGCCATCGCTCCCACTCCATCACTGCCGGTGCCACCAGCACCTTCCACCACTGTCTCATCACTGCTGCTAGAGGGAATTCTGAGCTGTCCCCTGATTCTGGGCACTACTGGTTTCATATTCAGCATTCTCAGTGGGACTCTTAAATTGTCCATACATAAGCTTTTAGCTGCCAGGAGTCAGGGAGCATAAGCTAACATTTGGGATAATTAGGGGAGGATTAGCATCCTTATTAAGTCTTCCCATTCATGGTATGTGTTAAAATCTGGCACATTTCCAACGATTTTTGTTAATGAAACGCCTGTCTGAGTTTTATTCATTTATAGGTATTTCTGTTTTCTCTCTGTGTTCATGATTTTCTCTTTATCCCTCATGTTTTAAAATGTTATGTGGTAGTTTTTTTCATTCATTCTAATAGGATATATGAGTCATTTTAATATGGAGTTCCTTCTCCTTGCCTTTCTGCTCTATGTTCTGCCAGATTTCCTCGACTTTATCTTTTGGTTCATTTACTGATGATGATTTGGGGGATGGTGGCATGGGAGAACACACTTAAAATGTCTAAGAAGATGTTTTGTTTCCAGAATGTTCTTTTATGAATGTACCATCTTCCTGAATTTTTGAGAGTGCTCATTAGAGTTTTTAGGAGTTTGTTTTGTTCACTGAATTCTCTATATGTCTTCTGAGTCTATTCTACTGTCTGCCTTTGTAGTCCTCATGTTGTACATGCTAACTTTGCTTCATCTGCCTGTTTGAAAACTAGATTGGTTCATCTGATGTGGGTATAGTGGCCCTTGGTCCAGGAGGCTTCTTCTCTGATTGAACAGGCTGCTTTGGGGATCTGGGCACCTGGGCCAGGCTGGCAGCTTCCCCCTGTGAGCGATGGGCACTTGGTGTTCAGACTGAAGGCATGGCTACTCTATGAGTCCAGTGGTGTGAAGGTTAGAAAGCAGGAAATTACCTCTGGGTTCATCTGCCTCCCTTCCAGCCCCTCAGGCTGACCTGGGGTGTGCATGGCTGCAGAGGAGAGACCCCTTTCCCTGGATCTATTTGTCCAGAGGAGCTGACAAATGGCTTCCTCTGAGTTCCCACTTTCTGCTGGTGATTTTCCATTCCCGTCTCTGGCCTGTGCCAGTAATAACATTTCACACTTGTCTGACACCTTTTCTCCTCTGAGCCCCAAGCACTTTACAAGCAAACAGTTACTATTATTGCCCTCTGAATTCTGATGGAAAAGCTGAGAGTTACCAGATCAAAGCTGCCACATTTGGGGGTGAAGGTGAGGCTCCCAGACATCCAGACCAGCCCCAGCCCACGCAGGACCAAAGACAGCACCCTGGTCCCTGGGGAGAGGGGGCCTGGGCCTTTAATGAGGCCCTCGAGGCGAGGTGGCCCAGGGGAAGACTCTCAGCACTGGATCCCTGGAGACCTCCTCAGGGCCCTCTGTTTCCAGGGTGAAGCTGATGCATTTGTTCTTTGCGAGTGACAACAGAAGAGAATGGGGCTTTGGGAGCCATTCCTTGAAAGGAAAGGTGGGTCAATGGTTTGTGGGTTTTTCTGGGGAGGAGAAGACTCACAGAAGCTGCAGGGTGTCATTAACGTGTGTGGAGGAACAAAGAGCAGTGTGGCTCCAGACAGTAAAATAAGATTAACTCCTCCAAGTGTCATGGGGCAGGGGTTCACTGCCTCGAGGCCTTGCTGTCACAGTGAGCTGCCCAAAGCGGGGCGAATGCCTGTCCCTGGTGGGGCCCCAGTAGAAACTTCTTTAGTTCTCAGTGTGGCCATGCGTCTCCACAAGGGGCTCGGGCAGGGTGACATGTAAGAGGTCTTCCCCACACAGACGCTTGATTCATAGACTTGACTCTCATGCTGTCTCTCCCCCGTGGGAGAAGCACCACGGCCGAGATCCTGAAACCCTGGGGCCCGAGGCATCTTTCTGGATCTGCAAGGCTTCTCAGTATCCCCTCCTTCTTTCATTCAGTGAGCCTTGATTTGGGGTTTGCATTTCCCTTCTTCTGTAGGCGGTTTTGCAGAGTGGCAGCTAAAGGTCTAGCTAGAAGGAACACCTGTAACCATAGGATTTTCAGCAGCCAGACGAGGCCCTGTTGACTCAAGTGTCTGCGGAGTTGGCGTTGAGAGGTAGCAGTGAGCAGAGGGGTTGGTGTGTGTGCCGAACTCAGTTGGGAAGTGGCCCTCGCTGCCCTGGGAACGCGGCAATCTCAGGAAGGGCTCATGGAACCATGAGGATGGAGGAACACCTGGCCGGGGCAACTGAGAACGAGCCGTCCCTGACGCTGGGGCACACACACGCGGACATGCGTGGGTGCGTGGGTGTGTGTGAGCACACGTGACTACATTTGCTAAGCAGATACAATGCTGAGCACATTTGTGTATGTTATAGCTCAGTTAAACCTTTCACCACTGAGAGATGGGTCTCATCATCCCATTCTACAGGTGGGAGATTGGGGTTAGGCAACCCGCCCAAAGTCTTAGCACCAGCTAGAGCAGAGCTAGGATTTGAACCCAGTCGTGCTTGGCTCTGCTGCTCTTTCTCTTCAGTAACACTGCCTGGCTTGAAGTTAAGTGCCACAAACGGGGTCCCACAGACCTCGTCTGACAGGCCTGGAGCCTTTCCTGGCTAGCAGAGCCCTCCCAGGCCCCAAGCACTCTTTCCCAAGGGCTGGCTGCCCCGTCAGTGCCGGGCAGCTCCTCTCGGGTCCGCCCCCAAGCCTCACAGACACTATAGAGAGCTCTGGGCCCAGGCCCAAGCTCAGCAGGGCAGCCCTTGTCCAGCCCTGCGGTTTGCGATCTGGCCATTCATAACTGGCTCGGAGCAGGCACTTATCATTCTTCCACGACCACCCAGTCAGCCCCACGCTGCCTGGAAGTGAAGCCGGGCTGCCCAGGCCAGCGGCTGCTCAGCCCGGCGCTCTGCCTCTCCTGCCTCTGTCTGCCACCCCGTCTGCAGCCGGCCGGCCTGCCCAGCCCAGGGGATGCCGGAGCCAGAAACAGCAGGGCCTGAATGTCCCCCACAAGCCACAGAGGGAGATTCACAAATCAAAGGGGTCTGAGAGGACAAAGCTGTCACATCAGCCCATCACGGAGCCGGATCTCAAAATAACGCCGGGCCAGAGGCCTGCCAGCTGTGAGTCACCGCCCAGCCAGAACAGCCCCGGTGGGGCCCGGCCTCGGGGGGGACAGCACCTTGGTGGCCAGCTGGCTGCTCCCGGCAGACCTGGGAGGTGTGGTGTCTGCAGGGTAGTTCCACGCCTCACATGGCAGGGGTACTGGGAGCAGAATTGGGGGGGGGGCAGGAAATGGCCCCAGTGATGGTGCCTCTGCCTCTCCGAGACACAGCTTGGCTCCCTCCATCCCATCCGCTGCTCCCAGCCTCCGAGTTGAAGAGGGTGAGGCTGGCCCAGCCATCGAGGTCACGCTCTAACCGGACTATGGCCTAGGCTGCTGGCCCACTTCTTCCTGGGGACTGAGGGAGTCGGGAGCTTGTCCGATCTGAGGCCTGTGCCAGCTTGCAGACCTAGGGCTCACACTCAAGCGTTCTGATTCCCTCACTGCCCGCCGGCCCTTCCTCCCTCCCCTCAATGCCTCGGGATCCATAGTGGGCAGGAAATTCTTGCTCGTGCCATCATTTCCCTCTCTTCCTAGTTTAAGAATTTCCCTGATATTGTTCTTATCTATCACCACGCCATCCCAAAACCTCCTTCCTTCATTGCCTTCCTTTACTTCTGCTGCCCTTGAAGCCATGATGTGTGTCCATAAATATGAAATGGCCCAGGTGACAAAACACATGGTTCTAATTGTGTTTTTGTTACTAGCTTCTTTCTCCTTTCTAGGCCTCATTTCCTCATTGCTGGGATGACAAGGTGATCTCAGAGTTCTGTCCTAAACAGAACAGGACAGAGTTCTGTCCTAAAGTTTCAGGGGACCAGAAGACAGTTGTTAGTGGACTGAACATTAATTAGGAAAATATGTTTAATCCTGGGGAAGGAGGTAACAAAGGGTTAATCTAAGGAAGGATCCTTCCCCTGTGAACCCCCTTGCTGTCTGTTCTTCAGTGGTTTTCCCTAGCCC
The DNA here is from genome assembly GCA_002007465.1 of Ailurus styani. Classification (NCBI taxonomy): domain Eukaryota; kingdom Metazoa; phylum Chordata; class Mammalia; order Carnivora; family Ailuridae; genus Ailurus; species Ailurus styani. The sequence goes on along the minus strand of LNAC01000311.1, from coordinate 111,189 downwards.
ACCCTCCGACTGGGCTACACACTGTCTGAGCTGACTTTGGGCACCGTGGTGATCAGGCAGGGGAGTCCGGGGCTCTGATTTGAGTGAGGTCTCACTCGAGGGCCTGGGACAAGTGACCAGGACCTGCCTTGACCTTCTTCACTTACAGCAGAATCCAGCTGTCCCCAGCCCAGAAGTGAGCAGGTGGGGGATGTGAATTACAGTGTCGCTTTCAGACTTGGCTGACCCTTTCCATCTTCCTGTAGTTCCTCTCTCTACGGCTGACAGGTGACATTCACATAATGTCAGACAATTAACAAAGTGTACAGTTCAAGGGCGTTTCACGTATTCACAATGTTGCACAACCATCTGCTCTTTCTAGCTTCAAAAGTCTTTCATCACCCCATAAAACACCCCATATTCACTAGTAATCACTCTCCAGTTCCCCCCTTCTCCCAGCCCCTGGTAACTTCTAATCTTCTTTCTGTCTCTACAGATTTGCCGACTCTGGATCATATAATGGAAACATACAATATGCAACCTTTTGTGTCTGGTTTCTTTCACTTAGCAAAATGTTTATGAGGTTTATTCCAGTTGTACCATGGATCAGGACTTCATTTCCTTTTTATGGCTGAATACTATTCCAGGGTCCAGTTAAACCATAATTTGTTTATCCATTTATCCATTTATAACACTTAGGTTGTTTCTATCATTTGGCTGTTATGAACAAAGCTGTTACAAAGCTTCACATGCAAGATTTTGTGTGGACAGATGTTTTCATTTCTCTTGAGTATATGCCTGAGAGTGGAATTGCTGGGTCATATGGTAATTCTCTGTTTAACTTCTTGAGGAACTGCCAAAGTGTTCTCCAACACAGCTGCACCATTTTACGTCCCATCAGCCGTGTATGACAGTTTCAATTTCTCCACATCCTTGCCAATACTCATTATCATCTGCCTTTTTATTAGAGTCATCTTAGTGAGTGTGAAGTGGTATCTCATTGCAGCTTTGATTTGCATTTCCCTAATGACTAACGATGTCAAATATCTTTCATGAATTATTAGCTGTTTGTATATCCACCTTGGAAAAATGTCTACTGTGCTCCTTTGTCCATTTTTAATTGTTTTTTTTTAAATGATTACATGGTAGGAGTTCTTTATGTATTCTGGATACTAGACCTTTGTCAGATACATGATTTATGAATATTTTCTCACATGCCATACATTATCCTTTCACATTTTTGATAATGTCACTTGATATACAAAAGTTTTAATGTTTTACAAAGTCCAATTAACCCAGGTTTTTTATTTGTGCTTTTGATGTCATTTCCAAGAATCCTTTGCTAAATCTAAGATTATGAAGATTTTCCCCTGTTTTTTTTTCTAAGAATGTAATAGCTTTAGTTCTTGTATTTAGCCCATTGATTTATTTTGAATTAGTTTTTATATATGGTTTAAGGTCAGCTGCAAATTCATTCTTTTGCATGTAGATATCAGGATGTTCTACTCAAATTGGTGTTTGGATGAGAAAGAGAGCTTGTAAACTAATTTCTCCACCAGAGTTCTTATGCATTTTTCTATTTGGGTAAACATAATTATCTATATAAAAATACATGTAAGCCATTTCATTTTTTTTTTTGAGAGAGAGAGAGCCTGCATGCACACCAACTTTTTGGGGGGGGGAGGGAGAGAGAATTTCAAGCAGGCTCCAAGCTCAGTGCAGAGCCCTACTCAGGGCTCAATCTCAAGACCCTGAGATCATGACCTGAACCAAAATCAAGAGTTGGATGCTTAACAGACTGAGCTACCCAGGTGCCCCACCACTTTGCATTTCTTCAAGTTCATGGTTGTTATGCAAATTAAATTAGATAACATAACACTTATATAGCTAGAATTGAGTGGGATCTAAAAGTGGCAGTTAGTCAGCTTAGGGGACATAAATTGTCAGCCTCTTAAGCAGGAAAAAAAAATGTTAAGAGTCCATCCTTTCAGGAGATCTTGGCCTGCCTTGCTGTGTTTCTCTCTGTTTCTTTCTGAAATAATAGCTGCTCCAAAGCCCTGTGTCATATGTCGTCTCACTTTCACCCTCTGTGTGCTGGTGACATCTCCCCTGTTACTGGATCATTTGGGTGGACAAGGCCAATCCCCAGAGATGGTCCTTGTCCTGGGGAGACAAGACTGTCACCCTGGAGCCTCCCCAGAGACCACAGTGCCGTGTGTCGGACTGCAGGCTCAGCTTGGGGTGTCTCCCCGTTTGTGGAGGACTGGTTCTCAGCTCTCACCACCACACGTGTGGGTGACCATCAGCAGGAGGGCTGCTGTCCTGAGAATGTGATTTTCTGTGAGTCCACACCCCAGGAACAGGATGCTGGATGAGTCTCCACTGAGCTGAGAGATTCCGGTCTTTATCCTAGGCAGCACCATTGGGGGTGATGGTCCCCCCCTTCCTAGACTCCAGCTTCTCACCCAAAAGTGGTAATGACTGACTGAAAATTAAAGGGGAGAAACAGTAGCAACTTAGATGTCTCTCTGTCCTGGAGGCAGGCAGATCACAGGCCTGAACTGTTCCCATCCATGGTCTGGGGCCAGGCCTGCGCCTGATAACAATCTGGAGGAAGAAGATGAGGAGGAATTTCTTTGAGGGGCTGGAGGCACCCCTAAATTACAGCAAGGAACAGAGCCCCGCAGGGTGCCGCGTCCCCCCCCAGGCCTCCTCGCTCTGGCCCTCAGGGCGGACGCCTATCTCTTTTGCTCACCCCCACGAGGCCTGCAGAGCTCCAGTACATGGCTAAACAGGACCCAAAGCAGGCCTGGCTTCTGAGCTGCCTCCTAAGGCCAAAAACAATGGTCCCTCCAGCTGCACATTAACGGGGCGGTTTGGGCTTAGCTGGTAACTCACCCTGTCACCGGCCCTGCCTCCACAACCAGCACCCCCGAGCCAGGCAGACAAGGCCAAGGCTGTTTGCAGGAAACAAGAGCCCCGCTGTGGGGCCAGCGTGCTCTGATTCCACGCTCCAAATAAAGACGATGGGGATGGAGAGGAAGCGAGCTTGGGACAGCCCCAGGCTCTATGGTTTCAGGCCGATTCGAGAAGCCTGAAATAGAAAACTCCTGCCAGCGTCCCGGAAAGGGCCAGGATCTGGGCTCCAGTGCAGTCCTGCAGCCGAAGTCCAAGGCCTTCACTGCGACTACCATCTTGTGACCTTGGACACATTGATCCTAGGTCGGTGGCCTTTCCCCCTTTCCTGCTGGGCACCTGCCACTCACTGTTAAGTTCGGATCTTAGCTGTCACTCTCAGAGAGCCTCCCTGTCATCCCAGGGAAGGTGCCTCTGACATCTTCATCACACCTTGGCCCACCAGCCCCTGGGATGGGGCTCGGTTGTCCTTGTATCTTGCGTCCAATTCCAGGGAGGCTCTGAGGCATATTGCTGGTCCCCCTTTGGGGGGGGCCTCACTACTGCCCAGCTGCCAGGGGTGTAGTTGGTAGCCTTTGCTGCCTTCCAGCCTCGGTGCACTCCTCCTGTGGCAGGCTCTGTCACCGCCGGGCACGCGGGTGGTACCAGGGCATAGCTCTTCATGCCCAAGGGGGTCTCCTCAGTGGCAGCTCACTGCTCTGGAGCTCGCTGGGCCTGGCAGAGACTGGGTCACATCTGCATCACAGCCTGACCCCGCTCCCTGCCCGATCCTGTGCCCCTGCTTCCTTCACACGTGGGGCTCCTCAGCCAAGCTTATGCTCTTAACTCCGCCTCAAAGCTGCTCCCTGAGAACCCGGCTGGGCCAGTCTGGCAGGCCTGGGGCTTCAGGGGGCCACAGAGAAGGTGAAGTGGGAGGCTGGTTGGATGGATAGATGGATGAGGAGCTAAGAACAGCATGTCCTCCACAGTTTTCCACAGACCCAGGGAAAGCTCTGGGCCTCAGTCCTCACTTGGGAGAAGACCTGACAACCTGGAGGACCCTATGAGATGCTTGCTTTTGAGGGTGCAGCTGCTGAGCCCGGCCAGGAAGGTAACAAAACAGATGCAGGGAGGCCAGCAGCGAAGCCGACGTGGGTGATGCGGCCAGGCCAGAGCTGTAACCCCCACTGCAGGCCGTATTCCTCCTGGAAAGGGAGTGAGGAGCCAGGCCGGCCCAGGGCCTCCTTTCCTGCTTAGGCTGCCTGAGGCACACATTCCCTGACAACATGGTTGCAGGTTCCCCAGCGGTGTGCCCTCAGCAGGAGGTGGCGTCTGAGGCGGGAAAGTGTGTGATAGTCTGTATGTGTGCACGTGTGTGTGCATGCATGCGTATGGAGTCAGGGGGCAGGCAGGAGGTAGTGTGGAAGCCTGTGCCCTCTGACATGGGCCTCTGAGGCCTGGGGAGCAGGCTTGGAAGGGGCAGCGTGGATAAATTCTGGGCCTCAGCCCCAACCTCCCCCAATAGAGGCTGTGAGAGTTTGGTGGGCATCTGGCAGGCCCTGTCTTTGTGAGCCGAATCAACCTCCCATGGCTCTGTGTCCTCCTGGGTGTGGCAGAAAAGAGGCCTAGAGAAGGTCCTGACCCCCGGCCATCTCCCTGTCTGTCCTCCAGGACTGAAGACGCCACACTGGGGAGGCTTGTCTTTGTACCTGCGAGGCTTCCCTTTTTTGGGGGGTCAAAATGCTGAGGAAGGGTGCAGCTTGAGGACTTCGACCCGGCCTTGCCGCGGCTGCTTAGCCTTCAATGGCAGACCCATGTGTCCTGCCCTGGGCTGCCAGAGTCTTGGTCAATTACATGTCTGTGTCCTTTGGCTGAGGCTCCCTCGTTTCCCTGTCCCCTCACCTGGCACGGCCCAGCACACGGCACAAGCTCATCTGATGGAGACTGGGGGCAGAGGCAGACCCAGCAGGACAGGAAAGAACACGAGGAGCTAAGGCTCTGTGTTGAAGGCTGGTCTACCGTGTACGGACAGAGCTGTCCAATTATTTCACTTCATCTCCCCCGCTTAAACCTCAGGAAGTCAGTGCTAGGATTGTCTCTATCTCCCACGAGCGGACTGAGACACAGAACAGTGAGGGAACTTGCTTGGAGTCACACAGCCTGGGGGTCAGGACACAGAAGGGGGTCAGGACACAGAAGGGGAGGGGAGGGTTCCCAGCAGGCTGATGCCGGGTGGCCTGTGTTGGCTCCAGCTGCCCACTCGAGAGCTGTTTGTGTCCTTATCCCGTCCAGCCCTCGCTGTGCTGGATTGTCTCGGAGGCCCAAGAAGCCTGGTAGAGATGAGAAAGTGCCCTTTGGTCTGGGGCATCTGTTTCCAATGACACATCCACGCACCATAGACTGCAGCCCCACCTCCCTCCAGACAAAGTTCAAAGTGCTGGTCACTGGACGTGTCTTCTTGGGTCTGTGTTGTGCTCCAAGTCCCCATCTGCTGAGTTGTCCCAAGGAGGCTGGGGCCAGGGACACTGTGACGCGGTGGGTGACGGCAGGCCTGGGCCTCAGTATAGAAGCAACGCTAGCCTGCTACCTGTGTCCAAGTTGCTCATGTCCCTTCCTGGAGGACCCGGGCCCAAGAGTCAGCTCGAGTTTGTGCTAGCACAGGTGAGGTGCCTTCCCCCTTTCCTATCTCACTGAGTCCCACAGCACCTCTGGGAGCCCCCTTTCACAGATGAGGCAATAGACCAGGAGATCAGGTGATTCTCCAAAGAGAGAATGGAGCAGGACAGCAGCCGGGATTTGAACCCAGCACACAAACAGAAATGTCTATACCATGTGTCTGAGGCTCCATGGTAAGTTACTCGGGGGCCAAAAAGCAATCTAGATCATACTCACCTAGATGAGGCATGCCCGTGGCCCATGGAGGGGCATCCGAAGAGCCCTGAACCCCACATGCAGGAGGACCTGTGGCCCCGCTCCCCGTCCTATGTGTTCCACTTGTCCTGGGCATTTCCCAGGACCATGTCTGGATGCAGGAAACGGGGTGCAGGGGGAGCACCATCATTCAGGCTGGGAAGTATGCAAACAGCAAGCAGCAAAGGGATCACCAGCAGAGAGGTTACGGGTCCATGTGGCTCACTGTGTCCTTACGTAGTCGCCCCTTGTCTACAAGTGCAGGAGACGGCTGTGGTCCTGCTGGCCTGGAGTCTGCACTTGGCCTCCCCGAGTCATGGCTTCTTCCTCTGTAGATGGGGAATCATCACAGACCCTCATAGGGTGGCAGGGAGGTTGGAAGGTGTGGTAAACACTCTAAAGAACTACAGGCATATGACCTATTACTACAGTGAGCAGCTGAGGAAAGCATGGGGGTGGCTTTCTTTTTTTTTTTTTTTCAATTTTTTTATTATTATTATTTGCCCCAGGGGTACAGGTCTGTGAATCATCAGGCTTACACCTTTCACAGCATTCACCATAGCACAAACCCTCCCCAATGTCCATAACCCAGCCACCCTACCCATACCCTCCCACCCCCCAGTAACCCTCAGTTTGTTTTGTGAGATTAGGAGTCTCTTATGGTTTGTCTCCTTCCCCATCCCATCTAGTTTCATTATTTTTCCCTCCTCACCCCCCACGACCCCACACCCTGCCCTCAAGTTCCTCATATCAGAGAGATCATATGATAATTGTCTTTCTCTGATTGACTTATTTCGCTCAGCATAATACCCTCCAGTTCCATCCATGTCGTTGCAAATGGCAAGATTTCGTTTCTTTTGATAGCTGCATAATATTCCATTGTATATATATACCACATCTTCTTTATCCATTCATCTGTTGATGGACATCTAGGTTCTTTCCATAGTTTGGCTATTGTGGACATTGCTGCTATAAACATTCGGGTGCATGTGCCCCTTCAGATCACTACCTTTGTATCTTTAGGGTAAATACCCAATAATGCAATTGCTGGGTCGTAGGGTAGCTCTATTTTCAACTTTTTGAGGAACCTCCATACTGTTTTCCAGAGTGGCTGCACCAGCTTGCATTCCCACCAACAGTGTAGGAGGGTTCCCCTTTCTCCGCAACCTCGCCAACATCTGTCATTTCCTGACTTGTTGATTTTAGCCATTCTGACTGGTGTAAGGTGGTATCTCGCTGTGGTTTTAATTTGTATTTCTCTGATGCCGAGTGATGTTGAGCACTTTCTCATGTGTCTGTTGGCCATTTGGATGTCTTCTTTGGAGAAATGTCTGTTCATGTCTTCTGCCCATTTCTTGACTGGGTTATTTGTTTTATGGGTGTTGAGTTTGAGAAGCTCTTTATAGATTTTGGATACTAGCCCTTTATCTGATATGTCATTTGCAAATATCTTCTCCCATTCTGTCAGTTGTCTTTTGGTTTTGTTGACTGTTTCCTTTGCTGTGCAAAAGCTTTTAATCTTGATGAAGTGTGGGGGTGGCTTTCAAGTGTGCAAAGTCAGTGCTGGTCTTTAGAGCACTGATCTCCAAATTTCTGGCCAGGCACCTCATCTGTGCCCTGCCTGTGCCCAACGTCAGCCCTGAGGGATGTGCTTGGCTTCCATGACACACTGGTGAGACACCATCTGGGCTTGTATCGAGCCAATCAGCAGCCCTAAGCCATAAAACCGACATTGGGCCTTGGCTTGGCCATGGCTGAATGGGTGGGCCTGGTCAAGGGGGCTCCCTGGGGACTCCAGAGAGGAGGTTGGCTGTGCTGGGCAGAGGGACCCATCCGTCATTTTTCATCCCTATTAGTGACAACAGGCTGTTCCTGGCTCTGCCCAAGAGGATACAGATGACACAGTCCAGTCCCTGGAGGCCTATAAGTCAACAGAGACCTGTGTGTCTTGCCTGCTATTGGCGAGATTTCCCTGAGTCCTAGGCGGCTCCTCCTTGCTTCCTGTTTCTTCTTTGGAGCCTGGTAGGCCACTTCTTTTTGCACCTGGAGAAAAGAGACTGGAAGAGCTCACTCCCTACTCCTGCTCAGAGCTTTTAGCTTAGGCCTGGGTTGAAGATTTCCCCTTGTGTCTGTCACTTGCCCTCCCCTCCAACATTTTGGCTAGTCCTGAGGCTCACAGGTGGCCTGCCCTCATCAGAGAGGCTGTCATGTTGGGTCACATGGGCTGAGCAGGGACTGTCAGGCAGCTCCTTTGGCATTTTTTGGGGGTCAGGAGGCCTGGGCTGTTCTTATGCAGGAAAAGCAGCAAAGGGCTAGAGAGCCACACAGAGGGCCACAGGCCCCCCTGTGGGTAATGACAGATGACCCGTATTGTCCCGCAGTTACAGTGGGGAGAAGTAGAGCTCAGCAATCCAGTATGTGGGCTTTGATGAGACAGGACCTGGATTCAAATTCACATTCTGACTTTTCGGCTGAGTAACTGACCCTCTGAGTCTTGGTGCCCCCGTGTTCTACCTGGGGACAATGTTTGTCTCCCAGGGCCCTGTATGAGTATCCTGTGTGGTAAGAGAGATAAACCCCTGAACCTTGCCTGTAAAGTCATGGGGTGACCTCGGGATTATTACTGGGGTCATGGCAGGCACTGTCACCTCGGTTCACCTTATCATGGATGGTAAGGTATTGGGATACCTGTTTGACAGATGGGGTAAGCTAAGGAAAAGAAAACTATAGATTTTATAGATGTTACTTGCCCCAAATCTTACTGTTAGTAAGAGGCAGTGCCAGGTTTGGAACCCTGAGTTTTTTAAGCCAAAGTCTGAGCTGCTATTCACTATGCTTTATGTTATCTCAAGGGGTCGTGGCTTTCTGTACTTGATACTCAGGATTCTAGTAGAATTATGTTTCTCCAGGGTGAACCTCAGAGTGACAAGCTTGTTTTGGTATGAACCCAGCCATTATTGAACATTTGAGAGAGATGAGGAGGTATTGCCTTATTCCCTCTCATGCCAACTGCACCCCCATCCCCAAAGCATGTTAGAGCAAAGTAGCCTCTAACAAAGATACATATAATAATATTATGATACCACAGAAATAACAAGTCAGGTCTAGGGAAAACTAAGTAAAAGTAGGGAAGCAAGGCGAGGTAATAACACACATATATCAACCGTGAGGACCAACCTAGGGGCTATAATTGAGCTTTGAGTTTCATCTGAGCTTTGGCAGCAGAAGAGAACTTCAGTGATTACATCATTCTCATGGTCCCAAAGAGAGCCCACCAGTTGCTCAGGAAACCCGAGGTTTCCACAGTAGAGCTTGGCAATGCTCTTCTTGTGTGGCACTTACATAGGGGCTTCTAGAACTTTCCAACCACAAACACAACAATAGGTCTCCCTTGGCCACCCCAGGGGCATTTCTTCCATGGAAGACGAGGCCTCCAACTACTTGAGTTTCTGTACTGTTGCAAAGGGACAGGCCTGCTCCCCTGCTGTAGAATACACCCAGACAGCTGGTCAGTTCTGTCCAAACTCTGTCACTGGATTGGGGGAGCGATCTAGTGGGGGAATATCCATCAGAAATGCTGTTTAGCTTCTAGACAATGACTGTGTATGTCCCAGAGGATACCATTTTCCAGAGACATTCTGATTTCATGGACACGCACAGCAGCACCCACACAGAACTAGGCAGGGGATTCTGATGTTGAACTTGGCTTCAAAGGGCTGAGAGGTGGGCTTTGGGGCATGTGGGGTCAATGGTTGGGAAGGTGATGTTGTTGATGAACCAATTCAGATGTCTCCTTGCTTCACCCTGGCACCTCAAAGTGTAATCCAAACATTTTCTCAGCAACATGTACTTAGCTGTGTGCCAGGGGGTGGTTCCACTTGACCTTTCTTAGGGGTGATGCCACAGAAATATTCCTCTGAAATGCAAGTCTGTTTATTTCAGACTCCAGAAGGTGTTCCAAGTTCAAATGCCCTGCTCCTGTCTACTTTCCTGCCCATCCCTAAAGGGGCCTCCAGTATTCCAAGAGAGAGAGTGAGGGGCTGCTGGGCTCTCTGCTTAAGGAATACTCAAAATTTCACTCTCAAAATAGAAGTGTGAGCAAGGAGAGCAGGAAATAATTCCTGAGCACCCTCTGTGTTTCAGTAGGTTGACCAGCAGTCCCAGTTTGCCCCAGATGGGGGGATTTCCTGGGACACTGAAGCTGGGACTGCCCACATTCCATCACTCCTCCAGCATTCCTGCCAGGCCGAAAAGTGTCACTGCACATTGCAGAGGAGAAAACAGGGGCTTGAAGAGGCCATCTGACCCACTTGGGGTCCCCAAGGTCATGGTCTTTCCACTAGTGCATGTTGTCACTCTGAGGGGTTGGGGAGACATTCAAATCCTGCTAAGAGGATGAATCTAAGTTTCCTGGGAATTCCCAGATTTCCTGGGTTGTTCCTGTTTGCTGCTGGGAAGGGTTTTCTTTTCCTTGACTCCATGTTTCTGTGGCGGGGGGAACCACGCCCACCTCCCTCTCAGTAACACTCTGGGCCTCACTCTTCTCCCCAGGGCTCAGAGCAGAAATTGCCAGTCTGTGTTCAGACTCCCTTCCCTGTCTTGGGTTCCTCCTGTCCTACAGAGAAGCGGTGTTTTGTGCACTCTTGGCCACATGGGATTGGGGGGGGGGAGGAGAAACGTCTAGGGGCAGGTCCATTTTGCTGTATAACTAAGGTCATCTTCTTTAATAAGCTTCGCCAGTAGTAGAGGCGGTGTTTTGACAACTTTTGGTGTGACTCCTATGTTATCTCCCAGTGGATGTGTATGAGAAGTACTATATTTCGAACCTCCAATACTTAAGGTTTTATTTTGTTTTGTTTTTCATCTGTCCTGAGACCTCTGGCAAGAGTTGCATGTGCGAACATTGCAGCTTACCTCAGGGGTGCCACAGAGACCATAACCTTCTTCCTTAGAAGAGAGAAACCCGGTTCAGGAGCTGGTGTGTGTCCTGTGGGGAGCCCGGGAAAATGGACTCCAAGCCAGCACACTGGGGCCAAATCCTCCTGCTGGTCTCCGAAATAGGAAGGAATTGAGAGCCTATGGGGTTGCTCAAGACTACAAGGGCTTTAGAAACTTCCTCCGCAGAAACACCATGTGTGGCTGCAGGAGATCTCTGTATCTTTCCTGAGCCAAGACAGCCTGCCCTTCTCATTTCTGGCTGGAGCCAGAAAGAATTCTGCCCTCCTTCCCCTCCCCTCCTCCTCACTCCCCCTGGAGGACCCTGAAATCAAAGGGGACCTCACGCCTGACTTGCACTTATCCTGATTGGTGCCCCAGGCTGTCCAGTTTTGCATTTTCTATTTTCAGAGGGCTTAGGTTAATCTGAAAGTCCTGCTAGAGACCACCCACCTCCCTTAAACAAACAGCTCACCTTTCAGCCCAGAGCCAACCTCGCTGCCTGGGGTGTTCGATAGGCCTGATGGCTAATTAGCCCTAACATCTGTGCTGCTTTCGCAGACTTCAGAGCCAAAAAGCTGGGTCAGTGGAGTCACTTCTTCTGAAAGCCATTCCTTTGGCCAGGCTCCTTGCTCCTGGAAAGCGAAGGTCAAAGCTGCGGAGGCGTGCGGAGGTGATAAGTACCACAGACTCTTGTTTGGAGGACGGACATGCAGAACAGGGAACACTCCAGAACACAGAGCCACACATGGAGTTCCTCACTCTTCTCTGCTCCAAGATGCTCCCGGGGCAGAGATGTGGGGGTGAAAGTCAGAAGGAGCTCTCTAAAGAGAAAGTCACCTCTAAAGAGGAAGTCGTCTAAAGAGGAAGTCACCACCTCGGGCTAGGGATGGCACGTGTGGGGCCTGCTGGATCCTTCTGAAGTCACTTATATGCGCATGTCACTCTGTCATCTCATCTTTGCCCCTGTGGGGAAGCTGTGGAAAGAGACTTAAACTGAGAAAGCCCCTGAGCTTATCTGTGGGGCCAGCAGAAAAGTGGGGAGTGACACCAAGGAACAGAGTAAGAGGGAAATCTACAATAGGAAAATGATAATACAGTTCAGACTAGGGTTCAGGCAGGGGGGACCAGGGAGCCCAGAGGCCTGTGGGTCTATGAAGAGCTGTTCCAACTAGATATTCCACTTTCAAACATAGTGGCTCACTTTATTAGCTCTCCTGGTTCTGTTCTGGGTTGACTGGGCTCAGGTGGGTGGTTCTTATTTGGGGTGTCTCACACCATTGCAGGGAGATGGTGGCTGCTGGAGGGTCTGAGGGCTCAGCTAGGCCAGACATCCAGGATGAATGACTCACTGACATGGCCAGCTGATGTTGCCATGGGCTGGGAGCTCAGCCTGGACCGTCACCCCTACATGTGGCCTCTCCATGTGGGGTCAGAGTGAGCAGGTAAAAGGACATCCCCAAAGCAAGTGTTCCAAAAGGCCCATCTGGAAGCTGCAAAGCGTCTTTGGGCATAACCTCAGACGTCCTTGAATATCACCTCCACATACTGTACTGCTCGGGTGAGTCGGAGGCCAGCCTGTTCTCAGAACGGGGATTAGACTTTATCTCTAGACATGAGGTGGCACATGTGACCACAGGGAAATAAGGACAAGGCGGTGGCAGTCTGGAATCTCTCTGCTCCTAGACTTGCCCGGTAGGGTGCGGAAGGCTGGGAGGAGGGCTTTCTCCATGTCCTGTCTGATGTTGCTGATGTCTACAGTGATAATGACGAAGGAACGTCACATATGTACTTTACAAAGCACTTTTCACATCAACATGATTTGCCAAAGAGTAAGCAAGAGGTTAGTAAGAGGCAGAGTATTCTTGGATCTACCCATGTTGGAGAGGAAGAGAGAGGCTCAAAGCAGCTGAAGGACTTTCCTTGCATGACATGAGTCTTATTCTGTGGGCCCAAGCTCAAAGCCCACTCATCCTGGCAGGAGATGCCCTCCCTGGGTTCAGGGTCCTCTTGCCCCAACCTCCCCAGCACTGCCAAGCCCTGGTGTCTGCACTCCATGCCTGCTGGGCAACAGGGTCACTCCTGGTTCTGACCTGGCTCTCTTGCTCTGTACTGAATGCCCAGCTAGCTGGCGTTACTTCCCTATGGCTCAGTTTTTCCATCCTGGGAAGCGAGGAAAGGAATCAGAGAGAGAAAAACCTCCCTGGGTGGTGCAGAGTGGGATCTGCAATTGCCAAGGGGCAGACGAGGCTGCCATTTCCAGCTGGCCCCACGGTTCCCTTCCTGGCTGCCATGGCATTGCTCGATTTTATGCTGTGGGTCCAAGAGGAGCAGAGATCAAGGGCTAAGTGCTGGTCGGATCCCCAGCCCAGGGCAAGCTCTGAATGTTCAGTTGCATGTGTAGCCTGCAAACTGTACAGTTGTTAGGTAGTTGAAATATGAAAAATAATACTGTCAAAAGGCACTTAAATAATTGAGAGGTGTGTGTGTGTTTAATGAGTTGGCCGATATTTTAAAACAGATTGCATTCATAGACTATTTGCATTCATCACTGCTGCTCAGGCCCCTACCCTACTCCCTCCAGGTCTTAACCACCTGGGGTTGGCCTTGGCTAGTAGTGGGGTAGACGCAGGTGAAGGCCATCAATAACATGGACTGGAGGTCACTGAAGGTGGCAGCCCAAATGCCTGCAGTATTGATGGCTGACTCCTCAATGTCACATACTACTAGTATTTTCTGGGACCCCTGGCCTTGAAACTCCAGAGAACATGATGGTCACACCTCTGAGGAATCATACCATATCCACACCCATGGTGGGGGGGTGGGGGGGGCAGGAAGTGCTTCATCTGTGGAGTAAGTTGGTGTGTTTCCCCAAAGGGCCAGGCATGGGGTAAAAATGGAATTTTCACCGCAACAAGCAAACCCTGGTACAGGACGAGGAGAAGAAAACTTACAGACTACAGAGAATAAATCTCTGAAATATGACTTTCCTCCCCCAGAAACGCAGCCCAGGAAATGCTATCTCCCCTCCTCCCCCCGCCCCCCGCTCCCCTGTTGCCAGCATCAATGCTTAGCTGCAGCCTTGGCCCAGCACCAGCAGTAATTTAATGTAAAATACATTTTTAAATTTGTATAAATGTACAAGCCCAAATCAATAGGCAGGGAGGGCCCGGGCATGTGGCATGTTCCAGTCTGGCCTGGAGGATTCTGTTGGGCACCAATTCCTACAGCCTCTTTCCTTGCCAGGTCTGGACCAGATTTCCTCAGTAAGGTCTCCCCGTGCCTGGGGCGGGCAGCCGCAGGCCTCTCCCTGCTCTAGGGTGAAGAATTGGCGACTTTGCCAGGTGACAGATAACAGGGTCCTAGCTGTTGCCCACATCCTGGTGTGCTGCCCGGGAAGTTAGCAGCCAGAAGCAGACAAACCCAGTGGGCTCTGTGGACTCTGGAGACTCTCTCAGGTCAGGAGAGAAATGTGGAGAGGGCTGGTATCTATGGTGCTCCTTATCTGGGGAAGCTTTTAAAGCCACTAGGGGGCAGGGGTGACAGCTCCGCTCTTACCCAGATCTGAGGGAATGGTCTGAGTGTCTGCAAAAACAGTGACCCTCACGTGGCTCCTTAGGGTAATATTCCAGTTATCTGTTTCTGTACAATAAGCCACCTAAAACTTAGAGACAAAACATACTGTCGTGCTCTTTTGTGATTCTGTGGGTTGACTGGGTGCAGCTGGGTGATTTCTTTCTCATTCACCATCAGATGTCACCTGGGGCTAGAGTCAAATGAAGACTATCTTAGACTGGACATCCAGATGGCTCTTCCACTCTCGGGTCTGGTGCTTTGGCTGGGATGGCTGGGACATCTTGGAGCTGGCTGGGAATCTTTCCTTATACATGGCCTCTTCATGTGGCTAGCATGGGGGTCCTCATATCATGGTAGCTTCAGGATAGTTGGGCTTCTTACATAATATCAGGCTCTCCCCACAAGAGCAAGCATTTCAAGAGACCAAGGCAGGAACTTCAAGGCTTCTCATCATCTAACATGGGAAGTCACATTGCGTCACTTCCTTTGCATTTCATTGGCTATAGTGGGCTAGGCCAGATTCCATGAGGGAGTGGATTCAATGAAGATGTGAATATTGAGAGGCATGAGTTACTGGGGGATATCTTTGGAGACCAGCTATCACAGGTAGAAAGAGGGGGACTAAGATTGGAAAGGTCTGGAAAACTTATTCCTTCTTAGACTCACCACAGAGCCAAAATGGCCAATGAGGGTGTCACCTGATTTACTGCCTCTGACTGACAGGTGGGACTTCTGGAATCTTCAGAGTTCTGGAACAATTGTCTGGGAAGACTCCCTGGTCCTTGGATCAGCCCACTATCACTATATCCTGAAATGCTCCACAGACAACCCTGTTCCTTGTTTTCATGTGTCTAGCTATTCTATTTCCATAGAACTTAGTATCGGTCCTTGGCTCTTTATCTTTTGTGGCATTTTTTACTTTAATTGCTTTCATTGCTCCTAGTCTCTCATCTGTCTTCTCAATCTATGGGAACTGTGGTTGCGAGGATAATTGTCATCAGATGCTGCTCTTAGACTCATATTCTCATTTATATGTGAAATACAATTCATATAACCACAAAATTCACTCTTTTAAAGGTTACAATTTGGTGGCTCCTAGTATATTCACAAAGTTGTAAAACCATCACTCCTATCTAATTCTAGAATATTTTCATCACCCCCCCCAAATTCCATATCCATTAGTATTTCTTTTCCACTCTCCCCTCAGCATAGCTACTGCCCAACACTAATGTACTTTATGTTTCTGCAGACTTACCTATTCTGGACATTTCCTAGAAGTGGAATCAACACATGGCTTTTTGTAACTGGTTTCTTTCACTTAGTGTGTTTTGGGAGTTCATCCATGTGGTAACATGTGTCACTACATCATTCCCTTTTTATGGTAGAATCATATTCCATTGGATTGATATACCACATTTTGTTTGTCAATTCAGTCATTAACACATAGATTGTTTCCACTTTTTGGCTGTCATGAATAATGCTGTTATGATTGTTCATATACAAGCATTTGGGTGGACCTATGTTTTCATTTCTCTTGAGTGTATACCTAGATGTAGAAATGTTGGGTCAGATGGTGATACTATGTTTAACTTTCTGAGGAACTGCAAGTCCGTTTTCTAAAATGAATGCACCATTGTACATTCCCACCAGCAAAGTATGAGGGTTCAACTTCTCTACATACTCATTAACACTTGCTGTTTTCTGTCTTTTTGACTCTAGACATCCCTATGGGTATGAAGCAGTGTCACATTGTGGGATTTGTTGCATTTAAGAATGGGAAATGAAAAGAGAGAAGTACTCTTGGCCCAAGTATGAACAACTGTGTGATTGTAAGGGCAGAGTTGCAGTCTAAATGCTCAATGGGGAGCATTCTGGCCAGTACGCATCATCAAGTCTAAGGGGTCCTTGATGGCGCAGAGCAGAGCACAGGAGCCCCGAATCAGGGCTCACAGACTCCTTTCCAATCCTTACAGACTGACTCTCTTCAGGAAAGCTGGAGTCCCAATCCCTTTTACCAGAACCCAACTGATACCATTCTCATCACTGTGGACAGGACCTAGCCCACTGAGAACTTGACATTTTGTAGAGGCAGGGGCCTCGCCTATGCATTGAGCCAAACAAAACAAAACAAAACAAAACAACAACAACAAAAACAAAAGCAAACAAAAACCAAGGCAAGATGTCATATGAACAGGCAGATGTGGTAGGACCAGCCAAGTAAGGACACTGACCTTTAGGGAAGCATTCTGCGTTCACCTGGGCTCCTCTCTGGCCAGGTAAGCAAATGGGATGGTCGACCTTTAAGCTCTCCTCCAACTTTACTGCATTTGAAAGAAGAAAATCAATATTCCCTGTTATGTTAGCTTTCTAGGATGGCCATAATAAAAGTATCACACACTGGGGGGCTTAAAACAACAGAAATTTACCCTTCTGGAGACCAGAAGTCCAAAACCAAAGCTCCCTCAGGGCTGTGCTCTTTCTCCTGGCTTCTGGTGGTTCCCAGGCGTCCTTGGTGTTTCTTGGCTTGCAACTACTTGTGTAACTCTAGTCTCTGCCTCCGGTGTCATATAGGATGGCTTTCTTCTTTCTGTGTGTGTCTTCACATGGCATTCGCTCTGTGTGTGTCTGTCCCTGTGTGCTTCTCTTCTTGCATAAGTACTGGTCATGTTGGATTAAGGGCCCACCTTACTCCAGTATAACCTCATTAACTTACATCTCAATTACATTTGCAAAGACTCTATTTCCAAAAAAGTGCATGTTCACAGGGTCTGAGAGTTAGGGCTTCAGTGTATCTTTTTAGAGGACACAATTCAATCCACAATACTACCCGTGGCCCAGTTTTTCTTGCCGTGTTCTTTATACTGCTTCTGAATCCCTCACAAATGTTACCCCCCGTTCCTCCCACCCCCATCGTAACTCCATAGTTGGGTTCCTTCAAACTCCCACCATGGTGGTGGCTTTCTCAAAGCCCTAAAAGCAAAAGTCGTGACTTGGCCACCATCTTACCTGGCACTGAGTCAGACCTTTCCCAGAAGTTCAGCAACATGGACAGCCTTTGGATAGTCTCTTATTATCTTCAATTGCAGAAAGCTTGTGGTCCTTCCTTTTGCTGACCCTTGCTTTTCTGCAGGTGGAGAAATGTAGAGCTGCCTATAGAAAGGTGGTCTCCTGGTTCTGTGGTTTGCACAGAATGGAGTGTTTCCCAAACCACCAGCAGCGTCAGCGTGCCTGAGACCTAGTTTCTCAGCCCCACCCCAATCCTACTGAACCAGAAACTGAGGGGCTCAGCATTCTGTGTCCTAACAAGTCTTCCAGGCGATTTGAGAGCACATTGGCACAGAGAAGTGCTTTAGATTTCTCGGAGAGGTTGATAGGTCAGGAGACAGGGAATGAAATGCAAAAGATAGAGAGCCTCCAAGTGATGAATGCTAGCTAGTTCTCTGCTGCCTGCAGTATAGCAGGACCAGCATAAACTGGCCTGGCAGGAGCTGTCCATGGGGACTTCTAGGCCCTGGGGCTACAGGAAAAGGCAAGGCTTCAAAAGCCGAGGAATTCGTGGCTTGGCTCCAGTCGTGTTGCTACAATGAGACAGCTCATCATCTCTACTTGGGGGAGTTTCAGAACTGTGGGATGGGATGCATCTATTTTCCTTGCTCTGTATCTCAGGAGTAAGTGCTGAGGCCTGGTGTGTTGAAATAATTACAAAGGGTAGGAAACCCCAGCATTGCCCTAAAGAGCCAAAAAGGAAGCCCCTTGAAAGGCCCTATTCGAGAGTTTTTGGTTATTGTTTTTTACCTACAACAGCAGAGTTAAGTTCTCCAGCAGAGTTTATTCTTTTACTCTCACTCAAACCCATCAAAATCCCTCAGCCCTGGGGAATTACTCTTTGATCTCCCCAGGCTCACTTTCCTTCTGTCACCAACTGCTGCTACCCTGGCAGCCCAGTCAACATAAGACGACATGCTTGTTCTGCTGATGGAAGCTGTGTGTTTGAGTGTGTGGGGGAGGGGAGAGAGTGTGTCACTGGATCAGCAGGGACAAAGATAGGGACCGCAATAATTGACCATCACTTCCACTTAACCACTGAAATAGAATTAACCTTTTCTTAGAAGAGACAAATAAAAAAAAACCCTTTTTATTATAAATAATACTCCATTATAGGCAATTTAGAAAATACAGAAAATTTAAAAATAACTTTTGTTGGTGCCACAACTATTATTTTAAAAATATTTCTTCCTTTTTTTGATACAACCTCTTATTTTTATGAAGTTGCTGCTGAAATTAATGTAAGTTTCTATCTTGCATGTTTCACTTTTATAGCATTAGGATCTTTGATCTCTTCGTTGGTTTCATTTTAATGGTCTAATAATATTCCACAATGTGTGTGCCAATTTGGGGGCATAAGGTCATTTCTATGGGGTTGTAGGAGGAGTTCAGCTTCTGTTCCCAGCTATTTTAAATAACACCTCCATATATACCCTTGAGCATAAAGCCTTTGTTACGTAGAATATTTCTTAAATTCCCACAAGTGGAAACAGTGAGTTGAAATATACACCTGGAATTGACACAGAATGCCAAATTGTTTCTGCAAAGGGTCACGCCTGTTTACACTTTCACCCGCAGGGCAGGGGAGACCCACTTCATTAAACACCACTCATCCTTTGAGTATTTCTCCAGAGGAGAGAAATCATTCTTCAAGGAGTCTGACTTTTTGTTTCATTGATAGCTAATGAGGCTAAACCTTCCCTTTTTGCTCACTTGTATGTTTTGCAACCACGTAATTTTCTGTTTCTGTCTTAGTGGATGGGTCCATGGCGGCAGACCCCAATCCAGTTTCATTCTGCTCAGCTTTTCAGCTGAGCAGTCAGGAGTCTGCTATCCCTTCCTCCCTCTGGGTCAGCTTCCTGAGCACCCTGGGAGACTCCTACGTTAAGATCTGTCAATGAAATGAACTAAATGCAACCTCCATCGGGGCAGGGAGGTCTATCTTGCTCTCCATGAATCTACAGTGCCCTCACCTTGTCTGCACTCAATGTTGAGTCAATACGTGTCCTTATCCCTCTGATATCTGATGAGACTGACTCTAAGCTGTTATTTCCATGTTGGCATCTTGGCCTCTGGGTCTAGAACTGTGGCCGTTTCTAGTGATGGAAGCCCCTCCAACCCTCTTCCATTTTCTCATGAAGTCTTTCTGAGCTTCAGGAATCTCCAGTGCCTTCTCTAGAGCACCCCCAACCCCATCCTTGGCACATGGCTGCTCAGTTAATCCAGCTGGGGAGCTTGTCTGTCCCAGAGAGTTCAGTAAACTGAGATGATCACATTTATCAGTTAGTTAAAGGCTTCATTTAGCCCCTGCCCTGAGGCATGCACAGAGAGACATTTTCTTGGGCAAACTTAATTATTGCATCAGAAGAAAAAACATGTTCTCATGTTAGTCTTGGGGAGGTAGCAAGAGTCAGGAAGGCTTCCTGTAATTTTCATTACCAGTAATGACATTTTCCACGATCCTGAATTCATCGGGTTATTTTTATTCTTCTTACATTCCTTCTCTAAATGGCAGCAGAATCTATCAAGGGCAGGCTTGATAGCAGTTTATATAAATTCAAGGAACTGTCAGAAATTTTGAAAGGTCACCTAATCCATGCCTCAACCCTCTGGCAGCAGAGCATGGCTAGGTCTTCATGGCTAGAAACCTCACTGATGGGTCAAGATTTCCAGAGAAATGACTTCTGCTGTCTCCCATAGAAAGGGCCATTCTGTGGTCTAGAAACTCCCAGTCAGGGAGGTCTCCCGAGGTCTGAGAGCTGCCCTTTAGAACAGCAGCTGCAATGGAAGGCTGCCTTTCATGTTGTCACAGGGCTGTCAATCTGGGCTGGATACTGAAATCATCTGGGAAGCTTTAGATCCTAATGCCAATGTCACCCCAGATCAATTAAATCCACGTGGAATGGAGCCATCTGTGAAGCCAGAGTTGAGACCCATGGCTCTCTCTCTACTGATTTGTCAAATGCCTTACCTGGAAAGGACACTAAAAAAAGAAGGGGCTTCAAAGGTTCATTGGTCCCATCCTGCCTGATATTAGAATTACCCAGACGATTAAACAACCTGTCAATGTTGTGGCCCCTCACAGTGTCTGACTCAATTGGCCTGGGGTTTGGATGCTTCTTGAGAGCTCCCAGGGCTCTCTGTCCAGGGTTGAGGGTCCCCTAGTTAATCCTTTATGAGAACTAGGGGGAGCTCTAAGTAATATCCATATATGCATGAGAATTTTTGCTTACAGATGCCTTGAGGCCCTTCTAGAGACTGATGGTTCATGGAAACTGATTTACTTCCACCAGTTCATTTAAGAAAGAGAAAGTAAATACTGCAGAGATCCAGTGACTCACCTGGGACCAGGACTCAGTGACAGCAACTCATCAGGAAATCCTGAGTTCTGAGGTCAACTAATAACTCTTCCAGAACCAAGCTGTCACTCCCCTGTGGATTACTCAGAAGGATGGTGTCTCATTGTCTTGGATGGTAGCCTGAGATATGGCCCCCAGAAGATAGCCACATCCTAATTCCTGCAACCTATGAATGTTAATTTATATGCAAAAACAAGGTCTTTTGGGATGTGTTTAGGTTAAGGATCTTGAGTTGAAGAGATGGTCCTGGAGTTTCCCCACCAGCCCTAAATGCGAGCACACGTGTCTGCAAGAGGGAGATAAGGGGAGATTTTATGCAGATCGAGGAGAAGTTGATGTGAAGATGGAGCAGAAAGATTTTTGAAGATGCTGGCCTTGAGGATTGGGGTGGCATAGCCACAAACCAAGGAGTGCCAGCAGCCACCAGCAGCTGGGTGAGGAAAAGAGCAAATATTCCCCTTGAGCTTCTAGAAGGAGCAAGGCCTGATGGCGCCTTGATTTTGGATTTCTGACTTCCAGAACTGTGAGAGAATAAATATCTACTGTGTCGAGCCACCAGGTTTGTGGTAAATTGTTACAGCAGCCATAAGGAGCTCATACACCCAGATAATGAAATTTTAGGATTATGAAATGGAATTTGGAATATATGTCTATATGACTAGTTCTAACCCACATTTTCCTGGGGTGCTAACTTAGGGATGCAAAGTTACAGTCCATGCAGGGGGTTCATATCTTTCCACAATGTCCTCCAAAGTTGAATTCTGGCTCTCTTATTGCTTGCCTTGGGCTTTCAGGGATCATCCCTCACAACCTGGAGCACCAGGCATCAGGCTCAACCAAGTCTGCCTATACGGAAGGTCTACCCATACGGAAGGTCTGCCAGCAGACATCTGGCCCCTGCAGTGCTGAAGGAATGTGATTTGCCTCTTGTTCTTTCTTATAGGCCCATTGACACCTTGTCCAGGTATGACTAGAAGAGGGAGGGCTTCATGGAGTCCTCCTCTGCCCCCCCTCTTCACTGTAGCCTTAGGCTCATCAGGACTCCCCTTACTGACCAAACACACATGTTGGATCTGCCCATTAAGAAAAATTGGAATTTCACCCTCCAGAGTTCAGTTCAAACATCTTTTTTTTCTGAAAACTTCCTTGACCTCCCAGTCTGGGTCATTGGGTCAGGTGGGATCCCAGTAGGAAACAGATGGTATATTTAAATTGGGTAATTTGATGAGGGTTCAAGGAAGACACTGACTACAAAGTGTGGGTTGGGGTTAGGGGAAGCCTCCAGTGGTGGAGCGGTCCTCTAAGGCAGTGGGGCGAAATTACTGGGAGGGGATCCCTACCTCTCTTTACCCACAGAAGCAGAGCAAGAGCGGCCCTCAGAACCTGGACACAGTCTGGAGGCAGATGGGGCAGAGTCCCCTGTAAAGGGTGTGACCAGCCTAAGCCTGCAGCAGGCCTACTTGCCACCTCCCTCTTCCACCCTTTGGTCTCTGGTGCCTCCATGGGTGAACCCAGCGGTAGGCGATAGGTCTTGCAGGGACTCAGCTGCGGATCTTGTGAATCTGTGACTGTGGGACTCCCACCGGTCTTACCCCACAGGAGGATGAACTCCTTGAGGAAGAGAGCATGCACTTTTCTTGTTTGCTGGGTCTCACTGGAGCACATACCTGCTGCTCACCAGATGCCTGCTGGCGACAGGGGTGCTGCAGAGACAGGTGGACAGTGGATGAACTTGGAAGACATCACTAATAGGTGTTCACAACCCAATAGGTGTTCACAACCCCTCACTTCCTCTGTCTTCTCTCATCTCTTCATGTACATCAAGAGGGTCTGGATGGGAAGGCCAAAGGGCAAGTTCCGCCTCATCCCCAACCCCCATCAACATAGCAGGTTCACCCCAATGCTGCTTTGTGCTGACAGGCCATCCTCAGGGCTTGACTGTGCACCAAACATGTGGCCGCTCTCCTGAGATGTTTTCATTCTTCCCCTGCTAATTCCCCTTAGGTTCCCTGCTATGGACTGAATGTGTCCTCCTAAATCTGTTTTGAAGTGCTAACTCCAGTGTGATGGTACTTGCCGGTGGGGCCTTTGGGAGATGACGGGGTTTCAATGAGGTCTCTGGAGTACAGTTCCTTTAATGAAAGTAGTGTTCATATAAAGGGACAAAGAGACTGGACCTCTCTCCCCACAGTGTGAAGATGCAGCAAGAAGGAGGATGTTTGTGAACCTGGACAAGAGCTCTCACCAGAATCCAGCCATGCTGACATCCTTGCCTTGGACTTCCCAGTCCCCAGAACTGTGAGAAACAAATGTCTGTTGGTTAAGCCACCCGGTCTGTGGTATTTTGTTAAAGTAGCCCAGACTTACTAAGAGCCCCTGACAGTCTCCTCCAGGCCCCTGGCTTCCCTGGGCCTCATCCCTGACTCTACTCAAGAAGTTTCTCTGCTGTCGCATGTGTGCAGCTTCCTAGGAGGGGTTGGTGTCCCTGCCTGGTGGTGACAATGTCCCCGCCGGGAAAGGATGCTGAATGATCAGAGGAATGGCTCTGGCTTCCCACAGAGCAAAAGTCAGTCCTGGAGTGAGAAGTTTGCAATGGAGGGATCAGACCCTTCCATCCTCAGGGGGAAGCTGCAGGTACTCAGAGACATCTCTTCACATGGGGAGGGAGACAAGCCCAGCAAGCAATAAAAGAGAAGCAACCTTGGCTCCAGCTCTATGGGCTAGCTTGGAGCTGAGTGCTAGGGACAGGAGGGTAGAAGCCTCTAGGGGATTACATCTGACCACCAGGCAGAGAGCCAAAGGCCCTATTAACCATGATCCAGGAGCAATCGGGAGAGAGTGGAGGACTTGACCAGGACCCAAGAGGACCAGTCCACTTTTCAGACTCAGGGAGGATTCTGGCAGAAGCCCTGAAGAGAAGCTGTATCTGCTGAGACCAATAGACATGCTGCCTACAGGGTGAACACAAAGGTGTGATGACCTTGAATCAGGTAGGTCTCTACCTGCTCTCGACCTTCCTCAGATAGGTGTCTGACATTCTTCTGTTGTCCCCCGCCTCCTCTCCTTTGACTTGTGCCAATATTAGCTTCAAAGTCTCCTAACCAGGTGTCCTCAGCCCCGGCTACCCACTGAAGTCACCCAGGGACCTCTAGGAAAAGATGCTGACCCTGGGGACCCCCCCCCAGAGATAAATATTGACCAGGCTGGGGCAGGGCTGGGGGATTTGGCAGTTTTTAAACCTCGTCCAGTGATTTAGGTGTGCAGCCGAGGTTGAGAACCACTAGTCCAAGGGATACCTAGAAGGAGAACTGAGCTTTTTCTGTGCATGCCCCAGTCTATTAGGTGGAAAACGCTACTCCAGAGTCTGTTCTTTCCACATTGGAAAACAAGATACAGTCCCATGGATCTTAGTTTTGTGTTTTTCAAATCCATGGGCTTCTGCAGAATTGAGTGCTTGTAGCTCAGGGAGGAACAAAGGCTAAGTGCCGGCTTTTCTTCTCCTGGAACATCAGCTTGTGGGAGCAGGCAGAGTGTCTGCAGGGTCACTCAGCAGGGCTTGGGGGGGAAGCTTTCACTGCCCCTATGAGAGCTTTAGAAAAAAGTCACCATGAGGTATTAAATGTCATCGCTTTCAAATTGCCATGATTCTATACATCTATAACATGGAATAGTTTGAAAAGCCACTTGAGAGATCATTTGAAGACGTGTAGACAGAATATTAGGCACAGATATACGTGTCGGGAACCACTGGCTTCTTCAGCAAGAAGGCGGAGGTTACGCAACAGAGAAGAAAATTGGACAAGAGGAGATTATGTCTAATGTCAAGCCAAAGAAATATAAGATCCATGCATAAAATGGCAAAAATATCATCTCAGTTGAGTAACATGCAAGGAAATGGGCCACAATTTGCAAGTATTGACGCCTTTCATGGTGTTAGGTAGGAATTATTACTTTCTTTTTCCTGTGCTTTGGTATTTCCTAGATTATATATCTGGCATGTATTATTTTCATAATCAGAAAAGAAATTCTCCTTGAAGGTAAAATGTCTACATTTAGCAAATAAAAACGGTAGTTGGTTATATTTGAACTTTAGGCAAGCATCAACCTTCTGGTACAAGTAGTTTGGAAGATTGCCTGGGTCATGCACATACAAAAAAAGTATTTATTACTTAACCTGATATCAAATTTAACTAGGCATCCTTTACATTTATCTGGCACCATTACCTAGAGAAGAAGGTAAGTAGGCCCAGGCTAAGTGGGGGGTTTTCCAGCAAGGGCAGCAAGGGGCCCTGAGAGCTCCCAGGGCACCCGGGACAAGGGCCCCTGTGGCCTCCCTTCCCCGGGCGATGGAGGGTACTGTCCAGACAACAGTGGCACCCTCTCCCACGCTCTCCTCCAGGTCCTACAATCAACACTCTCCTTGTTTTCGAGACTAAAATACACCAGCTTCAGCAGGTACGTCTATTTTATGCAAATGGTAAAAACCATGTTTATTTGTGTTGTATGTTAAGATTCCCAACCGGCATCATGTTCTTAATCACACTAATGGACCTGTATCTCTGACAGGCCACTCAGCAAGGGTCAGCTTCTTAACACTTCTCTAAGGTAGGGACTGTTCTAAGACCCATTCTGAGGGGGAGGAAACCAGTGCTCAGAGAGAAGGGCAGAAAGCTGCTCAAGGTCACACAGCTGGAGGACGGCAGAGCTCACTGCCCCACCTCAAGGTCACACAGCTGGAGGACGGCAGAGCTCACTGCCCCACCTCAAGTCTGAAACAGGAAGACCTTCTCTGCGTGGTGTTATGGCCCCTCATCATTTTATCACTTTGGCCTCTGAAGCAAACTTGCAAGGTGATGGGAAAGCTAAGGCCCCTTGAAAGNCCCTGAGTTGCCTCCTCATCCCAGCAAGATTCCATCGCTCTCTCCTTATCTTTTCCCCCTCCCCTTCCTTCCTCTCCTGCCTCCTCTCCTCTTCTTCCTCCCTTCCTCCTCCTTTCCTCTCCCTTCCTTCCTTGCTCTCTCTTCCTTTTCCCCCTCTCCCCTTCCTCCTCTCTTCACCTCTCCCTTCCCTTCCCCATTTCTCTCCCCCTTCTTCCATCTCCCCTCCAACTCCTCAAGCTGCAATGATAGCTTCTGAAATCTTCTAGTTCTGCTAGATTCCCTCACTTGCCCTACGACTCGAGATGAGTCACCAGAGCTCCTTGAACTTCAGAGTTCTTACCTGTTAAACAAGAACAATCCAGGCTCAGGAGCTTGGCTTTCAGTGGAAAACCCTTCCCCTACTGGGGTCATGGAAGTCCTAGGTAGCATCTGAATGGGTCACACTGAATGCTTCTTCCAAAGAATCTTTGCTCTGACTCTCCAGGGATTTAATTGCTTATTAATGATCCCAATTAAAACACACAAAACTGTGTTTATTATGTCATCGAATTTCTGGCTTGATTTCTTGCCAATCTTACCTTGTCTAAAGGGAACCAACATCAAGACTTTTAAGGGAAAGTGAACTTATTTCTTGGTGAGATCCTTAGACTGAGTCTTGTTGCAAACACATTTCTTCTCATTTTTCTTATTTCTCTCAGTCCCTTCAAGGTTATTCACCAAATCCAATCCTGAAACTTTCTTGGAAATATAGAAAATTAAGTGAAACAAGAGCACTGTAGAAATCTAAGAATATATTAAATGGTCTGGCACAAATTAATGAAAACCTCTTTGCTTGTAAAAGAAAAATAAAGATTCAGTTCATTCAAACAAGGAAAGCTCTGTGGAGGAAGCATACATTTTCCATTTGAGTTCAACACCTCCAAATGCCATGAGTCGTGAGAATCACGTGAACACGTGCCGTCCACACGTGTGTGAGTGGGGTGGGGGGTAAGAGCCGAATCCTCTCATGCATGGTGAGAGATGGAGTGTCAGTTTCACTTTCTGATCAAGGAAACAGGCCCTGAGTGGTCCAGCGACTTGCCCAGAGTCACTTAGCCAGTAGTCGTGATTTCAGACCTGTCCCCAGGCTCTGACCCCACCTTTCCTTCACACAAATTTGCCTCCCTAGGGGGTCAATGCCTTCCAAACCTAAAGAAGGAAGACTACTTCAAAGTTTGGAACTGACCCCATGAACCTGTGGTTGGCCAGGGACCATCTTCAGGGCTTGCCTTTTGAGCTCACACTCATTGCTCTGGGAAAGCCCCTAAAGATTTCTCACCAACCTCATGGTCATCCTTGGGCCCCCTCTCCATTTCATCCAAGGATAATATATTTTCCAGCTTCAGTATAAGGAAGAGTGCAAAGATCATGGAACCCCAACCAACAAATAAACTCTTTGAATTCTCTTCATGGACTTGGTGGCTTGGTGCAAGTTATTGGACCTCCATGATTTAATCTCCTCACCTGAAAAGTGGATACATGAACTGTCTCTCTCCCAGGACTGGTGTGAAGTTTAATTAAATGCTGATGAGGCTGAGTGGCCTCCCCCTGTTCCCCTGCAGATGCTATCCCCAGCTCCTCCCAGCCTCAGAATGTTCCAGATCAGCCAGAGTCCTGCATGAATGGGGAAAAGAGCTTGTGGATGAAAGCTGGCACTGCACCTCCCTCTTGGCACAAAGTAATGCCCTTCTGGTCCTGAGAATCAGCCTTGAGTGCAACTCTGTCTAGGGTAGAATGATGTGCAAGGATCTTTGGTCTCTCCCTGGGATCAGTGGGGAGTCAGGACGTGGAAAGACACTCTTTGTACAATCAGGGATCAGATATAACAACCAAGCACTTGCTGTCTAGTGCTCAAGTAACTATTGGGAAGCTCTTGGAAAAAGGAGATCCTGGTGAAACCCTCTGATGGTGATGTGGCCAGTTCAGGTGACAGACTCTCAGGGACCAGGGAGGAGGAGCGGAGGAGCTTCAAACTGTTTTCTGGCCCCAGACAGAATGAAATGCCCATGCCAGGCGTCCTGGCACTGGACTGGTTGTAAGGCCTGTCCACAGCCCTCTGCCAAAGACTGAAGTCATGGCCACCTCCTCTTCCAAGGCCCCCTCTGTGGCTATGCCAGGAGTTGGGCATTAGCTTCCTCTCGCTTATTTGGAGAGGATGAATTATGCTGAGGCCGTGCTAACCATCATTTAGAGATTATTTTTGGAGACAGAAAACTCTTTAGTGGCAGGCGTTGCAGGTCACACAGTGACTATGAGAGTGAGACTCTTGGATGGTCCAAGAGGAGGGGAGGCCTGCCAAGGGGAGGCCGTCATCAGATAGCACCCTGGGGACTGTGTTCACAGACTCACCTTTGGAATACGTGAGCTTGCCATCACTCCAGCCAGCATGGGGCCTGCTCTCCTAGGACAGGACTCTCCCTCGTTTATGCTGGGGTGGTGCTCATGGGTGGACTGGTGGAAGGAAATGGCGCAGGACTCAGAAACACCTACTACCTCACTCATGTTATCTCATTGCACAAGGAACCCAAGTGTCAGCTGTTGGTGGGAATGCAAGCTGGTGTAGCCACTCTGGAAAACAGTATGGAGGTTCCTCAAAAAGTTGAAAATAGAGCTACCCTACAACCCAGCAATCACACTACTGGGTATTTACCCTAAAGATACAAAGGTAGTGATCTGAAGGGGCACATGCACCCGAATGTTTATAACAACAATGTCCACAATAGCCAAACTATGGAAAGAACCTAGATATCCATCAACAGATGAATGGGTAAAGAAGTTGTGGTATGTATACACAATGGAATACTATGCAGCTATCAAAAGAAATAAAATCTTGCCATTTGCAACAATGTGGATGGAACTAGAGGGTATTATG
>LNAC01000311.1:0-82379 GCA_002007465.1 Ailurus styani | reverse complement strand
AATAATAATAATAATAATAATAATAATAATAATAATAATAATAATAAAACAAAAACAAACAAACAAACAAAAAAAAACAAAAGTCCAGCTCTTTTTTAATCCTTTGCTGCAAAGCACTATCTCGCCCCTGGACTCCTTTGGCTGGTTCCCACATGCTTTATGTTTTTCCATCTTCACGGATCACAGCCACAGCCATAGTCTTGTGAAGCTGCTCAGAGGCCCGTGGCGTACCTTGTCTCTCCCCTGCATGCATGGCATTAGTGTACTGTCATGGGAAGGGCTGAGGGCTTCTGAAGACCCCTAGAGAAGCTTCCTTGCAAACTGAAGCGCAGGCCTTTATTCTTTCCAACCTCCACTGAGTTTTAAAATCTGGAGGGCCCTTAGGGACAACCTAAACCAATGACCATCTAACTTTTTGCCTGAACCTGCCATGAGAATTGCATTTTTTGTCTGTATGAGTTTGTTAGGGCTGCCATAACAAAATGCCAGACTGGGAGCTCCTACGGAAATTTCTTTCTCATGGTTCTGTAGGCTGGAAGTCCAAGATCAAGGTGTCAAGAGTTTGGTTTCTCTGAGGCCTCTCTCTCTCTGGTCTGCAGATGGCTGCCTTCTCCCTGTGTCCTCACATGGTCTCGCCTCTGTGCACGTGTGCTCCTGCTGCATTTTTGTGCTTCCAAATTTCCTCTTCTTACAAAGACACCCATCAGTTTGGATGAGGGCCTACCCTCACGGCCTCATTTGACTTACTCACCCCTTTCACGGTCCTGTCTCCAAAATACAATCACATTCTGAAGCACGAGCTGTTTGGGCTTCAGTTATAAATTTTGAGGGGACATAGTTTAGTCCCTAACAGCATCAAAAATCAGTACATCAAGGTAAGTTTTATATGAAATATGTTTTATAAGAAACCATACTTATGATGTGTGAAGCAATTTAATATTTGCTATCCTTGTTGGTTTAAAAATAGGATTCTATTCTATTAAAAAATGCTGCTTATGACCCACCAAAATGATTTCACAACCCACAAATGGCTGCAACCCACAGTTTTTCAAACTGTGGTCAAGGCCAAACACTGTAAGGATTTATTTCAGCACTGATCTAACGAGATATGCAAACACTGATCAGAGCCAAAGCCCTTATCTTAATGACAAGGGAGCTGAGACCAAGAGTGGTTTTGAGAAGGCCTGGCCAGGGAATGTTTGTTCTGTCAATGGCCCAGCATTGGGAACCTGGGGATTTGGGCTTAAGAAAGGAGAGTGACAAGACAAAGTCAGGATAAAGGGTGATTGAGAATGTGTCTGAGAAACAGTACCAAGGGTGAAAGTGGACCAAATCTGCTCCCATGCAAAAAGCAAATGAATGGTAGAGAGAGACCCCCCCAGTACACACACTGTCCCCAAAGGGGTCAGAGCCTGGACAGATGCAGGGATAAAGAGACAAGTCAGGGACAAGTGGCATGACAGCATCTTGAGGAAAGTCAAAGCTTATCTATATTTGGGACTGGCAGTTGGCATGGGGGTCAGTCCCTCTATGCCTTGGTCTTAAATAACCATCGTCCTACAAGACCACCTCATCTCATTAGCCTTTTGCTAAAGGACAAAGAGGAGTTCTGACTGGGCCAATGTAACAAGGCATCTCATAACTGAGCAGTGCCCTAAATTCTTCACAATGAAATGCTCAGGAAAGCTGAGGAAAAAAGGCTTTAACTTCTGGAAAGTCACCAAAATATGTCTTTGGTGCATGGGCAAAGTACGTCAAAGCTGTATAGAAAGTCATTTCTAAAATTCCAAAATAATTACCCTAGTACTTTGCCAATTACCTTCCTAAAGCATACATATAATCCAATCACTTCCTTATATATATGTTTATTGTTTCTTGATAGAAAATACAGTTATTCCTTTGAAACAGAGTGAAAATTCTTTACTATGGCATTTGAGATCCAGGGCCCTTCAATATTTCCCTCCAATTTAAATTTTTCCAGCTTTCTCACTTGCCATTTACAGCTCCCACCACTACTACCATATAGACAGATGTCTAACATGATCGTACTAACACTAGATAGAGGGCCCCTGGGTGGCCCAGTCAGTTAGGCCACTGCCTTCAGCTCAGGTCATGACCACAGAGTCCTGGGGTCCAATCACACACTGGGATTCCCGGTGAGCAGGGAGTCTGCTTCCTTTCTGCCCCTCACTCCACTCTCCTGCTCTCTCTCACTCTCTCTCTGAAATAAATAAATACAATCTTTAAGAAAAATTAATACCAGATAGAGAATGCTCTGCTGGCTTTTATAATAAAAAGTAATTGCAAACAATACCTGACTTAAGAGTATAAGCTGCTTTTTTAATAATAAAATAACTGCGAAAACAAACCATACCTTAAAAAGGGTGCAAAAAGAGTAACTGTACAGTTGAAACAAGAAAAATAAAATTGACCACTCAGCTTCTGAAACAAACTCTTATGAATGCATTAGAACCCCCTCCAGGTGCCCCTCTCCAGATTCACTTCACCTACTCCCTCCCAGTAATGGTCATCTTTCACTTTTCTGTACAGTTTCCAGGATATTGTATTTTTTTTAGATTATTTATTTATTTATTTGACAGAGAGAGATCACAAATAGGCAGAGAGACAGGCAGAGAGAGAGGAGGAAGCTGGCTCCCTGCTGAGCAGAGAGCCTGAAGCAGGGCTCAATCCCAGGACCCTGAGATCAAGACCTGAGCCGAAGGAAAGGCTTTAACCCACTGAGCTACCCAGGCGCCTAGGATATTGTATTTCTTAAAAATTACAGTTTATAATTGCATATTGCTGGTGTTCAGAAGTGCAGCTGACTCTTGTGTATTGATTTTTTTAAATCCAACAAACACAATAAATTCTTTTATTAATTTTAAAACGATATCTGTGGGCTCTTTTGGGTTTTCCACGTAGGAAGTCTTAACATCTGTAAATAAAGACAGCTGTGATTGCTGCTTTCCAGTATCTTCAACTTTTCTTTCTTTTTTTCTTATTGAACTGGATAAGGCCTTTATGATATTATTGAATAGAAAGGTGAAAGCAGGCATTCTTGTCATTGTTCTGATCTTAAAATGCCTTAAACATCTTTACACATAATTTGTTGTAGGTTTTGTTGTGTACTTAGCAGCTTAAGAATTCTCATTCCTCTCATTCTTTGTTCCTTGCAAGTTTTGTTTTGTTTGGTCTTGTTTGTAAATCATGAATGGATGTCAAATTGTATGAAAGAGATCTTTACATCTATAAGCACGAGTATTTGGTCTTGTGTCTTTATCACTTCTTGGCCTTTTGGCTAAGATCAAGTGTGATCTTGAGTCCTTCATCTGCTGATATGGTGAATTACACTAACTAACTTTAAAAACTAAATCAGTGTTGTATTCCTGGGATAATCTCAAAGTGGTCATGATGTATGATTCTTAACCCATTTTTCTTTGAAGTATTTTAAGGTCTTTATAATATTCGGTTTAGAATTTTCCATTTCTATTTATAAAGGAAATGAGCTATAGCTTTATGTTTTTCCAGTTCCTTGTCAGTCTTGGTATCAAATATCAGATAGCTTCATAAAATAATTTTGTATGTGATTTCACTTTTTCAATTCTTTGGAATGATGTATATGAGGTCAAATTATCTGATCTTTGATGTTCAGTAGAAGTCAACATTAAGGTGGTTTGGGTCTGTTGTTTGCTTTGTGGAAGAATTCTGGCATCTAGTAAGGTTTCCCATTTTCATCTTGAAGCATTTTTTAGTAACGTGTATTTTTGTAGATATGTGCCATCTCCTCATTTTTGCCATGGAATTACTCATAATATTTCTTTGTATTAGTTTATTTTATGCAATATTTCATTCTTTCCCAATCCCAGTTTTGAAGTGCTTTACATCTTTTCCTTGATTAATCTTGCCCAGAGTTTATCTACTTGATTAACATTTTCAAATAATTGATTTAAACTTTGCCTATCCTCTTTATGTTTGCTTTTATGTCATTAATTTCTGCTCTTGTATTTGTTTTCTTTTGTCTATATTCTTTGCTTCTATGTTTCTAATTTCATATTTTGGGTGCTTAGTTTCATGCCTTTTTCTTGCTCTAAGCATTTCAGGCTATAAATTATCCTCCAAGTACCACAAAGGTAATACATAATATTTTTATTATACTTATTTATAAATATTTTTCATTTTTATTTTTATTTTCTTCTCATGATTTATTTAGAAATATGTTTTTATATAATTTTAAAACATATTTTACCTTTTCTGTTTTATTACTTGTTTCTAACTTAATTATGCTGTGGTCAGAGTATGTGGTCTATATGATGTAAATGTTTTGAAATTTGTTGAGGATAGCTTTATGATCAGTGTGTGGTTAGATTTTATAAATGTTTCCTATGTGAGAAAAGTGTATATTTTCCATTTGTAAAGTGTGATAGCTATTTCTTGTTTCAAATACTTAGAGATGTTGGTGTTAATATATTCCTTTAATAAAGTAGTTCTATCAGTTTCTCTTTGTTGTTCTGGCAATTCTTACTTTATAAATATATATTTGAGACTGCTATTAGTAGTAATTGAGTTTAGCATTTTCTTCTCAGATTATTCTTTACCTAATTCATTTTATTCTATTCCATCTTTCAATTTAAATTATTTTATTTCTTTATGTTTTACAGCTATCTCTATCTCTTATAAACATTATATGGTTGGATTACATTTTTCTTTTTTTACTCAGATAGTTCTCATATTTTGGGGGAGATTTTTGTTCATTTATATTTAGTGTAATTTAGATTTATGCCTATGAACTTACTATGTAATTTCTTTTTCTTTCTTTCTTTCTTCTTCTTCTTCTTCTTCTTCTTCTTCTTCTTCTTCTTCTTCTTCTTTTGGTTTTTTGGTGGGCAGCAAAGCAAAGTTTATTGAGGGTTAGTACAAAGTTCCCAAAGAGGGAGGGAACCCAAGAGGGTTGGCCAATAAATAAGTCTTTAATAGTATAAAGCTATTTCTTACTATTCTATTTACCTCTTGTGGGCTGGCAGGGCCTCTGCTCCCTGTAATCACTCAGAGACCCAGACAGACATATTTCAAATGCACACCTTTGCCTTGGAAGTGATACATGTCATTTATGCTCATGGCTCACCTGCCACAACTAGTTACATGGCCTTGCCTGACAACAGAGGAACGTTTTCCAGATACTTGGAAAGAAAATGAGCCAGCCATTAATGATCATATCTACTAGAGATCTCATCTAGCTGGTGATTCTTATTTGGATCACAAACTCATCAGATGTCTGATGAAAACTGCAGATCGGCAACCTAGAAAGAATTAGATGGTTGTGTCCACTTTTGCATTCAATTTCCTTGAGTCTGTAGATTCTATTACACCTTAGGTAGGAAGTCATGGAGAGAAGTGTGCTGGAGCTGGTTTGCAAGAGCCATTTGCAAAAGTTTTAGGAATTTTTACTATGCAATTTCTATTTGTCTCATTCTGTTTTCTTTTTTATCTTCTCTTTTGTGCTTTAATTTAGATGCTGTGCCTTAAAATCTGATTCCTTTGTTTTCCCTCTACTTGTTTTAAAGTTATACATTCTATGTTTGTCCTATTAATGGTACCTTAGCTTTTTCAATATGCATATTTAAGAATTTCTGAAGTTTATCAATATCTTCATTGTCATCTTAAGTGATACACTTAATAAACTTTTTCTAGGTTTGTTACTTTCTAGAAGTAGATTTACTGTGAAGCAAATGAAACATGAGCTCCAAGACTCCTTATTTGCATGGACTCTTCCATGATGGTGAACCTCTTTCTGTTTTTAAAATTTAGTGTTCTTTCTCTGAAAGAGGTCCTTCAAAGTTTGTAGATTAAAGATCTTGCAGGAGCAGGATTGGTCTCTGATATTTCTAAATCATTCTGTGGATTTCTAACCTCTGTGATAGCTCAGCACTACATTTGACAAGATGTTTCTTATATCTATTGTTTTTCTGTTTCAGTGGGAAGATTCATTCAAGGGATCTAAATGACCACGATACTATAGCAGGGACTGAGATTGTGAAAATTCCAAAAAGACCTCTGGGCCCCTAAATATCTCCAGGCAGG
This sequence comes from Ailurus styani, assembly GCA_002007465.1. Taxonomy (NCBI): domain Eukaryota; kingdom Metazoa; phylum Chordata; class Mammalia; order Carnivora; family Ailuridae; genus Ailurus; species Ailurus styani. The sequence continues at coordinate 76,301 of LNAC01000311.1, read as the reverse complement.
AATCAGGCTGAAAAAGCTACCCAGTTGCCAAATCCAACCATTTCTTAGAGAAAAGGGGGAACATCAAAGAGCATGGCTCCAAGAGCTTGGGAGAACAGTGAACTAGAAGAACCAGTCTATAATCAGAGAATGGTCCTACAATCCAGTCTACAGGAGACTAGCTGGACTGCAGTCTCTGTGATGTGCCTCTGCTTCATCCTATTCTGGTGGAAAGATCTATTGAGTTAACCTGCCTTGTCTCATCCTTGTGTCTTGGGCTGGGGATGGGAGCAACCAACTTGTCTTTTCAGTTTGCAAGTCCCTGGTCCTGGCTTCGGCAATAAGACTCTGGCCTTTGAAGGGCCTGATTCTGTAATGAGATGAGAATTTTTGAGATAGGAGTAAGGATATTTTTCCAGAACCCCCTGCTCTGGGCTTGGGAACGCTGCTGACTGCAGACTGGTTGTGCTCCCTGGAGTGGCTCCAGAGTTGTTCTCAGGGGCTCCCAGGGATATTCCAGCTTGTTTCACATCAAAGCCTGATGATTGCTGGAAAGCCCATCCTGGGCTTCCTTTTCTTAACATTAAGCATAATAAACAAAGTATTAAACATAATTAAATATAAGTATTTATCCATGCTGTCATATCAGTTTTATTCATTTTTCTTCTAAAGATTTTATTTGTTGGAAAGAGAGAGCAAGAGAGAGAGAAAGTGCGCAGGAGTGGCGGGGTAGAGCAGAGGGAGAGGGAGAAGCAGACTCCCTGCTGAGTAGGGAGCCCGATGTGGGGCTCAATCCCAGGACCCTGGGATCATGACATCAGCCGAAGGCAGATGCTTAACTGGCTGAGACACCCAGGTGGCCCAGTGTTATATCTGAACAAAATATCTTTAAGTGGTTACCAGAGTCAATTAAATTGTCCATTTAATTAAAAATATCCATACCCCTCTTCATATAAACCATAAACATTCATGGCCCCTTCACATAAATAAATACTCATGCCCATCCTCACATAAACAACTATTGGAGGTATTCCTGAAACCTAATATGGGTTAAAATGAAAGTCAGTGTGGGTTAAGAGAATAGAAATAGTAAGATGAAGCATGGAATGTGCAATGCAAAATTCTATACATTTAGGATCTTAAAGGTGTTTCTGAGATTCCAAGCAACCCACAAGAAGAGGAAAACATGATCATGTGACATGATTTACAGTATCCTCAGTACAAACAGACCAAAGCTACCCAGGAGAAGCACTTGACTTATGCAGTTGAGACTTGGGACTCCTGTTGCTGTGAGCACTCACTGCTCAGGGCAGGGGACAGATCCTTTACCAACGTCCTTACAGGGTCAGCAACTGGGAGTTTCCCTGGTTGTCTTTGGGTTTGCTTTTCCTGGTCGTGTGCTCTAACCCCAAACTGAATGGCTTAAACAACAGAAATGTATAGTTTCACAGTTCTGGAGGCCAACAGTCCAAGACCAAGGTGTTGGTAGAGTTGCTTCCAGGCCTCTTTCCTTGGCTTACAGATGGCCATCTTCATGTTCATGTTCACATGGCACTTCCCCCCGTGTGCATGTCTGTCCCCAAACTTCCCTGCTTTAAAAGGACACCAGTCACATTGGATTAAGGCCCATTCTAATGTACCTTAACTTGATGGCCTCTGTAAAGTTCCTATCCAAATAACATATATTTAGAAATATAAATAAATATCTATATATAACAACAACATACACATTTGGGCAGGATTCAATTCAATGCATAAGACCATTGTATCCCCAGTTCCTAACAGTGTCAGGCACAAAAGCAACCTAAAAGAGTACTTGGAGAGTTAATGAATGAAGACATAAATGGAGATTTACTTTATCAATAGACAAGAGTGTGTTCAAGGCCCAAGATTTTTATGTTATAGCAGTAATTCTAGGCTGGAAAATCTAAAATAGGTGTTACTAAATGCTCATGTTAGTCATAAAAGCCTTAGTAAAGCTTAGCAAAGGATGTCTCACTTTAAGTTATGCGACTTCCTGTTGAACACTCCAAGATAAACCAGTTCTAAAAAGTACCTCTAAGTAAATGAATGAGTTGAACCTACACAGGGTCATTATCCAAACACAGTGAAATATGAGAGGAAACCTTCCAAAAGTGATGGCTTGAGCTTCAAATGGCTGGTCTTGATCTGACTCTAATGAGATGTCTGGTTAGCTATCTGGCCTCCTGGCTTATAACGAGCATGGCTGCCTCCTCCAAGATATTCAGTTCTCTGCTCTCTATCCCATTAAGTCTGGGAGGCTGGTCGTGGGGAGGCATTCTTCATTTCCTCCCTCTTCCCCCCAAATGGCATTTTTTTTCTCATTAAAATGGTAATGTATTGTGAACAGATGTCTAACAATTCTGAAAGTTAAAAAGAAAAAAAATTACAGCTCAGTTATATGTAATGCCAAACACCATCAAGATACATACTTACATTTTGTATGTGATATTTATATTCACCCAGATGAGATCAGGTTAGACACAGTTTCATCATTTGAAATTTGAACTTAATAAAGCATGGTCATGAGCCCATGCAGAGCTACTGAAGCAGGCTGAAGTCTGCGGGTACCCCTGTACAATGTAACTCTCCCCAGTGCTCCAGCTCTTTGCTGACAGACATGTCTCATGTCTAGCTTTTTTGCTACTATAAATATCATTTAATAAAAATCCCCAGATGTACATATTTGTATAACTGCTGGATTGTATCTTAATATGAAACACCTAGAAGTAGAATTGCCTTGTCAAAATGAATGCATTTTACCTTAAAGATTTTTTAGAAATATCCTTTGGAAGTGCTGGGCCCATCCTCAATGTCACCAATAGAGAATAAAATTGTGTTTACCCACATTATAGACAATATTGGACATTATTCTTTTAAAATGTTCCCAATTTGATGGACAGATCTGATGCCTCTTTGTTACAAAACTTACATTTCTTGGATGAGATGATCTCGTTGTTGGTCACTTGCATTTTGTTTCTTGAGTTTCCTTCCCACTCCTTGGTTATTAATCATTTTGAAGTTGTTTTTAGTTTTTTGTTATTATAAGTAGTACTAGAGAGAAGCACTTTGCATATGTAAATTTTCTTTTTTAGGAATTCTTTTTTTCATAGTTTTTTTATTGTGTTATGTTAGTCACCATATAGTACAGCATTAGTTTTTGATGTTGTGCTTCATGATTCATTGTTTGCATATAACACCCAGTGCTTCATGTAATATGTGCCTTCCTTAATACCCACCACCAGGCTCACCCATCCCCCACACCCCTCCCCTCTCAAACACTCAGATTGTTTCCCAGAGTCCATAGTCTCTCATTGTCATCTCTGCCTCTGATTCCCCTGCTTTTTTCCCCTTTTTTCTCCTAATGTCCACCATGCTATACCTTATGTTCCACAAATAAGTGAAACCATGCAATAATTGTCTTTCTCTACTTGACTTATTTCACTTAGCATAATCTCCTCCAATCCCATCCATGTTGATGCAAATGGTGGGTATTCATCATTTCTGATGGCTGCATAATATTCCATTGTGTATATGGACCACATCTTCTTTATCCATTCATCTGCTGAAGGGCATCTCAGCTCCTTCCACAGTTTGGCTATTGTGGACATTGCTGTTATGAACATTGAGGTGCATATGGCCCTCCTTTTCACTACATCTGTATCTATGGGGTAAATACCCAGTAGTGCAATTGCTGGGTCATAGGGTAGCTCTGTTTTTAACTTTTTGAGGAACCTCCACACTGTTTTCCAAAGTGGCTGTACCAACTTGCATTCCCACCAATAGTGTAAGAGGGTTCCCTTTTCTCCACAACCTCTCCAACATTTGTTGTATCTTGTCTTGTCAATTTTTGCCATTCTAACTAGTGTAAGGTGGTATTTCAATGTGGTTTTGATTTGAATTTCCCTGATAGCTAATGATGTTTAACATTTTTCATGTGTCTGTTAGCCAGTTGTATGTCTTCTTTGGAGAAGTGTCTGTTCATGTCTTCTGACCATTTTCTGACTTGATTATTTGTTTTTTGAGTGTTGAGTTTGAGAAGTTCTTTATAGATCTAGGATATCAGCCCTTTATCTGTAGTGTCATTTGGAAATATCTTCTCCTATTCCGTGGGTTGTCTCTTTGTTTTGTTGACTGTTTCCTTTCAGACACAGTTCTATGCATGGAATTTCTGAGCTAAAGGAAATGGCTTTTCTTGTGGTTCTTAACGTCAAATGATTTCCAAATGAATTAAACAAGTTTGTTTTAGACTTTTATGAGAATGCCAGCCTTATCACCACCTCTTCAGATTTATACATGAAAGTTTCAAAAAAAATCCCACAACTGTTTATCTCTGTTCTTATTCATTATTTTTTCTTTACAAAATACATACTTTTGAATTCTCCATTGTCCCATTTTGAAATTTTAATTCTCCCAATTTAGGATGTATATAATTTTTTCTTTATGCTTTATATTCTGAGAGATTTCTCCCCCTTTATTTTCAAGAATGCCTGATGAATTTGTTGTGTTGATAAATATATCTGTAATCTCTAAGAAGTCTTTATTGTTCTCTTTTCATGATACTCTCTTCTTGCTTTAGGTTTATGTTATTTCTTCAATTTTTGTTGTTTCTAAACTAATTTTTCATCTCTATATGTCTATTTATTTGTACTTTCATCTTTTACTTATTTTGCTTTCAGAAGGAACAGCCTGATATATCAATGTTATTACTTGTTGTTAGGTTGTCCATGCCCTGCATTTCTGGCAGACTCTGCATTATTTGCAGGATTCATACTCTGCAGATAATTTTTGAAAGCATGGTAGGAGAGAGAAATTGGTGGATCAGTGCCCATTTTATAGTTCCCATGATCCTGTTTCTTCTTTCTTTTGGTATTGAAACATCTGCTTTCAGAAAAGCCAAGATTACTGTATTAGTTAGGTTCTGTATTTTGCCACAAATAACAAAACCCCCTCAAGAGTAACATAAACATATTACAGTTTTGTTTTTTTCCCTCATGTGCCAGATCCTGGTTCAGTGGCTTGGGACTGACAGGACCACGGTGTCTGAAGTCTTGTGGTCTTCCCTAATTGGAAACAGACAATGTTGTTTTCTGAGAGGGAGAGGTAAATGAGACAAGGAAGAAGGTGCAGTGCATAGCAGAAAGCAAAACTTGCCAGAAAGCCCCTGTAGACATCTGCTTTCATCTTATTGGCCTTTGAAAACATTGTTTTCCCAGCATCCCTGTAGCTAGAGGTGGTCATGTGACACCATGGCTATCGTGGATGCTGTCAGCTTCATATCTATTCTTAGTCTAGTTTTGTGGTTTTTTTTTTCTTCTGATGTACTTTTGGGACATTTAGGGGAGGTCCATGAATTACCTTATTTTAAATTCCCCTAGACTTGAGCACACAGACTGTTCACAGTTCTTGGAATTTGGTTGGCTGCCAGTCAAGACCTTAGTAAAACATAAATACTACTTCTTGAATACTTACCATATGCCAAGCATTTTTCCAAAAGCTTTACATATATTAACACATTTTATCCCATCACTGCCTTGTGAGATAGATACTATTATGATATCCACTTAACTGATGAGGAAATTAAAGCGTATGGTGGTTAGGTAACTTGCCCAAAACCACCCAGCCAGAGAAGAAGAGAACTGGGAATAGGGATTTGAAGGCAGGCAGGCTGCTTTTTGAGTTTGTCCTCTACTGAACTGTATCAGTAAGCCATAAGTGACTTTCACCGTTGAATCTGAATTATGTGATGAGAAGGGATAACAAGCAAACACACACACACACACACACACACACACACAATGATTTGAAGCCTATACTTTAAAAGGAAAGATGACAGATGTTTGAAACAAGGGAGTTGAGGAAATCTTTGTGCTGAAGACTGTATATGCCTCATTTCTCATCAGTGTAGGTGAGGTTAAAAATGTAACCATCTTCTTCCTCATTCATTCTGTGTTTGTGGAAACTTCATCGTGATCAAAGCTGTCTTGAGGCTAAGTGTGAGCCCTGCTGTAAACGGAGCTTCTGTGAGGAGTGCAGCCTTTCCTCACCAGCCCAGGGCTGTCGACATGGTGCCTGGGAGTGTTATTTGATTCTCCTTTTAAGAGACATGTTCATTGTGCAATTACCATAGCATGGCCTGGTGAGAACACAGAAGCTCAAAGGACCCAGTTTTGAGCTCACTGGAACCTGTGAGATCTCAGTTTCTACATCTAAAAAATAAGGGTAGTTTGGATTCTTTGAAAAGAGCTAGTTTATAAAATGAGCCAATTCTGTGGAGACCCAGATGTGCTTTGTTGACAGACACAGTGGTGTTGTTTTCTCACGAAGGAGACATCCTTGGTCTTTGCATAGAACCAAGGTGGAAACTCCAGAGGACTAGTTTAACTCATCTCAGATCTAGGGGACTCTCCTGGGCAGCTCTCCTCCATATTTAGCAATTCAGATGATTTCCTTCTTTTGGCCTCTCTATCTCAACACCCGTTTGTTGCAGATGATGAAAGAGTCAGAAGGTCAAGCATCTGTAGTTAATTGCTTTGGGTGATACATCATTTCCATTCACATTTCTTTGGTAAGAACTAGTGGTATGGTCAACATCACTTCAAGGAATAGGACTTATACTCCTCTACGTAAGTGAAAGTAGAGAAAAACTAGATATTAATGAATATTAGCTATATTGACCATAAAGACCAAAACTCTATTCATTAGATTGACAGTTCATTGGGCTAATCTCTGAGTATCTATTTTTGGGTTAGCCAGAGTCAGGGTTATGGACTATTGGCAAGGAATAAGCTTGATGGCCACTAGTTCAGTTCATCCTAAATCAGGATCCTTGGGATCAATCCTAACAAACTACCATCGATCCTCTATTTGGCCACTTTAATGTCAGTCTCACCACCTCATGAACCAGAAAAATCCATGCTGAGACAGCTTATTGGAAACTTCTTCCTTGCTCTGCACCTATCTTTTCTTTCTGGCACAGCCAGCTCCCAGGATTAGTTCTCTACCCTTACAAGGAGCTGGTTTCTGTCCACACCGCCTCCCTTACAACCCTTCAAACTTCTGAGATCATCAACATGTCTCTTTCCAATCTAGGTTACATAGCTTCATTTTTCTCTACCACCCCTACATGACCTCAACTTTTCACTGTCCTCATCACCACTCTGTGTCACCTTCTTTTAGTGTGGAGCTCAGAAGCAAGCACCATTCCCCTATAGTCTGACCAGTGCCAAATAAAAGGTTATCACTGCTCCTTTCTGGGCTCTACACAATTCTAGCAATGCCATCTAAGATAACACTAGTTTTCCCAGCTGCCATGTCATACTCTGGGCTTATATTCCATTCAGACCTATTGGGAATGGAGGCCTAAGACTTACCCCTCTTCCCTTCCAGGGTTCTGTCCAATGGTGTATAGACAAAAACATATGAAAATAAAAGTGAAAAATCTTTATCAGTGGTTGGGCATGCATCCCAAGATTGACAAAAGGCAGGCATCTTTGATCAAAACTGGAACAGAAGATTCGTTTTGGTTCACCAAGGCAGAGGGTGACCTCAGTTCTCTCCATCCTGTATTGAAGACAAATGCTATTGCATAAGGATGACTTAATTCATTCATGTGTGAATGAGTGAAAAAGCTAGAACACACATGGGTATGTACACACACACACACACACACACACACACACACACACACACAGCAAGATGTGCAAGTGTGGTTACAGGAGACAAGTCCTGGACCCTAACCATCTATAGTTAGACATGAGAGAAGGACAAGGAGAGATTTTGGGATCCTCTTCTGGTTATGAAGCCGGTTGTTCAGAAAATGGGTAAAGTGGACCAAGTGGTCCTGTCTAATAGTTAAAGGCTCTCAGTGAATACACTTGATTTCATCTTGGCTTTAGACTGTTCCCCTGTTTAGTAGAATCACTTTGGATCATGAGTTGATAAGGCACCAGAGTAACTACCCCCAAGGCTTTGCTTTATTTGTTTCTGTGTTATCCAAGTGACTTAGCAGGAAAGGAACAGTTACAGAGAAATAGGTCACACACCTTTATATTTCTAACTAGGCTGTACTCCTTGAGTGTCATTTTAGCTATGGATTGATTCCATGCCATGTAATGCAAGGGGGACACAGTCTTTGTATATGTTCTGATAAAACGTAATCAATAGAAAAATCCACCCTAAGAGGAAATCAAGCTGGTTTGTCACAACTTGGGTTTTTTTTTCTCAAGTTTTTATTTATTTATTTATTTGACAGAGAGAGAGAGAGGCAGGCAGAGTGAGAGGGAGAAGCAGGCTTCCTGCTGAGTGAGGAGCAGGCCCAACCACAATGATCCAAGGACACTGGGATCATGACCTGAGCTGACTTAATTAACTGAGCCACCTAGGCACCCCAGGTCATGACTTGTTCTTAGTGAGCTCATGTTGGCTCACCTTCTTTCCCAGGTGTATCACCATCTTTTATTTAATTGTTTCACTTCCTAAGAAACAGTGTCTCCTAAGAAACAGTGTCTTATCTTTCAGAACTTATTATTTTCTTTATCATGAGCACCTGGACAACATTTGTCCACCTGCTTCTTCACTAGGCTTAGCAGACTCTAAACTTTAAGGGGATTTTTGTGCAAGGAGCACTGTACTTACACTTGTGGATCTTGGATTTAATAAAAAGATTATTAATCTTAGGATTTTAACAATAATATATAATTTTAACAACAATACATATGTATATTAACAATCAACATTTTCTCCAACTATACATTCCTAAAATAATCTCTCATAATTATGAATATGATTAAAATATAAATGAAAAATTTCCTAATCTGTGCACATTTTTAAAAACCCCCTTAATCAAACTTTCCAAATACTTAATTAAAAGTACAGGTCAAATATATATAAGATTCTGTTTAATGTCTTAAATGCTTTGTAGTGTAGGCTTATAGTAGTTGTCCCTATCTGAGACCTCTCTTTACCTGTGTGTAAGGGAGGACTCCCTGGCCCTTGCAGTTTGGCATGAAACTTTGGGCCCATACTGGCTAATGACATGAGAACAAAAGTTAAATGTGCCTCTTTTGGGCCAAAATACTAACTTTCCAGAAGAAGACACTTCAATGCCCTTTTGCCCTATCTCAGTGTATTAGTTATCTAATACTACATAAAAAAATTATCCCTAACCCTTAGCGGCTTCATACAGCAAACATTTATTAACATGCAGTTTCAGTGGGTCAGGAATTCAGAAACAGCTTAGCTGGTTAGTTCTGGCTCAGGGCCTCTCCTGAGCTGATAGTCAAGATGACGACCAGGGCTACACTCACCTGAAGGCTTAACTTGGGCCAAAGGATCCGCTTATATGATGGTCCACTTACAAGATTGTTGGCATGAGGCCTCAATTTCATGCTATTGGAAGAAGGGCTTACTTTCTAGCCTTTTGGGCCTTCCCATAGAGCCACTTGAAAGTCCTCACAACATGGCAGCTGGCTTTCCCCAGAATGAATGATACAGACAGAATAAGGAGGAAGTTATAATGCCTCTTATGATCTGGTCTCAGAAACCACATGTCATCACCACTGGAACATTGTATTCATTATAAGCAAGTTAAAGGGAGGGAATTTAGTCTTTACTTTTTGAAGGGAAAGTATAAAAGAATTTGTAGTCACATTTTAAAACCACCACACTCAGTGGTGGAAGAGTTTGCATGTTCCAGATGATGTAGCTGCAGGCTGTGGGGCCTCTATTAGCCTGAGTCCCTGAGTGACTTGGTGGAGCAAAGAGCCTTTTACTGAACTAAGATAGATACAAGTATGAGAAGGAGTAAATCATAGGGATTTTGAGATTGTTTGAAGTCACACCATAAAGTGACTAGTAGTCATTTTAAGACACAAATGTTAACAAAGCCACAGTAATACATAGTAAAAGTGGTGGCACAATTACAAATTGCCTACATTAACATAGTTTTTGTCTTTACTTGTAATATTCCGAAAATTTCATCTTTCACCCTCACATGGGACTTCAACAACTCTATCAGATACTAATAAGTTTAGCAGATCCCAAAGTAAATGCACACATACCAGCACACCATTTCAGAAGAAAAGCTGTTGCAGATTCTGATCTAATCTAGGGCAAGTTTGTATGGCTCAGAGTGATCCAAACAAAATTACTGAGTTCCTCTGGATAATGAAGTTCTATTGGTTATATCCGGATTTTAAGACCGCTGCTTTTCAAAATCTAAATTCAAAGGTTTAGTTTTTTGAAACTTGGTGTCTTTCCCAGAAATGATGTATTTCTAAAAGTTTCTTATGGTTAGCAATACCTAAACTATTGTCCTGTCATCATGATAAATTGGCCTACTCTATAAATATTAATTGGAAACTTATGTAGGCCTTATCGATACTGCATTATAATTAGTAGGGTCATCTCGAGGTTCCATCTACTAGGAGTTGAGAGATGGAGTATGTGCAACGTTCAGCTAATTAATCATCTTAGAATACTCTCTGGGATTCTCTGTTTCATTAATTTCTGTGTAGAACCACAAGAGCAAGCAATTTCTTGATTTTTCTTCCACTTGCTTATTACACGACACAGTACCCTCGGTTGAGGTACTCCCTGTTTATTCTTTCTTATTAACAGAGATGGTGAGAAATAGAACAGTCCACTATGAAAATAGACATTTGCTTCATAGAAAAAATAAATACAATGCACTCTCCTACTTATTAAAATCAATACAATTAAATGTGTCTTTATACATTCATTCTTCTTTTGCATACAATATATTAACCATCTTCTTTTGAATACTACTTTGTTCTCATGGTTTTCCACAAAATCAACTTGTATCAGGCAACCTTCATGATTATTTTCTTCTTCCTGATCAGGCTGGTAGATGGGATTTCTTCCAACTGGCTGTTTTGTCCATTCTATAGCAAACTTACTGTCACTTTTTTTGAAAGCAACCTATTTATTGGCATTAAAAAAAAACATCTTCCCTACTCATTAATACTTTTCCTGCCCCCAGATTTGAGAACAAGAGTCCTGATTCCTTTTGGTGGTACACAGTATTGAACACCCATGTCTGAACCCCGGGGCACACAGGAGCTATAGTAGGCTCTGTAGCTGTCTCGCCTGGCTTCCTTCCCACCTTCCTCCTTACAAGAACTCTGATTATATTCAGGTGGCAGTGTGCTCTGCAGACATATTGACCATCATGGACACTTGCAGCTGAAGACAGCCCAGCCTGGCCTGGTCTGGGCCACCATCATCTCTTGTTTGGATGATTATAGTTGACTTCTGTTTCCTCCTTGCCCCCCAAACTCAATTTTCCTCATACTATGCAGATTAACTCTCCCACAATGTAATATGGGCCACATCACTCTTCTGCCAAGACTCTCTAATGGCCTCCAGCCAACAAAGTAGAAGCAACACCTGTACAGTGGCCTCCAAAGCCCTTCACCGTCTCTCCTACTTTCTTTCCCATCATTTTCCTTCTTATTCAGTCATGTCCAGAACAAGTAGTTTTTTACTGCTGGTCTTTGACAACTAAGCACATTGGGCCGTAGGAATTTTGTACTTGCCATTCCCCAGAAGGGAAATGCTGAAATGCTCTTATTCCAGTGGCTCCATAGCTGACTGCCCTCTCTAAAAAGGTCCTCTCCCCTCTTCATCCTCTACTTCCCCTCAGTCTTCTCTGTTTCTCTTTATAGATCGCATCACTGTTTGTTCATTGCTGTTCCCCCCAGGTAGATGCCAAGCCTCGTGATGATAAGAACATTCCCTGCTCTATCCCCAACTCTGAGGACAAATAATAACCCAATGCACTGTATATCTTCCATAAATAGTTGTGGAGTGATTGAGTACATCAAATGGTTGATTAAAGATGTGTCCCTTCAGGGCGGTGAGGTTTCAGGCATGTGTTGGCTACTCAGTAGCATACATGCTCTCACATGGTCCTCTGGGTCATTCTTTCTGCTGCCAAAGCTCAGTAATGGCGTCCATTTCTAGAAAGTGAACACAACATCTGTTCAGAGGCCTCTGAAGCCATGCATGAGCTGAATAGTAAAACCATGCCTTAAACACAAAATTTGAATTGTACTTCTAATTACTCCCAAGTAACCCCTTCACTGTTCTTCTGCAAAGCAGCAGCACAGAGGGAAAAGCCAAGTCCTGTGGGATTCGCCCTGGAATCCCTGGAGGCCTGGCTGTCCCATCTTGAATAAGCTTGGTGCCAGCTGACTTGTTGCGGGTCTCACGTCCCCTCGCAGCACCTTGGGCCTTGTGCCTCTCTTGGGGTAGACCACCCACGTGTGATGGTCTTCTGAGCTCTGGTGCCTCCAAGGAGAGCCACTGCTGTGGAGAATGACCCACAGGCAGCACTCGGCCTTCTGTGTTACGGCCTTGGACTCCTTCTATAAAGGTCCGGGGAGCACAGCATGACCAGTGGATACAAGTAAGAATGATGTCAGCTTGGTATTTCTTTCTATCATTTTGTCCCACAACCAACCAGAAGGGGCTGTTATTCTAGCTTAGTATGAGAAAAGCTGCCCAACAAAGAGTCCTAAGAGAATAGGAGATTTCAGGAGACAGTGAGCTCCCCATCTCAGCAGGCATTCAAGCACAAGCTGAAGGACCTGCTGAAGCACCTGCCAGAGCTGCTGGAAGGCGTACCCAGAGCAGCCCGTGCGGATGCCCCGTCAGCTTCCCATCCTCAACGCCAGTCCCATCTCTGACCTCCCTCCTTCTGTACTCCTTTGGCTAAGTCAAATGGCAGTCCTGTCCCTTGAGAAAACCCGGAAGAGCCAAGGACCTGCCTAATTACCATGAGCACTCTCATAAGCGAGAGAGACACACAACACTCCCGCGTCTTCCGTGGGCTCCTCTGCCGACAGCAATGGTGCAGAGCAGAGGGAAGTGAGAGCGGGGGGGCAGGGGGAGGTGGGGGGGGGAACCTCCTGATCACATTACACCAGCAGCCCGGGATGCATTAGAGGTTAGGCTGCTCTCCAAACCAATAAAGTGAGTTTGATCTTTCCATCGTTTCTCGAGAATGCCTCCCTCCTCATGGCTCATTCTAGAGGATTGATATTTAAAAGTTATTTTTGGCATTTGTCAATACACATTCCTTCCAGATGTTACCCAAAGGTCCCAGGCCAGTTTAAATGACATGGGAGGCTCAAGTAAGTCATAGGGCTTTGAATAGAGTCTAAATTGGCGGGCAAAGCTACACTGTGTCTTGAACAAGGTTTTATTTGCCGAAAGCAGCAAAGGCAGTTTTAGCTTGTCCTCAACTCTCTCCTGGCCAAAAATATTATTTACATTTAAAGAAAAATAATCAACCGCTTTTTTTGGTGCTCACACTAATATTCCCTCTGTTTAGACTGGGGTCAGGGCGGCTCTGTTTTCAGCTAACCTGGACATCCCTGGCCTTCCAGCCTCCTCTCTAATTAAAGAGATAGGACCAATGACATTTTCAATTTCTTTAAAAGTGTTCAATAAACAAGCAAACATTTCAGCATGAAACATTCTCTTTATTCTGAGATAGTCTCTGTTCCTCCCTTCATATTATATGCCTTTAAGGAAATTATCTCCACCAACACCCCCCCAACACACACACACACTGGCTTTCCAATCTGACATTCATTCCAGTTGGGTGCGATGGAGATCCTGACTTAAAAAACAGTGTCTCTTTTAGCTTGTCCAAATTCCTACAGAAATGAACAAAGTGGAACCTGGGAGTTCTTGGCTGGAAGGAATTTGTTGATGGAGATTAGGACCTAATGTTCTTCTTTCAGTCTTTAAACTGAGATCAAGAAACAGTCTGATTCTGGAAGCTACCCTGCAGAAAAGATGGAAGAAATAATTTCTTTGTCACAGGGTCTGGGATGTCATATTTTAAATATGCACAAGGATATGTGCTTGCAAAGGAATTTTGTTTCAGCTCCATAAGTCGACTGGTGTTTGCCTTCTTTCTTGTGCAGAATACCTGATTTTGGAGATTGGGGCTGGGGTGTGGAGGCACATCCTACAGAGGGAAAGAGAAGACAATTTCAGTTGAGTACATACATTTTAATTTCTCTCTTATCCGTTTTGTGGCAGATTGGATTTCTGAAGACAGGTGCACTGATCTCATCTGTCCTGCAAGCTCTTCTGTACAGTGACCTCACCTCCCTCATGGGGGCAGGCAGGGTCCGTGTCTCCTCCTCTTGAATCTGGTGGACTTAGGAAAAAAGTGGAAAGGAAAAGAGAAAGGCAAAGCGGCTTCCTCCTTTTCCACTGAGATGCTAATGCTGGGGACTGGGGCTGCTGTGTTAAAAAGTCTGACCAGCCTGCAGCTGCCGTCTTGTGGAGAAGCCCTGGGCACGTGGAGAAACCACACGGAGGAGCTGGGCGAAGGGGCATCAGGTGATTCCAGCCTCCTGCCGTCAAGTCACCCCCACGAGTCCGAGGTTTCCCAGCAGAGGTCACACACCTCTCAGAGAAGAGACCAGCCACCCGACTGCCTGGTGACTGACTTCCAGACCTGCAGCGTCCACGGGCACAGTTCAATGATTGTTTCCTGCTACCACATTTGTGATGGATTGTTACCCACCAAAAATGACCAAGACGCCTGGCTTAACTCAGACAAGCGGCCTGCCCTGAACACCAACCCAGTGGCAGGGCCCACCCAGGACCCTGTGGCCGCAGAGACTGTGGTCCAGAGCCTGTCAGTCTAGAGCAAGGGCCAGACATGTAGATGGAGATGGAAGGGCAACCCTAGAGGTAGAACCTGGTAGAACCCAGTGAGAGCAAGGGCTTGGAGTACACGGTGGGGTTGGGGGAGCAGGTAGGAAACTGTCTGACAGGGAGAATCCCAGAAGGCATCTAAAGAAGATGACATTTGAATTGGTTTTGAGGAGGATTTGGTCAGCAGAAAAACACAGAACAGTCTGGGAAAGAGCACAGCCTGCTGATGGTGCTAAATCATGGAAGACTTGGGATGGAGCTCGAGCTCAGCATACACAGGGAGAGGGGAGCACAGTGGGATACAACAGTATTGGCCATGGCTGGATCACAAAAGGCCAAGGTACTAGGCCAAGGAGGTGACACTTGGCAGTGGGGCATTGCAGAAGATGAGGGGGTGGAGAGGAGTGTGTCCCGCATTTCTCCAAAGGAGCCTGTGTGTGGGGAATACAGCCCATGCCCCAGACCATTTTCTGACTTGCTATGACCAAGACATGCCGGGAAATTCTGGGCACACTCCTGGGAAGAATCCTGCATCCTGGATTCACCAAATGACCTCCTGGCTCCAGCCGCTCAGGCTTGGGGAACCTCTGGCAGGGGCATCATGTCCTCAGCAGGCATGATGTGGACACATCCTTCTCTCACTTGAGCCTTCCCAGCTGTGTTACTTCCCCAGGGTAACACGGGCTGGTGTCTGGGGAGGCTCAACAAAGACCCCTGTGACATTCTTGTCTCCCCAGGAGCCTGTGGGGAGTGCTGGGGGGGCAGTGGGGAGGGATCTCTATGCCGCAAAGGCCCCTGAGCAGCCTCTCTGATGAACTGTCTGTCCCCAGGCCCTCCCTGCCTTTCAACAGAAGCCAGGGCCTCCTGCAGAGACCCTGACTTCACTGCAGCCAATCTATCTTCAGGTCACTTTGCTTTGAACTCTAGGGCAACTCCAAGTGTTAAAAGTGCCATTTACCTGAACGACTGATCCTTGCATTCATGTGAGAAAGTCAGCATCATGGTTGGTTTGCATTTATGGAGGGATTGTGAATAAACCCACATTTATGAGCGCCCCCTCTGTGTCAGGGCCCGGGGTAAGATTCTCGCAGCTGCAGATCCGGGACTATAAGGCCTGACCCTCAAGGAACCTCAGTCTCTTAGAGCCGCTCGCTCTGTAGGGCCAGAGGCTGATGTGAGACAGGTACAAGGTGCGACAAGCACGTGGTGCATGCCTGGTACTGGACAGGGAACGGGGAGCAGTCGCGGCTCTTACGATCCTGTTACCCAAAGGCAACTCCACAAAGCCCTGTCATCCGCACTCCAGAGTTAGCCTGCGGAGGCGGAGGCCGGGCCTGGGGCCGCAGTGCTCGGAGGGCGTGGGCTGGACTTGAAGGCCTGGTCTGCCCTCCAGGGTGGGCATATGCAGACGGCCCTGAGGCCTCAGGGCCAGCAGCCCCGTCTTTTGTTGGGACTCCCGTAGAGAACTTTCTCCAGCCCACTTCCTCTCCTGCAGCTACAGCGGGGGGCTAAACCAGCCCCCCGCCGGGTCACACTTCCCAGGTTGAGATGGGGGCCCCTTATTGGAGGGTCACATCCAGAAGCAGAAAGGAGGACGGCAGCAGCTAGGGCTGGGAGAAAGGGGGGGGCTGTTTTTTAATGGGTGTGGAGTTTCAGCTTGGGATGCGACGGAAGCTCTGGACATGAGTGGTGGGCTCTGTTGCCCAATGATGTGAAATGTGCTCGATGCCAGTGAACTGTGCACTTAAAAATGGTGAGAATAGTAAATTTTACGTTAAGTATATTTTACCACATACACAAAAGATGCATCCCTTACCAGAGGAAGCCCAACCTCCTGAACTTGGCACTTGCAACCTTTACAGAAGGTCATTTGGTCAGGCTTCTGCTGCTCTTACCAGCTTCATCTGTCTGAGCGTCAGTCTGTCAGTCTTGCCAGTCCCCCCGTTATGCCTGGGAACTTCGTTTTCTTGGGCTTCCTTACACACACACACAGCCCATCCTTCTGCCTGGGATTCTCCTAAATCCTCCCCCCCCCGCCCCCACTTACCTAACTTCTGGAAGATTCTGCCCCGGGTAGGATCTTAGCAAAGGAGACTTTCCTCACCAGGCCTCAGGGTCCTTCCTACCCACACCGTGGGCTCCGACAGGTTTGGGTCCACACTGCCGAGGACTGTAATGATCATGTCTTTCTCTCCCCACTACCCCTACGCCCTCTCTGTGACTCTAGCTCCTTGTCCCGGGTGCCAGTCCCACATCCAACAGGCTAGGCCTGGAGGTGACCTGAGCGGCAGCCAGCAGAGAAGTGGACCTTGGGCAGTGACCTGGGGTCCTTCCCTGGAAGCAGAGGTCTCACAGAGGACCGGCCCACTCTGGCAATGATGGCCACCCTTTGGGCAGTGACATCACCTGGGGGCCAGTGGGCAGAGCTCCGGGACGGGCCACAGGCAAGAGCTGGAGGTGAGAGGGATGGACATGATGAGGTGTGCCCACCCTGTCCAGGCCGGTCCAAGCCACTATGTACAGAGAGGCAAGGGATCCAGAACTAATAGGGACTGCCTCGTCAAGTAGCTAGCACAGAATCCTTCCCCTAGCTTCCTCCCATGCCGGATCTCTCTGGAGATTGCATAGAAGCGCTCCAGAGCATGAATGATGGAGCCCGCCCTCACAGGCTGGAACTCAGATGCTACCATTATCTGTGTGACCTTGAGCAAGTCGCTTAACCTCTCTGTGCCTCAGTCTCAACACTAAAGTGGAGCTCACGGTCACAACGGCTGGGTCCCAGGACGGTCCCATCCACGCCAGACCCAGAGGAAACGCCATGCAGACCTTCCCCAGTGTCCTTCTGACTGTTCCCTGCATGCCCCTGAGAGGCTGGCTGCAGGGGTTCGCATTAGCATTCTGTAGATGAGGGAGCCAAAGAAGCCCCGTGATTTGCCACCCTGGGGACAAAGCCAGGTCACGGTCGCCTCAGGGGCGCTCACCCAGCCTTTCTCGGATGGAGACCGCCAAGCGGGCATCGCAGTGGGGCCTGGAGCAGGGGGCCAGGGGGCCGCTCTCCTGGCCTGTGCACAGCGGGCTGGGGGGGCTGCGGAGCGGGCCTGGGCGGGGGGCGCGGCCGGCGCCCTCCCCTCTCTGGGCCGGCAGGGGGAGGCGGGCGCGCTGAGAGCCCGAAGATAAACATATTAACTGAACTTTCCATCTGTCATTTCAGAGAGTCATTTACTGCCTAGCTGTGGTTGGAAAAATTAAGTCCTTGTAATTTAGAGTCAACATTTCTCGCGGAATCATGTTAGACGAGTTGGCGGAGTTCGCAGCCTCTCCGCAGAGCCGCCTGCAATCAAAACAAGCTAGCAGCCGCGCGCTGTCGGCTTCCCTGCCCGAAGCCCGGCCGGCCCGTGCTGCACGCCGGCTGCTGCGGGCCACAGGGCGGGCCTGGGCTCCGGCGCCCCGGGGGCCACCCGGGGTGGGACGCAGGCACCGGCTGCGGAGGCGCTGTGGGGCTGGAGCTCGCGCCCCCTCCGCCCTCGCCTCTGCCCCTCGGGCGGAACAAGTGTGCCCCTCTCCCCCGCCCCCGGGCTCTGGTGACCTGGGGCTGTCATAACAAAATACTGTAGACTGGGGGCTCAAGCAACAGATCTTTATGGTCTCGCAGTTCTGGAAGCCCGAAGTTCAAGATCAAGGGATGGACTTCAAGATCAAGGTGGTTTCTTTAGAGGCCTCTCCCCTTGGTTGGGAGATGACCACCTGCCTGTGTGTCTCTGTGGTCTCCCCTAGGTGTGCATCTGTGTCCTCTTCTCTGGCTAGAGCTATCCATTCCTCCAGCGGGCGAGTCTTCCCCAGAGATGTTCCTGCTCAATCTGGTTTCACTAAGCAAACCTTCAGGGCCTACTAGGCGCTAGATCATTTAGTTTTTAAAAGATGGTTGAAGTCACAGCAGGCTGCTCCAGAATCAGGGAGGCTCAGCCCTAGACCTCAGCAGCAGAGTGAATATTTTAGGACTAGTCCAATGTCCTTGGTTTGAGATGGGGAAACTGAGGCAATGATTACAGCTCCGCTTTATCAGACCTCAGCTGTGGCTCAGGCTGTGGATTTGGCTCAGCCATGTGGCCTGCTGGTTACAGGGCCGCCTCTGACTTCCCTGACCCGGTCTGGCAAAGGCTGTCATAACTGCGCGGGTGAGACCCTTCAGGTCTGCCTGGACTCCGCCTCCTACTCCCCCAAGCAGAGCTGAGCAGGCCACCAGCATGGATCTGCAGTGAGATGCCCAGGAGCAAAAGGTGTAGGGAAGTCAACCACAATGTGTGATGATCTAGAAAGCTGCCTTCTCGAAGGAACCTCACTCCATCTGGCCTCCACCCTCTACAGGGCTGGAAACTAAGGCTCAGACTAGCCCAGACCAACAGCCAGCAAAAAGGCTGAACTGGAACCCAAGACCCCCAGCTCCAACCCAGTATAGTCCTTGGGACTCAAAGTTACCTTTCAGGTCCCCACATGGGCTCTCAGTTGCCAGGGGGAAGGTGGGGGAGCATCTCTGAAGGAAGGCCCATGGAGACTTCTGAGCAGAGACCAGAGGCACAGAATCTGTTTTCAAAGAGCAGGGTGTGGTTCTCTGACGTCCCTCACATTGTCAGCTGTCAACCAAGGCTCCAATACACCTGCTATCACACCCCCCATCCCCTCCCCCAGCCCTCAGCTTCCCCTGACCCGTGAGAAGGAAAGATTAGTGTGGCTGGCCCAGGGGGCCTTGGGCCGGTGGCCCTCTGTGTGTGGTGTTGCCCTGATCTGATGGCCCTTCCCTTTCCCAGGGCTGCCTGGTCCTCCCTGTGCTTCCTTAGGAAGCCACCCAGAGAAGGAAGGGCAGTGCCTGTGAATTGGAAGGCTCTTAGTTTCTGCTCAAGGATGCAGAAGTCTCTCCTCTGACCATGGGCCTGGCATGTGAGAACAAAGAACTCTCCTAGCAACTGTGGTGGCTCTTTTCCCAGTCCAGTGCTCTGCCTGGGGGCTCCCCCTAGGACTGCCCTGAATCTGATCATCACAGAAATGCAGACTCTGCTGTGGGAATGTGAAGATGGCCTCGAGATTCCCATCCCTGCTGTTCACGCCCTCGGTATTTCATTTTATAATTTCATTGAATGTGGACAGGACCCATGAACATGATGCCACGTTGTTCCTGTGGGTAGGCAACATGATACGCCAAGAGAGACCGTGTTGATATGATTAAGGTCCCTAGTAGTTTGACTTCGATATAGTAAAAAGGGAGATTGTCCTGGGTGGGCCTGACTATATCAGGTGAACCTTTAGGAAGACAGGCAGCAGCAGCCCTCCCACTGGCCTGGGAGAAAGCACATAGCCACGCCCATGGAAGGGACCATAGTAAGGAGCCACGCGATCTCTCAGAGCTGTGAGTGGCCTCTGGATCACAGACCCCGGGGAAATGGGGACCTCAGTGCCACAACCACAGGGTCCTGAATTCTGCCAACAACTTGAATGAGGCCCAGACCAGAATGTAGGCAGCCTTCACCACAATTTTAGCCTGGTGAGACCCTAGTCAGAGGACTTCCCCCAACATGTGCCGAGACTCTTGATCCCAGGAAAGGTGAGATACCTGTGTTGTTTTGAGCCATTAAGCTTGTGATAATTAGTTGCCGAGCAATCATAATCCAGTGTACCCTCTTGCAGGCTTCTACTGACAAATCTCAGCACCTTGGAAGTAAGGTTTGAGCTAAGCCTAGCACCTCAGTGCTGCCTCAGTTTATCTCAGCTGAAGCCTGTTTGATAGGAAACAACCATGACATCTACCACACATAGTTGAGACATGGTTATGGGATGGAGGTGGAAATAATGAGAGGGGGTAGGAGGGAGAGAGCAAGAAGGAGAGAGAGAGGCTTCTGCAGCTGTCTCAGACATTGTGCTTTTGTTACAGCAAACATTTCCATCTTGCTTCTTTTTTACTTATTCATTTATTTTTATGTCCACAATAGCCAAAATACAGAAAGATCCCAGATGTCCACCGACAGATGAATGGATAAAGATGTGGTGTGTGTGTGTGTGTGCATGTGCGCGTGTGTGTAACAGAATACTACTCAGCCATCAAAAAGAATGAAATCTTGCCATTTGCAAGGACATGGATGGAACTAGAGGGTATTATGCTGAGCGAAATAAGTCAGAGAAAGAAATGCCATATGATTTCCCTCATATGTGGAATGTAAGAAACAAAATAGGTGAACATAGGGGAAGGGAAGGAAAAATAAAATAAGATAAAAACAGAGAGGGAGGCAAACCATTAGAGACTCTTAACTCTAGGAAACAAACTGAGGGCTGCTGGAGGGGAGGCAGGTGGGAAATGGGATAAGTGGGTGATGGGCACATGAGGGGGGAACGTGATGGACGAGACCTGGGTGTCATATGCAACTGATGAATCACTAGATTCTACCCCTGAAACTAATCATGCCCTATCTATGAACTAAATTGAATTTTTTTTTAAGATTTTATTTATTCATTTGACACAGAGAGAGAGATTACAAGTAGGCAGAGAGGCAGGCAGAAAGAGAGGAGGGAGGAGGAAGCAGGCTCCCCGCTGAGCAGAGAGCCCGATGTAGGCCTCGATCCCAGGACCCTGGGATCATGACCTGAGCCGAAGGCAGCGGCTTTAACCCACTGAGCCACCCAGGTGCCCCTAAATTGAATTTAAAATTAAAAAAAGAAAAAATTCATTTATTTTTAAACTTTTTTTTAATAGTGTCAAGAATGAAGCAAAACTCAGTAAATTAATCTTCATGGCCTCTGATTAGAATTTTTTGTCTGGAGCGTGGAGCCTCCCTACAGACCAGGTTACTCTGCAGAGAGAGCCCATCTGGGCATGGATCCCATGCAGCTCTATGCTGGTCGTGGCCTCAGGCCACGTGGATATGAAAATGGTGCACATGTTACAAATTGCCCAAGGATGAATAATTTTATAGATGGTAAATATCTCCATTTTGCAGTTGAAAACCAAAAGCGGGGGAGAGAAATCATTTCCTATGGTGTCTGGAACCAAACATCTGGTGTTGCCTTTCGTAGGTGAAGGTCAAAGCAGTGAGGGTGATGCTGGACCATCAGTACCAAGAAACATTCCCAGGGAATTTCCTGGGGACCCTCAGGCTCCTGGAAGGCCCTTGTGGTGGCCAATGGTGCTGCTCAGAGGCTGTGGGTTCTCTTCTTCCCAATGCAGAGGAGGCCGACCATCCCGGTGGGAGAGAGGGCCCTCTGCAGGGTGTGAGAGGAAGTGCTGTGTGTTGTTTCTGGGATGATGGGGGAGCCGCTGGCAGCTCCCACCCCTCTCCATCGGCATTCCAGGAAGTAGAGGCCATCAGCCTGCGTTCTGGGTGAGGACAGTGAGGAGCAGAGTCCCCTGTCGCCCTGCTGGGGCGACAGCAGGGATCTGAATGAGGAATCAGGCTGTGTTGTTTGAAGCCACAAGGTGTAATGATTGGCTGTCACTGAAGCAATGCTTCACTCATACTGACTAATGGGGCCAGTCAGGCCCCCTTGGGGCAGGCGGTGATCCCTGCGGCTCAAGTGTCTGGATGACAGGCCATAATGACCTGAGCGGTGGAGCAACACTACCTTAGGAGGATTATCTGGGGTTAGGGTGTCCTGCACAGCTATATTTTTTTGGTTAATAGAAGAATATCAAAATGTATTAGAATTCTGAAGGCATGGGATTTCACTTTTTCTTACCTGTACAGATACAAACATAGGAATTCTGTTTCTCACTTTTTCACTCATTTTAAACCTTTCTTTAGGTTGTTATAGATTTGTAAGCGTTGTTTTTAATGACTGAATAAATATTTCACAGCGGATTATGAAAGAACTTACTTAATCATCACCCCCTGTGCTGGGACATTTAGATTGTTTGCAATTTTACAGCAGCATAAGTACCACCGCAATAAACATCTTTGTGCATAAAGCTTGTTTTCTGTTTAATATTATTTACTTTGGCTAAGTTCCCAGAAGTGAAATACCTGGGCATAAATGTCATGAAACCTTACCTTTTTCAAACATTCATGTTAAAAGTAGAGCATTCATCCGCCCTGATGCCACAGGCTGGCCAGTCCTGTGAAAGTAACACACTCTTTCATTAATGAGGAAAATGGAGTCAGGCGTTGGCCATCATCCTGTCTGTTGGTTATCACTCTCCAGGACCACAGTGATGTGAGCCAAGCCCCACAAGGCCAAGCCAGCCTGGGGGGTCTGACCGAGGAATGAGGCCCCAGGGACTTCAGCTCAGTACTCTCTGGCTCTAGCCTGAGCTGTGACATTCCTGAGGGCCCCCCACCATCCTTCCCAATATTTCCATTCTGTCCATGGGCCCCTAGGGTCCACCATAGATCTTGTCTTCAAGTCTGTGGACCCCATGCCCTCAGCATTCCCAAAGCCAATATCCCCTTTCCAGACTCCTGGAAATGGGTCCCAGTCATTGCTTTTCTCTCCTAGGGACAATGCCTGCCTCTCACTGGGGTTTTAGGGGCTGGAGAATGGGAGGAATCCTCTCTCCCCACTCATGCAAAACACCTTAATCGGGCTATATGCCAGGATCCCTGGGGCCCAGCTTGTTCCTGCCACCTCTTCTAGATGCTTTCTTTAACCCATGGACCTAGCTTATATCCCTGGGGGCCTGAGAGACATGTGAGTGGCTTCTCCAGGTGCTGAACTCAAACCTGTTCTCTCCTTTAATCCCCAAGCCCAACCCATGGCCCAGGCAAGGCCTTCTCTTCTGAGGGGTGACAAAGACACCCTCCTTGACCAAGCTGTAGTCAGGTTCCTCTAAACCTTCACCTGGACTTGGTCTTATCCTTGGGCTGCCAGGCCCACTTAGAGCAAAGAGTGCTGCTCAACCAGTTTATCAAGAATTCCTCCCAGCCCCTCAAGTACTTCTTAGCAGCTTTCTATCCTGACCCTCACCCTGCCTGCTGGCTCTAAATTCCCACTTATCCCTCTTTGGATTTGGACTTGAGTTCATGTCCCTCCCTTACTGCGGTAATCTCGAGTGAGGTCTTCTTATATAACAAACGTCAGAAAAATGTCTCTTTGAGAAGGGACATCCCTTGCCATCCACAGCACCCTCAGGAAAAGTTAACTGGTGTCGGGGAGTTCTTCAGTCCTGTGGGATGGCTGCCAGTATCTCCCACCAGGTGTTTCCCTCCCACAAAGGACACCATCATTGGTGCCATGCCTACCACCTTGGTGAGCCACCCTGGCCGTCGCATACACACACACACACACACACACACACACACACACACGCACGCACGCACGCACGCACGGGTGAGTCAGGAGATAGCAGGAGCTCTTTCTGGCCCATGGAACCTTCGGTATCTCTCTAGACATGTCTGCTGGGGAATTTCTGTCCCATATACCTCCAGCGGTTGGAGAGGTGGGAAACCCTGTTAGAGGCATGTTCTGAGAGTCTTCCCTGGAGAACCGAGGAACCCACCCCACACTAACAGGGCATCCCAGCCTCACTCCCACCTCACAGCATTTCCTTTATGGTCAATTCATTCATTCACTTGACTCACATTTATTGAATTGCTCCTATATCACTTTGGCTTAAATTATCCATGGGGATTTGATATCTTCAGAGGGCTTTTTTCCCCCCTTCGCCTTTAGTTTTATTGCATTTATTCAGCAAAGTCTTTTGAGAAGCAGAGTGTTCTTAAGGTTTTGGGGCCACCACTGGGAGGCTGCCCTCTTGCAGCTCCTACTCTCAAAGAGAAGTCTGCAAGGAGCAGAGGCCTCGTGCTGAAGGATGATGTCTAGCCTCATTGCCAAAGTTCTCTCTTGTCCCCAGGCAGAAAGTGAAGCCATTAGACAGATGCTCCTTTGTATCTATAGAATGCCAAACATTTAGAGTAGATCAATTGATTTATAAAATTGATTTGAGATGATTTGTAAAATGTGACTAACAATAAATGCTTAATACACTTCCCACTTCCTTCCCTACTCCCTGTCTCCTTTCCCTTCTTTTCTTCCTTCCCAGAAGGTTCTTGAGGTCGTTCAACTCTGGTCATGTGCACCCTACCCCTCCATTGTAACCCGAAAGGAAGGTGGGGTTCCAGATGAAATTAAATTAAAAGGGGGAAAGCCTTACCTTGGGGGCTGGCCCCCCATGAAGTCCCTCTCTGGTCCTGTGATGAGGAGACACCAGCCTCATTTCCTTTCCTTGTGCCCTTAGCAGCAATGCTGTGGCTCAGGCTGTTGGCACAAGTCTCTCTCTTACCAGCTAGCACCAATGTCCAATCTTCTATTATTTACTCAGTATTTTCTTTAAATTGATTCACTTATATTGCCTAAATAAATAAAATTTAAAAGGAAACTTTATATCATAAGTATAAATATTAATATCAATATTTGCCATAAATAGAAGAAAACTATATTGAAAAGACAATGAAAATAAATTAAGTTTATTAAATTCTGGCAAGATACTGTTTTGCCAAGTTTTTCAGACAGAAACTGTTCTGTCTTTATTACGAAGGGAAATTATCATGTGTTAGAGCAGTGTTACAGACATGCTTTTATGGATCCAAAGAGAACAGGAAAGAGAATAGCATTCACATTACAAAATGCACTGTTACTTTATTCATTCATTTATTAAATATTTATTGGGTGCCTGAGTGGATGGTCCTTGGGACTAGGAACACAGCATTAAATATAAGATAAATAAAGTTTCTTCTCTGTAGAGCTCATAATCCAGTAGGGAAGACAGACAAGGACCAAGTACATAGACGAGAAACATCTAATTGTAAGAAGAAAATAAAGCAAAGAAACAGAATAGAGAAGTTAGTATATCTTTGAAGTAGGGGTATGTTTTGCAACAGGGAGGTACGATAGATCAAAGTTATGTTCTGGGCATATCGTTTCCAGAGGGGCTCGAATGATGATATGAACTAGGCCAATGTGAAGAGGTTGGGGCTGGCAGGATGCATGGCGAGGTGTTAATTGCATCGATGGCCCGAAGTCACAGGCCCAAATAGGACTTCCCAGGGGTGGGTGTCAGCAGAGGCTGGGGCCCTGGATGCCCTGCCCCCGTCCATATTAATGGATCACGGTGATGAAGGGAGGCAGCGTATTGTGGTCTTCCGGTTCAATGAAAGCACAACGAGGAGAAGGTATTTATAAAGGATGAAGTGATCACTGACAAATGCTGCTGAAAGGTCAAGCCAGATGAAGACAAAGAATCCACCAGTGGGTTAAACAAGATGGCAGTCATTGGAGCGATGTTGGTGGAACAGCAGTGGTTGGTGGAGGTGATCCGAGTGTGTTCAAACAGGTCAGGGGTCAAGAGAGGGGAGGCTCGGAATGGAGAGGTGATGTGCTGGTCCCTCAGAACTCACGTATCTAGCCACACCTGGAACATCTCATGAACCACCAAAAATCCAGTTGTGCAAACTCAGCCTAAAAGTTCATCTTGGAAACCCCCGACTCACGGAGCCCCTTTCCTCCTCACCCCCAAGACTCAGGGCACCCCTGAGGTGCTCTCTTCCCTGGGCAGGATCCTTCCACACACCCTCCCCCCCGCCCCGCTCCAGAGTGCTAGCAGGCTGGAGGGCTTGTGTGCAACACAGACGTGCCGCCAGAGGGCCGGCCTGCCGGGGCTGCAGAGCCGCATGCAACCAGGGCCCTCGTTCCAGAACACAGAGAGGCGCCAGGGCAAGTCATGCTCCAGCACAGATATTTATTGATCTTGATTCACCCGATCCAAGAAAAGCATAGCCACAGAGCTTTCTGGTCCAATCGCGAGGATATGGGGGTTGGGCAACAGGGAAGGAAATGGGATTTTTAAAAATCTGTCCTTAAGAAAATAACTCTTTATAAACCTGCTCTCTGTGAGCCGGGCGCTCGCAATAGGGAAATGCTCTGTTCCTCGCAGAGGCGGCGGTGAATAGGGGCTCTGTTAGCTGCCACTGGGGCCTCCAGAGGCAAAACACACCAGGCAGATTGGAGAACAGACTTCCTGGAGTCCATTGTGAGCAGAGCCCATGCGGAAGCGGACCTTCCTCCTGCAAGGCCTCTGCCTAAGTGAGACAGAAAAGCCCTCACATTCCTGTGCATTTCTGTTTTGTCCTAATAGAGCAATGAAACTGCCCCAGGACCAGATCCGCTTCTCCTCCCTGGGCCAGTTCAGGAGGCTGTGTTCACACTGGCCTCCTCCGCACCTGCCTACACTCTTGGATCTGTGGCCACCAATATTAAGAAAAGCCTGCACTAACCTTCAGAGAAAAATTGGCGCAGTTGGACTTTTCATTTCGCAGGCAGAAAAAGACAGGAACGATTACTGAGAGCTTACCCTGTGGCAGGTGTCTGGAGATGGCACTTCCCTCCACGTTCGCTGACACCCTGTTTGGCAGACAGGAAAGTTCAGCTTAAGGAGGGAAATGACTTCCCCAAGACAGTGGTGACAAGGAAGGGCGCACCCTCTCATAAATGGTTTCTTCTGATGTTTCTAACCCATCTGACTTACTGGCAACCTGCAGAGATTTCCATCCTTAACTGTGAGACTTTGCAGAATGATGCTGAAGGCGAAGTTGCAGGCACCAGCTGTGTAGAGGTCCGATCCTAGACCCTGGCGGCAGGCCTGCTCTGGCTGGCTCACACAGTGAGTGCAGTTCCAGCTGGTTGGGCCGGGGGCGGGGGTGGGGGGGTGAGGTGGGGAGGGTTTGTAGCAGCGGAGGCGAATGCCCTCCTTCCGGCATGCAGGTGCCAGACCCTCTTCCCACCACGATTTTCTACCACGGCTGTCTCTCACTCCTGCACCTGTCTGGCCCCATGGACACTGGCTTTGTGGTCCCTGTGGAGAGTTCTACCCACTCTCATATGCTTTCTCTCATGTGATTGTTAGGACAGTTCTGGGTCTTCAGTACCATAAACTCCCTTTCTCTAGATAGAGAAGCTGAGGCCCAGAGAGGTTCAGCCACTTATCCCAGGACTCAGAGCCAAGATTCAAGCCTAAGTGTCAAGGCCTTAGAGGGCTCCATATGGCCCCCCTTTGAGACCTGGGAAGACCTCTGCTTTTACTCCTTTCAAACATGTTAAGACAAAGAGAAGAGCCCTTGAGACCTCAGTCAACCAGCTCACAAGGCCACAGAACCCTACTCACCTACTGATGGCAGCCCCATCGCCATCTCCATATATTATTGTTTATTAAGCATTTTGTATTGTTCATTAAGCAATTTGTATATTCTTCCAATGACTCCCAAGAGGTTAATATTGCTATACCCATTTTACAGAGGAAGAAACTGAGGTGAAAGGATTCACCCAAATTCACACAGCTAGCAGGTGGTAGATTCAGGAGGCACACCCAGATTTGTCTGGCTCCAAGACCACTGGCTTTGTACTATACACGGCCCTATAAGCCCCATGGCCTGGGCAGAGGGAGACAGTTCCCAGCACCATGCATTTGGCTTGCTGATGCACCTGTTTCCTCCTGTATATAAACACTGGGTGTTCGTGGCACAAGCAAAGGGAGGATCTGGACAGAGCCTGAGCAGCACCTTTCATACTATTTCTGAAATGTTCTACTGGAAGGATGTGCCTTTGCTCTACCTCCCTCTTTCCTTCCCTAGTGCATGGCTCTCCAGAAAGACCATGTTTCCTTCCATTCTTCTACCTGGCTACGGACACTAATTTGGAAGGACAAGAATTCAGATTCCCAGTCATGTCCCTTCACCCTGAACCAAAACAGCGATGGAAACGACGTGTTGACAGTGTGGGGACTTGTCAGCTTCAGAGACCATGGCGCCTCTCTTCCCAAGGCCTCAAAACCAGAAGGCAAAGTCACCAATTCTCTGCCAAAGCTTCATTTCCACCACCCCCAAAGATTACCCATGATCGATGAGAGCCTTTGGTCAGTGTTAGATTTTATCATAACACGATGAAGGCCCCAGGGGAGCTGCAGTGAGTGAACTTGAAACGCGCAGAGGCTTCGGCCCCTTCACTGAGATGATCCTCCCCGAAGCCTGACTCTGGGTGGAGGTGGGAGCACTTTCTCTGAGCTAAGCTTCCACTCAAGCTTTATGGTTTCAGTGTTACAGACCCAGCATGAACCTTCTGAGACGCCAACTCATTCACTCTTGGCAAAGCTCGGCTTCCTCTCTCAATAGAAATGAAAGCATGGGAGGCTTGTAAAGAGGACTCCAAAAGCATCATGCGTATCTACAAACTCTTAAATCCAACATTTGGATGAGCTACATGGAGATGGATCAGAAACACATGGAGTGGCTTTTCTTTAAACTGCACCGTGGGCCTCCGAAATTAAGGGGAAAGAGCTTGGCATGGTCCACTGGGGAGTCACAGATCTCTGAGCACTTGAAGCATCAGCGAATGTTCCTCAGGCAGAAGATCCTTTGGCCGACTTCCCCACCACCCCTGGCTCTCATTTTCCTCCCAGGGGGACCTGTTAAGGGGGAAAGGAAAGGAGGAATGGGAGAGGTCACGAGCGGGTAGGGAGAAGGTCCTCAGGAAGGTGGACTGTGAGCATGGGGGTTATAAAGCCGTGTGGGTGATCTGAGGGGTCTGGGATGAAGTTCAAGGGTTTCTTAAAGTCCGTGTCTGTAAACAGGGTCCATTGTCTTCTTCCCCCGTGATTCAGGCAGTGTTTCTTCTGAGCTGGCTGTGCATCTTGCAAATGAGTGTGCACATCATTTAGAAACTATTCACATCCTGGAGTGGCCAGAGCACGTAGGGTGATTGGAACCATGCGGACCATTTCCATGAAGCTTGGTAACACATAGGTCGTGCTGTCAGGGGCTATTAGTCGGCTGATGTTTGAAAGCATGAGCTGTTATTTTCCACCTGTTTACTTTTAAAACAAAGCCCTATTGACTAAGCGAATTCTATTTTGAAGACCTCAAATGGACTTTGAGATCAAGTCAGCTTTCGACATCCAGCCAAGACCAGATCCCATATGTTCAAGGTTAATGGCCATCTGGGCTAGAAAAGGCCAGAAGGATCACAAGATGTGTGGAAAACACACTGAAGACCGGCTCTGCCTCTCTGAAGCACTTGCCGACCCACCCCCGAGCTGACGGCCCCCTCACCGAGGCCACCACTAAATGAGTCACGCTGATTTGTAAGGGTCCCTCTACATGTCAGGGTCTGGCACCAGAGGCCGAGTCCCATCCGAACAGTCCGAGGCTGGTTGATTGCTGGATGCGGGCGGTGGGCAGCCCTGGGCAGAGCGGGAGCTGAGGCACCAGACTGGCCTGGGCTTCAGTCTCCCTGGAGTCTTGCAGCTTTGGGAGAACTGACGGCTCACCGAGTTCCTGTGCTGCTCACTGTGGCATGCGGCTCAGGAGGAGTGACTGAGACCTCAATCCTGGGTCAGACAGTCAAGGTTAACACACCTTCCCCAAGCCCGTGGATTTGAACATCGGCGTACTATGTCTCTCCTAGCTAAACATTTGTAGCAAGCAGTCTTCATGAGCTCTGTGTCCTGACCTCGCCCTCTTGCTGTCCTTCCCTGGGGGCTTACGGTGGGAGGGCCGGGCTGTAGGAAAGACTCCAGCATCTGGGACTGAGGAACCGAAGGTTACAGGCTTTTGATGTGACCCCGAGAGTGAGTGGAGCCCTCATACCTGCAGGCAGGGCTGCAGAGGGGAGTGGGGTGACACAGCCTCTCCAGCAGCACCCTGTGCAGAGAGGCAGACGTGTAAACACGGGGATCACTGAAATACACACGGCTCGGTAGCTGAGTGACAGTACGTGGCCACTCCTAAACTTGTGGGTTCCTGTACTTTCTATTTCATAGTAAACATGTAGTCCTTCCATAATTAGAAAGAAAGGATTAAAGGTTTAGAAAAGGACGAGGGAATAGACAAAATGACAAGACAGAGGCAGGCACAGATATACAGCATCGCAGTGGAGTGAGAGGTTTAACTGGTGGGGTCAGGAGAGGCTTAGGGAAAGAGGATGAGTAGGGGCTTGTCCGGCCATCTGTAGATACATGGACACCAGGAGCGTGGGTCCCCACCCAGCAGACGGGGTGGCAGGGCCTGGAGCTAGCAGCAGCTTGACCTGCCGAAATGCCCAGGGAGGGGTGGCAGGAAATGAGGAGGACGGGATCGGGGCCGGGTCAGAGCAGCCCGGGTACCAGCTGCACTTTTATCCCGAACGGAGCAGTGAAAGGTATCTAAGCAGGGGCTGGACCCAGGGGCCACATTTGCATTTTAGAGTCTGTTTGGGGTGTGTGAAAACTGGTCTGGGGTCAGGAGACAACATTGGGTTTATTTTTAAGCTGCTTATAAAGGCCAGCAGAGAGACAGCCCATTTGGTGAGCAGTCTGTGTACGTGCGAGGACTCAGAGCTGCGGCCCCATCACACCTGCTTCCCCCAGGCTCCTGTAGCCTCCCTTCCCTCTGTGGGGAAGGGGCCCCAGCGGTCTGCAACGGACCATCAATCTTCATTAAGTTGGGCATTATCTTCAAGAGGGCGGCAGTGCTTAGAAAGGCTGTTTGATGGAAGCGCTGTGACCCCAGGCTATTTAGAAATAAAGGCTAATTGACCATAGGAAAATCAAACAGATACCATCGCTGGTGCTGTGGCCGGCTCCCCCGTCACCCTTCCACCTCAGCCTCGACAATGGAGAAGCCTGCATGAGTGCGAAGCCCCTCCCAGCCGTGGAACTACCCAAGGACGGCTTCCTCTTCGCTGGGCATCGTCCAGTGGCAGCGGCGTGGGATGACGGGAGGCGGAGCACGTTGTTGACCTGGGGCAGAGGCTCTCCATGATGCCACAAGGCCCTTCCCTGCCAGTCAGGCCCAGTGGGACACTCTGCCCCATCATCTGGGAGATTTTGTCATCAGAATAAAAAGCCTTCTGCTAGAGGGACTTCAAGGACTGGGCCATGCGAGGTGTTCTGTTGTTCTTGGATGGATATTTGATAACATTCAACCTGTATAGAAATTGACCACTGGAGGCACCTAGGTGACTCAGTAGGTTGAGCGTCTGACTCTTTATTTCAGCTCAGGTCATGATCTCAGTGTTGTGGGATCGGGCCCTGCATCCGGCTCTGTGCTCAGTGTGGAGTCTGCTTGTCCCTCTCTCTCTGCTCCTCGCCCTGTTCGTGCTCGCTCTCCTTCTCAACTAAAATCTTTTAAAAAAGAAAGAAAGAAATTGACCATTGACATCCTCCAACATGTAGTGACTTTTCACTGGGCTGGGACTAGTGATGCAGGGTAAAGACTCTGCTCCCAAGTAGCTCAAGGTCACTGTCGGGATGTGTGTGTACGCACGTATGTGTGTAGGGAACATTAGACAGCAAGCGTCCCCAGAGAAACTCAGGTTTTCTGAAGGAAGCTCAGAGACAGATTGAGAGCACAGAGAGGGTCAGCTAACTAGACCAGAACCCATTTACAGTCAAGGAAACTGAGGCACAGGCTGCCTAAGACCACATAGTTAAAGCAGAGATTCAAATCCAGGCAAGTGACTTAGGCCCCTGCAAGCTCCATCACTAGAAGGGACACATTCTAGTGAATGTGTCCTATCTTGAAGGACATGAGCACCCCAGCCTCGTAGAGTTGTCATCAGCAGCTGCTGGAGCAGGAAGACACAATCCAGTTTGGGTCCACGCTCAGGTGTCACTACTGCTCTTACCACCGGGGCCAACAAGCGGATCACTCCTAACTTCCCAGGCTGCTGCTTTATGTGACAGGTGCTTTGGGGAGGGGTGTGTGTGACCTCTGATGAACCCCCGACTTCACACATTCTGCCCATCTTATAATCCACAAAGGGCCTAGCTTTCTAACATGCTTTTCCCTTGTTGATGTGTGTCGCACAGCGTGACTTTCAAAGGTCACGCCCTGACCAGCTTGCATCCCACCTGCATCTCGCAGGCCCACCTGATGAAGGTGAGTCCTCGCAGGGGCTTGCTTGGCTTTCAACCCCTTGCTCTGCATTCAGGACGAGCTCTTGGACAGCTGCCATTCTCCCAGCCAGGGATGGAGAGGTGGATAAAATAAAACCAACCAAGACAAGTGTTGCGTAGAGTGTTTGGGGTGTTGGCATAGAGTGTTTGCCGATTTCAAGAGAAGCACAGAGAAGACACCGCAATAACTGGTCCCTGGACACGTGACTTGCCAGGTGCTGTACTGAGGACTTTCCTGTCCTCTCCGGGGGCAGAGGGTCCCTACCTGCCTTATCCCCACTGGCCGAAACAGCAGTCTTCGAGTGGGCACCGGCTTCTCATGAAGGGCTTCAGACAACCCTGATCTGATCACGGGTCCCTGCCTGGAGTTCCTGATGTAGTGGATAGAGGCCGGGGCCTGAGACTGAGCTTTCATTAGCAGTTTCCCTGGAATGTTGATGCTGGTTGGCGGTACACTTGCAACAGCACTGCTCTGGACCAGGGTCTCAGGAGGGTAGCGTCAGAGGGGGCGAGGGGCCCCAGGCAGAGCAGCTTTGGAAGAAGGAGAAAGAGGCAGCCCAGAGAGCCCCCCAGACTGCTGTCCCATAGAGACCTGGGTCAGGGGTGCCTTCCATCCTGGGAAATGCAGCCTCCGTGCAGCACAGCTCTGTCTGCATATTCCCTGGAAAAGGGTCGCTGGACAAAGAATGGAATTTACATTTTGCAAGATCTCAGATGAGAAGGGGACCACAGGGCGTCCTCGGTCATGTGAAGGGCAAGGAAGGAGCAAGGAGTGAATAACTGTGGGCCGCATGCTTTGCCACGTTTAACACTGCACGCCTGACACACGGTGTCTCCTTAGTCCTCCGCACAGCCTTGCGATCGGCGCTGGGCTCCCCATGTTCCAGAGGAGGGGAGGCAGGCTCGGAGAAGTCACACAACTTGCCCCTGCCCACGACTAGTGAATGCCAGAGCCTGGCTCCTAGCTGACAGCCGCGGCCTTATGGCCACACCACGCTAGTCCAACACAAGAGAACTAGATAGAAACCAGGAGCAGCCACTGTTCTGTTTCGAATGGACAGAAGTCGGGTCCCCTAAAGCCTTTTTGTGGATGAGGAGCGGAAACAGGCTGTTACGGTCAGACACAGGTCACTTGTGGCCCAGTGAGGCGAAAGGGTCCCAGGTCACTGAGGATCTTGCGAGCTAGTTTTCTGCTCTCTTTCATGAGTCATGGCCACTGGTCCCTGTGCACGTGGTTCCTCAGGCACTGCTGCAGACAGAACTGTGTCCCGCCAGATTCTTACACTGGAGCCGTAACTCTTCATGTGACCGTATTTGGAGATAAGGCCTTTTTGGGGGGGGGATAGTGGTTAAATGAGATCATAAATGGGAAACCCCACTCAGACAGAATTGGTGTCCAGATAAAAGAGGAAGAGATAGCCATTCTCTCTCCCTCTCCCTCTCTCTCCCTCCCTCCCTCTCTCTCTCTCCCTCTCTCCCTCTCCCTCTCTCGTTCTCTGCCAGGTGAGCACACAGTGAGAAGCCGCTGTCTGCAAGCCAGGACGGGTCCCCACTGGAGCCCAACCATGCCGGCGTCCTCCTCTCGGCCTCCCCAGCTTCTAGAACTCTGAGAAAATGAATTTCTATTGCTCACATCACTCAGGCTTATGGTATCGGTTGCGGTCACCCAAGCAGACGGGCACGGGAGCGTTTCAACTGGGCACTGGTCCTTCAGCTTGAAGCCACTCAAGGGGTTCTGAGTAGTGGGATGGGCCTTGCTCCTGAAACCCTGGATCACCTGTGTTCGCTCCATGACTATGGTCCCATGTGGCTGGAGAAAGGGAACCCTGTCTTTAAAAAGACTTTCCTCTTCTCCCTGAAAATTTAATTAACAGACACTTTATCCAAATGTTGTTCTGTTTCTTAGTTGACACACTGTGGGTCAGTGTTTTCCAAGCCAATGTTTTCCAGATGTACACAGGGACTTTACACACAGGCTAATGTGCAACCGCTTGCAATTCAAGGGACAGCATAATTATGGTGCCTTATTGGTGGATTTCATTAACCTTTAATGACCTTTAATGTATTGATGTAACTTGGTTATAGACAAAGTCACATGAGGTCAACAAAGAATTTTGCTTCGAATCATGGGCCAAGCTTGCAAGACTTGCACCATGAATAAGGAGAAATCACATCTTGGCAGAAGCTTAATTTTTCCAGCAGTTATTCTAGTTCAAAATAGTTGACTATCTACTGACCTATTGTCTGTCTGTCTATCTATTTATCTATCTATGGTATTTCCCAAGTTGTTAATGAAAAGATGATAAAGAACACAGAGAGAAAATGTTCACAACAGCAGTGAGAACAGGAAGAGTAGGCCCCCGCCAACTAAAAAGGTTTGTGCCTGACTCTATAATCATAATCCTAATTCAATCATAAATTAGAACAAACAACGGAAGGTCATCCGATCCTGAGGGAAATCATTAACAAATGTGAATAGGCTGCCAGCAAACTCCTGGGCCAACCTCTCCCTACCCTCACTTCCTGAGGCAGCTGGGGCCACCCGTGCCCAACCGGAGGAAGGAGTGGAACATTCAACCATTTACCCCTGGGCACTTGGGATTCTTCTCAGCCACTGAGCACTTACGGTTCCACTTTTTAGCTCACAATATTTGTTGATAATGACTACTCTCCTGTCTCTTCAAAGTGTACTTTAAGAAGTCACTTTACTGTCATTTCGGAGGGGTGTGGTAAGGGAGCAGGGGTAAGTGAATACGCATAACTGGAAACAGACTTTCTCACTACTCTTCCGAAAAATGTCACATGAGGATGTGCTACAAAAGCTACAAAGGGATGGAAAGGGATCTATGAAGAGGAGAACATGTATGGCTTTCAGGAATATGAAGCCATAAACCCATGATCAGTGCTGGGAAATCTAATGACGACAGCACGTGGCAGGGCTAGAAACAAAGTGGTCAAACCAAAGAGTCCCCAGAAGAATATTTTCCAGAAAAAAAGTGGATTTCACAACACAGAGTATGATTTGGGGGCCAGACCAGCTTAGTGCTAAAGTGAAGGCAAAGTATTTTTTTTATAACAAGAAAAATATATGTAATAGACATTCCAGGGAAGGTATATTAGAAAACCATATGAAGGAGTAATAAAGTATTGCATGGTTTGGGGCAAATTATATAGACTATAAGAAAAGAGACATGGAACAATTCCATTTGAGAAGCACTGGGTTAGTGACAGAGCTGATATTCCTTCCCTGTGGTCCCAATCACCTACTGGAGTGTTACACAGTAATAATATTATAAATGTGGTTTATTTAGAATCAAACTATAAGGCAAAGCACTGGAGAATAATTGCCACCTTTCAGAGATTTTAAGACCTATTTTTTTTTTCACATTTTAGCCTCCCTGAAGTTAGGATGTACTTTATAATGGGTAATCATTGGCAGTATTTATGTATTTATTTACTTTTACTTCCTGGAACACAAAACAATGGTGTGTCCTAGAATTCATGACATGTTTGAGTCAATAAAGTATATTGACAGAAGAAAAAGAAGATCTTCTAAACCTTAACAGTTTGAAGCAAGAACAGAAATGACAGTGCATCTGATGGAGAAGGGAGGCGAAAGCAGGGAAGGGAAAGGTTTTAATTTCTTCAACTTACAAAGTCGAGTCGTAAAAGGTGCCCTGTAAATAGAGATCAAAAAATAGCTTTGAGCATATTCAAAATCATACGGGTGAGCTTGGAGAACTGAAGAACTAACTTGTGTACAGAGATGACGTGTAGGCGGAATAGAATCTGATGTAAGTGATTTAAGTTTTCTATTTTTTTTTTTTAAATGAGGAGAGCCGAGATGTTGAGAGATGGCAGGTCAAGAAAAAGAGCTCTAGACCATATTATTTAGAGATGGGGGTCACCATCAGGAAAAGCAGAATCAGACATTTTGAAAAGTGATTACCCCTGGAGCATGGGATTAGAAGGGAAGAGCAGAAGAGATTTATTCTATACTTTCGGCATCATTTGGCTTTTACTACTAAGTGTCTCAGTGGTATAAAAAATTGAAACATTAGAAAAAGATATTCTATCACTGAAAAATATACCACCAAACTTGTTTGTTAATTATTTATACTATCCCCAGGTGAGGTGGATATGTAATTGCCTGATACAGGGAATACAAGTAGGATAAACACATGCGTTTCCTTCTACGTTCATGAGAGATGCTGTGTCTCAGTCTACCTGTGGCCCAAACAGCGAGACGCTGTAGCCATGCATTGCGTAAAAGTAGAACCTGCCACTCAAAATTTCCGGGTATAGTTTATGTAGAAAACTCTCTACCTGGGTGGCTTATAAATAAATATTTCTTTAAATAAATCTTTCTTTTCACAAAAAATCTGCTTACCATCCCTGGGAGGTAGCACTGTTCAAACCCGCTTTGGGGGTGCTTGAATTTATGGCGATTATTTGATTGGGGTGGTTCACTGATTTCGCTGGCTCTCAACCTTCTTCAGACTAGAATTATTGTGATCATTTGATAAGGTGTGTATGTTAGGGCCTCAATCCCTCGTGAAAGCCTGTATTTTCCAGTGGATTCAAATTAATTTTCTATAGAGGATTGAGGAACACACAGACACATGCACACACACTCCTAAGCAAGAGCCCGGGCCCGAGTCATGGCCGGGCATCGCCGTTTTCCCGGGAGGAGGCCAACACTTCCTGTGCTCAACTTCTTGCCAAAACTTATGGGGTCTGCATTTAATCAGCAACCAAGAGCAGCTGCCCTTCCTGTAGCTCTTGGAGAGGACAGTCTTCAATTTGTCGACAAGTGAGAGCGATCATTTCTTGAAAGATCATTCTTCCCAGCACTGTGAAATCTACATCTCATCAAGTCAGCCTAGCAACGAGTCGGCACGATCGCTTTCACTGAACTGCTTTGCTCCCTGATGCTGTTTATATCCAGGGCGAGAGGTTGCCCTATGCAGGAACTGATAAAATTTTCCAGGACATCCATCATCATAGTCTTTAAAAAGGCTAACAGTCTTCATTCCTACCTCGTCCTAGTAATAGGAACTGTTGAGATTCTGGTGAGGACTTGTTCTGCTCCGTTGTGTGACCCCCGTGAACTGTGGAACACACCAGGTCCATTACTCACATTGGGAGCAAGAAGCAAGGTCAAACTGTTCTTCACCCTCAGCAAGTGAAATATCATCATGGTGTGTGATTTTTAAGCCTCATTCCCAGATTCATTGTTCTCTCCTTTTCTTCTCTTCCCTCTCTTATTTTTATACCATTTGAGTCTATCTTTTGTATCCTCGTAAGTCACTCTAAACTTTTGTAAAGAAAAGGAATACACGAATAACTTAAGTAACCCCCACACCAAATCCATAAGGTACATATCCTTGTGACCTTTTCACAGGCAATAACGCTGATGACCAGAGACTGAGTCAGCCAAGAAGATCTAATTTTAAAGTCCACTGGTCTTGACATCCTTTCCTGTCAGATGAGAAAGGGCCTCAAGAGGCTGTTTCCCAGAGCCTGCAGGGAAATTATTAAGAACACCCTAGGGGATATTTGTTTATGAACCTCTAAAGCTAAGTGACAAACCTAGTCACTGCTCTGTGTGACCTACGTCCAGGCCACAACTGCTAGCGAGGCCAGCTGTCTGGGCCAGTGCTTGAGTGAACTGTGTTGCTCTTCCTGGTGAGGCCAGAAGAGGTGCCCCACACCCTGCACTAGGGATGGGGGCATAGACCTCCCAAGGCAAAGTGACACTGCTGACTGCCTCAGGCTCTCAGGATGTCCTTCCTCCGGCTCCTTCCTGTCCTTCTCTGTCCTGCCCTGGACATCTGTGTTCTCGCGCACCCGGAGCTCCCTGCCACTCGGCCAGGCACACAGCCACCTGCAGGCCGATGGGGGGCAAAAGGAGATGACTCAGGACACCGCAGCTTGGCCTGCACAAATTCATCTCCCCTGGATCTTCAGAGGTGATGTGAGGACACAGGGCCAGTACCCACTCAGCTTCATGTGCCCACACGAGTGTTAGCTCATGATCAGGAGTCCCCGGGTCTTTCTTCTCTGTCCCTGGTAACTAGCGTTCGGAAATCTTCTCAGCAGGGGTCAGGACAGGTGCTCTGCTTGCTTCTGTCTCTGCCCCCGGCTTACTTAGCCCAACACCTGGCACGTAGTAGGTGCTCCATAAACACTGGTTCCTTCCTGTTGTTCAGTCCGGATTTGGCCCAAGCCACTCTTGCTTTCCAGTCTTCCCGTGTGGATTTTGGGGGCTGTGTTGGCTCCTCGTCCCTCTCCTGGCTTTTGCTCTCACACACTAGGCCTGATAAAAGCTCCAACATGATTTATCAAACACCTCTCTCCTCCAAGCTTGAGACTCTTGGGGATTTTGAAAGGAAACAGGCTCCATGTGCTTCCAATCGGGCTCATCAGGTTGTTCAGTCGGAGCTGGGGGATGTGCAGAACACCCTGGAACCAGTTCATGGCTCTGCTCAGAGATGTTTTTCTTAGAAGCAGGAAGTTACGTCCTGCCAAGAAGAAATGAAAATAAAGTCCCCCAGAGTTCACTCGGGGTTCGCTGGGAGCTGTGCTGAGCTATTGCAGTGAGCGGGGCCCTGGGAGGAAGCTGAGATGGGGGATGCAGGCAAAGTGGACCCTGGCAGGGCACCATCTGGGCAGAGCAGAGACACATGTCCTCTCTCGGCCCAGGGGCTCCATGGTGGCCCTTCCTTCTCTTCGGTCACCTGCACGTTTGGCGTTGTTGGCTGCTCCATTGTCCCTCTGAATTTCCGGAGAGGCCCAGGGGCATGTGGGAAGGGTCCAGGCCGACCTGGAGTCCAGATCCTGGCTTTTACCTGATGAACGTGAATCCTTGGACAAATTGCTTCACCCTTTGGGCTGCGGACTCGTACTAGGAACTCAGAGGCTGCTCTTTGCTGCTCACCCTTCCTTACACGCTCACCACAGGTCCCGGCCCCCCAGCTGGGTTCAGATGAGGCTATGTGATCAAAGTCATTTGCTGGGTGAGTGGAATTGAGCAAACAAACATCCCAGGAGTGTGAAGAGGAGCCCTGCAGGTCTTCCTGGGGAGGGGAGGGAAGGATTCCTCCCTAGGCTGTGGGCGGTGTTGTGCTCCTGGGAGCAGCCGTGCAGACCCCAGGGCGGGAGCCCCAACAGCCTCTGCCGGAAAGGGCCAGGGGAGCGATTGCTCTTTCTCTTCTTGGCAGATGCATAGAATTTATTTCTACCTTTCTACATTTATTCAATAAATGCTAAGAGCCTTCCATTTGCTCAATGAAAAAAAAAAAAAACCTCAGGATTTGGTATAAAGCCCAAACCAGTTCTGTCATTACTGACTTTGCAACCTTGGAAAAACTACATAAAAGTCTCAGTTTTCTCAGCTGTAGAATGGGGGTAAACATCTCTACCTTTGGGGGTCCTTATGTAGATTAAGCACTACCCGACATTCCTTGGCCCTCAGGGAAGCCTAGCCCCTGGACCCAGGTAGCTCTCTGCGCAGATGCCCATCATGGTCCCAATGATTCAGGACTGCACATTTGTCGCCTACTAGTGCTTCTGAGCTCCTGGATTAGAGGGGCTGCATTTTATTCTTCTCTCTGCCCCCAGACTCCAGAAGAGTCCCTGCTCCCTCAAGGGGTGAAATAAATAGAAAACTATTCTTATTTAAATATGCTCTATGTGATTTATTTGATTTCTCCTGTTCTGTCCTGAGAGAGTACCTGGGTTGCAAAGATGGACAAGCCAGACCTGGGTGACAATGGCGGGAGAGAGGGGCAGTGGAAACACTGGCCCTGGGAGGGCCTCCGGGACTTGGAACTGGGGCGGGAGAGAACCATAGACTTCAGCTCTGCCAAAGAAAGAGATTTCAGCAAATGGAACTATTTGACTTTAGAATTATCTGTCTCAGGAGATGGTGAGGTTCCCAACCCTGAGGGTTTTTACATAAAGCCCTGATGGCTATGTTTTAGAAACATCTTCTTGGTGAGCCATGAGTCACTGAAGATTGGATTGTGTTCCAAAGTGTGGTGCACACATGATCAGTGGTATAGAAATTGATTTTACAAAGTACACAGACCAACTTTTAGAAACAAATTATGTGTTTTGTTTCAGTTACATTGTATGTATTTTTGTGGTTATTCTCTGCATACCTGTTTTTCATTTATGAAGTAACAAAGTTTCATTTTACAATAAGTATACTAAATATAGTACCATTTATGATAATCAAAAATGAAATACTTTGGTGGAAATCTAGGAAAAATATGTACAGGGCTTGTATGCTGAAAACTCGAAGACATTGATGTAAGAAATAAAAGAATAAATAAAGGGAGAGACATACCATAGACGAGGGACTCAACATAGTAAAGATGTCATTTATCCCCAAGTGGAAATAGAGTTTAGTGCCATGTTATCAAAATCTTGGCAATATTATTTTTGTAGATACAAGCAAAATTATTCTAGAATGCACATGGAAAGACAAAGGAAATTGAATAACTACAACAATTTTTAAAAGGAATTATAAGGTGGGAAGAATCGATCTACCTAATTTTAAGGCTTATTACACATGTACAGTAGTCAAGGTTGTGTGGTGTCAGTAGAGAGACAGACACATACGTAGATCAGTGGAATGGGATAAAGAACTAAGAAACAGATCGACACACATGCCCATGTGATTTTTTGACAAAAGGTAAAAACTGTTAAACAAAGAAAAGATGGCCTTTCAAACAGATGGTGCTGGAGGAATTAGACATTCATAAGCAAAAAAAAATTGATAGACTTAAATGTAAAACATTAAAACCACAAAACTTTAAAAAAAAACTAAGAAAATCTTCAGGGGCTAGGGCTAGACAAAGAGTTCTTAGACTTGGCACAAAAAACATAATCCCTAAATTTAAAAATTGATAAATTAGACATCACAAATATAAAAATGTTTGCTCCACAAGTGAACCTGTTAAGAGGATAGAAAGATAAGCTGATAGAAAACTGATTTGCAAACTGTAGATCAACAAAAGACAAGTATCGAGAATATACAAAAGGCTCTTGAAACTGAGCAATAAAAGATCAAATAGCCCAATTAGTAAATGGACAAAAGACATGAAGTGACATTTCACCAAGGAAGATATAGAGATATATAATAAGCATATGAAAAAATGTTCAACACCACTAGCCATTAGGGAAATACACATTAAAAGCATAATGATATATCACTACATACCTATTCAAATGTCTAAAATTAAAATATGACAAGCATATGGAGAAACTGGATCACTCATACATGGCTGATGGGAATATAGAATAATAAGGCCACTATGCAAACGTATTTGTTAGTTTCTTTCAAAACTAAACATACAACTGCCATGCAACCCAGCAATTACTGTCCTGGGCATTTATTGCAGAGAAATGAAAACCTATCTTTAAACAAAAACCTATACATAGATGTCTGTAGTAACTTTATTCTTAATAGGCAAAAGCTGGAAATAATCCAGATGTCATTCAGTGGTGAATAGTTTGACAATGGAATATTAAGGAATACTTCTAACTTTTATTCATAACACGTACCAACCTGGATGAATCTCCAGAGAGGAATGATGAATCAAGAAAGCCATTTCAAAAAGTTGGCATACCAAACAATTCCCTTTGTATAACACCCCTCAATATGACAGAATTGTAGAAAAGGAAAACAGATTAGTGGTCGATTGTCAGAGATCAAGGTGGGGATGAGGCAGTCAGAGAATGGGTATGGTGATAAGAAGGCAACATGAGGGATCCTTATGGTGATGGAAATATTCTTTATCTGGGCTATATTAGTGTCAATATCCTGGCTGCGATATTGTACTACAGTTTTTCCAGACGTTCCATTTGGGGAAACTGAAGGATATAGGGATGACTTGCTATTGTTTCTTACAACTACACACAAATCTGCAATTATCTCAAATTAAAAAAAAAATCAAAAACTAGTAAAAAAAATGAG
This sequence comes from Ailurus styani, assembly GCA_002007465.1. NCBI lineage: Eukaryota > Metazoa > Chordata > Mammalia > Carnivora > Ailuridae > Ailurus > Ailurus styani. The sequence goes on along the minus strand of LNAC01000311.1, from coordinate 33,714 downwards.
TCTATTTAAAAAAAAAGTAAGTGAAGTATTGATGACAAGTGGAACATAGAAATGGCAAAACATTTTAATGATTGAACATGAGAAGCACCCTCTGAGAGGATGGTGTAGGACATGTGAAATCAGAAATCCCGGCTTCAGGGCACCTGGGTGGCTCAGTCGGTTAAGCAGCTGCCTTTGGCTCAGGTCATGACCCCAGAGTCCCGGGATAGAGCCCCACATCAGGCTTCTTGCTCAGCAGGAGTCTGCTTCTCCCTCTGCCCCTCACCCCATTCTCGTGCTCTCTCTCTCACTCTCTCTCTCAAATAAATAAATAAAATCTTTAAAAAGAGAGAGAGAGAGAGAGAGAGAGAGAGAGAGAGAGAGAGAGAGAAATGCTGGCTTCAGTCCTGCCATCAACACTGAATAGATTACAATGCTAGGCAAGGCATTGAAGTCCTCTAAGATGGGAGTGAAATTTAAGATAGATAAAGCACTAAGATGTATTTTAAGATAGGAATGAAAATGATCTTTTATGCCTGCTTCACAATATTGTTATGAGACTCAAGTGAGAAATAGTAGCTATTAATATTGAAGTCCTGTCTCATTCTGAGACTCTATGATTTTATGTTAAATCAGAGAGGCCCTATCAACACTGTTTATTTTAGTTACTGCATGAGATGGTGTGTGTGGGTCCAGGTGTATATCCTTTCTTCCTCCCATCATTCCTCCTCCTACCACCCCTCCCTCCATTCCTACCTTCCTTCCTTCCCTTCTTTCAACAAATGTGTATTGAGTGCCTACTGTGTATCAGCTTCAGGGCTGGAGGCATGAGCTATAAAGCCAAATGAGCATATTCCATACTTTGAGAAACTAATAGGTATTTTAGAGGGGGTAATAGATAAACCCCAAATTACTACATGGGGTGGTCATTTCTATTCGACCAAAGTCCAAAGGAGAGTTCCTAATTCATCCTGGTGGTACAGAAAAGGATTTTTGGAGAAAGGGATGCTTAAAGTGTAAAGAGGAAGAGGAGGGGTGGGGCATGGGAAAAAGTGAGCTTCATGTCTTTCATTATCCAGAAGGTTCCCACACTTAATCACATGGCAGGAGAGGTCCGAGGGCAGCAAGAGGGAAAGCCCTAACAGGCAAGCAAATCTCTGCTTAGGTCACATCTGCTACTCTCCCACTGGTCCAAGCAAGTCCAAGGCCATGCGGGAATTCAAGGCTGGAGAAAGACTCTATGGGAGTGGCTGTCAGCCCTGTGGCCATGCTGTGGCCTACCAGAGGAAGTGAGCTTAATAAAAACCGCTGCAACTCCACCAGTCATGGGACTGCATCTCTGCGGGGCTCTGGAATCCTCTGCCCCTTACCTGCCCCTGCTATCTCTTCTTGCCACTCGGTATTTATTCTTTTTAACTTGACGCACGGCCTCATCTCCCTCTCAGCTTTTCACGCTCCTTTATGGACTGGAGGGCTTTTTCTTGCAAGGTTCCTATCTCTTCGAGGCCGCCAACCCTCACCTTCACGGGAGGACTTTCTCCAGCTCCTTCTCCCGCTGTCTTCCCTGTGTGTCAGGATTCCAGGAAAGTCCATAGCCAGGGACCCTGATATGAAAGGGCACACACTGATATCATTTTTATAAGGATTGTGCACCATTGAAAAACTCTCTTCATGCTTTCCTATTCCTCCAATCGTGGAGGAAATGTGTCCCTCGTCTTCAACCAGCCTTTTGAAGGCTGCAGAGATGGCTGTTGATAATCAGTGAAGTCCCAGGGACACAGACTCACTGTTCCACTGTTCCTCTGCCCACCCTGCCCTCCATGCCCATGGCCCCACTGGGGACGCTCTGGACCCCAAGCCTCAGGGGTCCTCAGGGACCTCTGGGTAGCCTCAGGGTCCACAAGGTCTTTGCCAGATTAAGCCACAGCTTCCTCTTAGGTGTCCCAACCCGGTGATGTCCCTGTAACACCTGTACCTGTGGCACACACCTTCAAGGTTCCAGGTGGTCGCAGTCCATGTTAAAGAGCACAGACCCCCGCCCCCTCTAGCTGGGCCCCTTTCCTGCCTTGTCTCTCTGCCGGAGGAACATACTCAAATACTGAACACTCACTCCTTTCTGCAGCGAGGGTCTGGATGCTGGGATTCAGCATGAGACATTTCCACAACACACAAATGACCCGGATGGCTGTATTTTCACACGCCCTCCCAGGGGCCTCAGTACCCCTCCACTGCTTCCATCCGAGCAAGGAAGGTCACCAGCCATCGTGTGCATTTCTGTACCGATGCCCCTGCTTCTTGGAAAGCCCCCTCAGGTGTACTAGCCCCACAATAGAAAGATGGTGTCAGAACAGCTCCCTTTCCAACACATCCTAATGCTTTTGGGATCCTGGTTTCAAACAACACCATCTCACCAGCAAAACCCTCAGCCAGGGGTGTGAAGCCTCCTGGGCTCTGTCACTTGATTGCTGACATGTGTGATGGCACAGAAAGCTGCTTTTTCTGTAACTCATTTGGAGAGATGAGGAACAGGTTTAGCCAAAGTCCTCTGACAGCAACTTAAGAAACTGTGGGATGAGGGATCCCGGATGCTCCCTGATGCTGTCAGCGGTATCCCTTGTGGGTACCAAAATGTGATCTGTAGACTCACAGATCCTTGTTAGAACCCAGACATCTGCCAGAGAGCATCCTGCAGCCAGCTGGGGCCCAGGGAATGCTCTGCTGATACGGACCAGATTGCTCTGGGAACCTGAACCTCAGCGCAGGACTTGCCAGCACCGGGACGGCACCCCCAGACCCAGATAGATGGCGATCGGCTGGAGTGCCCACTCAAGGAGCTTTCCCCTTCAAGCCTCCTTCCTGAAGGTGAGCCTCCTGACCCGGCAGCAAGCAGCCGGCGATTGTGAGAATGCTTTGTTGGCGAGCGGGCATGTGCCTGGAAGAGAGGACAATGAAAAGCAGATGAAGGCAGGAGCCGGTGATGGGGCTCCTCCTGGAGAGCATTCCACTCCGGGCAGAGGGGCCCGCCAGGCTGGGAAGGTCTCTGTGTCTCCAGCAGCGGCTCCAGTTTGGCCCGATTCATGGGAAATGTTCCCGCGTGGGGGGATCACGGCGAGTGGAGGACAGAGAGTTCTGATGCTGGAGCTTGCTGCACAAACACTCAATGCCCTTGACTGCAGATCGCACATCAGTTGATGTGGGTGACTGCCAGCTCCTCCCTGGAAGCATCTGTGGTCGCAGACCAGCTCGGCCCCACCCACTGGAGGGGAGACTCTTACTCTCAAAGAAGTGGAATAAAGACTCCTGGCTCCTGCCTTACCAGAGGGGGCCCTTTCTGCTGCTCTCATCACCTTCTTCCAGCAAGCTCTTATTCACTCCTCAAAGCCCTGCCCAGGGATCACCTCCTCCAGCAAGCCCCCCACACCCCCACTTCCTGACTCTCTAGACTTTTTCACGCTGCACACATCCTGTGGCTTTGGCACAGAGGGTGGAGGTGCTTCCCCACCAGACTGGGCACTCCTGATAATTAGACATCCATGAAATGAAAAACATAGTCCTTAAAACAAACCTTAAATCCAACTGATGGGATAAAAACAGGGCATAGTAAAAGACAAAATTTTAGGGTACCTGGGTGGCTCAGTCGGTTAAGCAGCTGCCTTCAGCTCAGGTCATGATCCCAGGGTCCTGGCATTGAGCCTTGCATCAGGCTCCCTGCTCAGTGGAGGGTCTGCTTCTCCCTCTCCCTCTACCTGCCGCTCCCCCTGCTTGTGCTCTCTCTCTCTCTCTGTCAAATTAATAAATAAAATCTTAAAAAAATTTTTTTAAAAAGGACATTTTTTAAAAAATGGAAGATAGTGTTCTAAAATATATGCAGAATGCCATACAGAAATACACAGCAATCAAAAAAGCTAATAAAAATGGAACAGTTGAGTAAAACCAAATGTCAGTAGGGATAAGCGATACAGGCACCTCATACACAGCTAAAGGAAGCATATGCTGTGTGGCAAGTCTTATGAAAGGCCCCCTCACACTAATTAAATTAGGCATGCTCCTGGAGACAGGTAGAGGATATAGATGGATTGATAAAGTAAATTGGTAACACATGCTCTAGGCACATATAGCACTATCCTGCAGCAGTGAGAGGTAATGAACTTGATAAACACACAACATGGATGGCTCTTACAAAATACAGTGCTTGGCGAAAAACTGAGAAACAAAATGATCTAAATAACACGATATTTTTCCGCATTAAAATTTCACGTTCAGGAAACAATATGTTTTTAAGATCACATGTGAATAAAACGCTACACATAAGATAGACTGGAGCGGTTCATCATGTGGGACTAGGAGAAGGGGGGAGTCATGTGAAACAGAATAACTACATGAATAAACTAGAGAGGGACTTGTGTGGGCCAGGCAACATGAAATGAGGTGTGTGATGACCTTGATCCTCGGTGTCTGAGCTCCATAAAAAGAGAAAAAATTAAAAAAGGGGAAAAGGAAGCATGGATATTTGGAAGGGACGTCAAGAAACAGGGAGAGGCCTTGAGAATCTCAACATTCGTCTAAAGCAAGTTCCAGAAATAGAAGGGAAGGAGAAGGGGCAAAGCTGGAAGTGGTAACAGGTGAGAATTTTCAAGAGTTAACAAAGGACAGGAAGTTCAGACTGAAAGCACATACTGAGATCAAAACAAACCTATATCTGAATACACATTGTAACCGATAAATGAAATGTCAGAGGTAAAGTCGAAAACTTAAAGTTTACTTAAGAGATTGCCCACGAAGGAATCCCACTCAGCACCTTCCAACCAGCCACAACAGGGGCAAGAAGACATTGAGGATTATCTTTAAAGGAACTGTCAGCTTAAAATTTGCACCCAGTTAACTCCTATTCCAGAGTATTCGAAATAAAATTCGAATTTTCTGACATATAAGGTTAAGGGGTAGTTTACCACTTACTTACCTTCACTGAAAAACTACTAAATGATGAGTTTCAGCAAAAAGGAAAACAAATCCCAAGAAGAGTGGGATATAACAAGAAATAGTGATCAAAATAGTTGATAAACTATGTTGGTAGATATAATTAACCCTTGATAGAAAGATCCATTGATTTAAAACATGGATCTAAACTTATGGAAGGTGAGAGGGCAAGGCTGTTTGTGGGCACTGGAAACACACTAAAGGAATGTGTCTGGGATGCAGATAGAGATACCGAATAATTATGGACATTGCGGGATGCCTGGGTGGCTCAGTGGGTTAAGCCTCTGCCTTCAGCTCAGGTCATGATCTCAGGGTCCTGGGATCGAGGCCCGCATCGGGCTCCCTACTCAGCAGGGAGCCTGCTTCCTCCTCTCTCTCTGCCTGCCTCTCTGCCTACTTGTGATCTCTCTCTCTCTGTGTCAAATAAATAAAATCTTTTTAAAAAATTTGGACATTGCTAGAAAAATATAAAGATGATTTTATAAGAATTCTAGCAGATACTCCCTCAATAGTAATAGAACATGTAACTTCCAAAGCAACCAAGTGAGAAAAAGGAAGAAAGAAAGCATTATTAATCCAACAAAAAGCAGAAAAAGAGGAAAAAAATGTAGTTAAAAAAAAGGCATAATAAGTGGAACACAACATTAAATGACAGAAATAAGTAAAAAAATAGGAATAATAATCCATATAAATGAATTAAACTGTCCCACTAGAAAACACAGATAATGAAATTGGATTTTTCAAATTATAATATAAGCTGCTTACAAAAGATTTACCTTAAACTAAACAACCTAGAAAGGTTGCAAATAAAAGTGCAAATGGGGCAGGAATGGGAGTGAGGGTAAAACAAGAAAATCTAGGCTAATGCTTAGTCCATCAAGGATTTAAGGTCACCAGGAACTTATAGGTACCTAAAGTATAGTTTTGATATATATCAATTGGCTATATATATTTATAAATATAGAAATACATGATTTATATACACATACAATGAATTATAGTGAATAACTAAAAACTAATGATTATAGGGAGGGATTTTAAGAATTTTTTCTCAGAAACTGGTCAAAGTCAAAGACCTTCTTCCAAGGTCGAGAAGATGACCCCTCAACCTGGTGGTGTGGTGTGATCATAATAGTTCAAAATCTTTATGGTTGGCCTCCAAATGTGACGCTTTACTGATCAGGCTAACACCAGTCTTCTGCCCACCCGCATGGAAAGCTGCTGTGGCAGGTACCGGAGGCCCAGGGGTGGTCAGGGCCCATCATCTGCCCTCCAGGAGCTCACAGACCCTCAAAACAGACAAACTCATTAGAGTCAAGGATGAAATTTTGACTGGCAGAGAATAGGAGCCTTGGATGATCCAGGAAAGATTCCTGGAGGAAGAGTCACCTCAGTTAAGCCGTGGAGACAGGTAAGGATCAGCCTGGTGAGGAAGGCAGGTGGGACCATAGGCAGGGGGATGGAGTCAGAAGTGTGGGAGAGCATGGTATGCCAGGCAACTGGGCTGTTTTCCTGGAACATAGCAGGCGGAGGAGAGGGGAGTGGGGATGAGAACGGAGGGAGCAACTCAGTCATAAAGAGGTGGGTTGCCTTGATGAGCCGTCTGAACTGTCCCCTGAAGGTGACGGGCCAAGAGCACGAGAAGCGACAAGCCCCAGGTTTCCCCACCCCTCCGGCAGCATTGTTGGGGGAGAGAGATTGGGGGGAGCAGGCAGACTTCTGTATGGGCTGCTGCCACTAGGGGATCCTGTCAATCAAGCAATTCTGTGTTCCCTTGTTTTTCCTTCACCTCAACCTTTTCCTAGCACCTACATTGTGCTAATCCGTGCTCGCCACTAGGGGATTGGGGAAAAATAAGTCCTGGCCTGTTCTTGGAGGGTTAATAGTTAGGTGAGGAGATTGGCACATAAATTAAGTGGTTGCCGTGTAATGCAATAAAAGCTATCATGAACTAGTGGCAAGTGGTCTGGGACAATTGAAAACGAGCTGGTAACTCTGCCTGGGAGCAGCAGGGAGGGCTTGCTTGGGGAGGTGGCATCATATATGCTGAGCCTGGAAGGATGGCTAGGCTCTGGCCGACAGACCTCCACTCAAGGCCACGAAGGCATGGATGCAGACGATGGTGGGTGGGGTTATTAGAGTTCAGTGGTGGAGGTGGCTTCATCGTCCTCATTTTTCACCGATATGGAAACGGAAAGCCAGAGAGATTAGGCTGCTTGTCAAAGGCTTTGCAGCTTGTGAAGGCAGCCGTGATCAGGACAAAGGTCCCCCAACCCAAGCCTTTGTTCCTTTCACTACTCTAGCTATATCCCTTTCTTCAATACTGTCTTCGTTTTATTCAAAGAAACAACAATGAAAACGTATTTTTCTGGAGAGACGCATCTGGGGTGTGTGCATGTGGGTGTGGGTGTAAATTTGTTGTAAACGAGTGTGGTTGTGGGTGCTGTGTAAGCCAGATATCCATTAGCTGACCTCTGAAACCATGCCTTTGTGGGTGACAGATGTTTGGATTCAATTATGATGATGGGAAAGTTGCTTTTCCTTCCAAGCAAAGAAAGCATTATTTGAGGGTAAAAGGCAGCCATATATAACACTGGTGATGAATATTGTTCATTGTGGAAACACTCTTTAAAAGTGCCCTGTTTAAAAGAGGGTAATACATTCAGAGCTTTTAACCCACTGGATTTAATTGCAACTAAGTGCCAAGATAAACCCCCTGTTAACAAACCTCTGGCTTTCTGCTGATTGCTTGCACTTGCTCCCAGCTGTGAGCGGAGAATGGAAGTCAGATGCTTGGGTTGCTTGCAGTGGATATAAAGATTTCACATGTGAGACTCCAGCTGCTGCACAAACAGGAAAGTGTCCTCCGGTGGAAAGGATGTCCAGGCTGGGGGAGGAGGGGACACCTAGCGAAGCCCTGCAGGGTCATCTGTGGACTAGCTCCACGGTCTTGCCTCTGATCAAGACGCAGCCAAATAGCCACCCGTTACTGAACGAAAAGTGACTAATTTGCAGCTCACCTAAGGTTCGTTGAGAGTAAATATTTTTCATTAAACATCTAGTGTGATGTTTTCATTCATGTTCCAAAGTTGTCCCAAAGGGCTTGACTTGAGTTCAGCTCTTATTAAAGTACATTTTGTTCATTTTAACCGATATTCATCGACACCTAATATGTGCCAGACACTCTGACTTGCCCAGTGTTCTTCATCAGAGAGAACTGCAGGGAACAGAACAGAAAAGTCTAGCGCAAACTCTTTTACTGCCCATCTTGATTAGTTCATCAACCGACATTTTAAGAATTAAGAGCAGATTGGGAAAGTCGAGGGGGAAGGAAATGGGTCCATTGTCTCCATCCAGCTTATGGTTCTTCACCCTCTCTGGCAGCTACGGAGACATGCTGACATCTTTAGGGCGGCCTTCAACACTTTCTATGGCCCACCTCTGGCCCTTGTCCTACTTCATCTCCATAGTCACCTGTATATTCTTCCGACCTCCAATTATACACAGTGTCTGCTCATGCCGTTCCCCCTTGCTAGATACGTTTGTCTTCTTAAACAAGGCATGCTTTAAGACGATACAACAATGTGAACTTTGCCTTTGGTGATCCACATTTGCCTTCCCAGTACTTAGCATAGATAGGAATGAATATTCATATTTTATATTCCTGGAGCTCTTGGGCTATAATGATATCCAAAGATAAATACCCACCATAAAGATTCTAGATTCAGAGTCTCTATGTTCATAACCAAGGAAGTGCATAAGAAGAGGGTAGTAGCCTGCCTTTCTCACCTACAATATGTCAAACCCTTAGCCCATATTCTCTCCTTTAACCACCCCAACAACTATGTGGAATGGGAGGTTTGTCCCTCACCCCATATAGATGAAACTTGAGGAAGTTCACTTGACCAGGATTATGCAACAAAAAATGGTGAGGCAGAGAGTTGATGCTAGGTCCATCGCCTGCTTTGACTATACCACTCTAAGTTGGCTAGAGGAGGCTGCTTCCTCCTGGGGGTCTCTCTGCCATCTGGGAGTAGAAGGACCCTCTGTGCTCCCAGTCTGGAGTCACTGCTTTGATAGTGCATGGCCACACAGTCTGTGAGCATCATTCTGTTATTCACTCACTGTTGTGGCTGAGACAACGTACCCCACGAGGACATAGCAAGTTTTGGCTGAGCATGTTTTCAGCTCTCCTCTAGTTTGGGCAGTGGGGAAGGAAAGTCATTTCCAGATACTCAGCTGGCTTTCATGGGCTCCTTGGGCTGCAGTTAGGAGGTAAGCCTGAGCCTTCACTAGATCCAAACAATGATGCGCTCTGCCACGATGGCCCACTCTGTACTGCTTCCGGAGGGACCAGAAGAGAATGGGAAGTGCTCATCAGCAAGCCTGGCCCATCTGAGCTGAAGGCCAACCTCAAAAGGACCTTGCCCATTAGTTTAAGAGCATCCTGACAGCAGAACTGTCACTGAGCAACTCAGAAAAGCAGTTAGGTGAGGGCAGCCTGGAGTGGGCCAGCCCCCCCCCCGCCCCCCACTGCCCCAAAGCCGCCCTTGAATCCGGGGAGCAACCCTGTGGTTGATCAGGTTATATTCCGGGATCTCAAGGCATAAACCTTGTCCAAGGAACCTGCTCTGGAAGGTGAATTCATTCCCATGGAAAATCTTTTCAAAGATTTGACTGTTATAAATTGAACTCAAAATTTGGTGTACACTGATGTCACCTTACTAAACCGAGTGTGGGTGAGAAGGTGTCACACACCTGGACAGAAGACCCTTCTCCACGGACATGACTCCTGCCCACTCGATGAGGAAACGGAGACCTTGTCACCTGCCCAGGTCACATGTGAAGGGTGGCAGAGCGGAACTGTGAACTTGGGGCCCTCAACTTCTAAGGAACACTCTTCTGGGTAATTTGGGCTGTTTCCCAAGAAATGAGCAGAGCTGCATGGGCCCAGGGGGTCTGGGGGAGGTGGTGGCGGGTTTATGGGTGTCTCCACCCCATGTGGGTATGTGTATGTGTGTGCTTTAGTGTCACTGTGCCCCCAGATCCCAGAACCTGTCCGCATTTCAAAAACCCCATTGCACAATTGGCACATTCAAAGGGTCTCGGGCTCCAGTAGGGACTTCAAAGGGCTTTACAAAAGTTCTCTTATTTGGTTTATAGGTCTCTAAGGCTTCATGTGTTTTTATTTTTTTGCACCAAGTGGTAGAGAATGTAATTAAACATGAACATTAAAATGTCAGGTAGTAATTAGCAAAGAAAAAGGGCCTGTGCTGCCTACCAGGGGTCCTCCTTAGACTGAGCAGGGCACAGCCCCCAGGAGTTTAGGCTGGGCTTAGACCTCCCAAAGTCCACCACACCAGCCCACAAGTGTGGGGGGGTGGGGGTTGTCAGGGTCCACCATGCTGGGGCCAAAAGACCATCTATTCTTCTGTGTGGATGATTATTACTGAGCACCTGCTCTTTGTCAGGACCTGAGCTGGACTCGGGGACAACAGAGGCCACAGACCTAGCTCCAACTCAATGAGGCCTCACCAGGACTCGCCAGGACCAAACCAGGATCTCACCAGGATCTACCAGGACCTCATCAGGACCTCATGAAGCCTCACTAGGCCTTACCAGACCTCAACAGGATCTCACTAGCCTTCGCCAGGCTTCAACAAAACCTTATCAGGCTTCACCAAGCTTCAAAAGGACCTCACCAGGACCTCACGAGGTCTTACCAATGTCTTACCATGCCCTCCAGGACCTCGCCAGGACCTCACTAGGCTTCACCGGGACCTCATTAGGCCTCCTCAGGCCTCCCCAAGGCCCCTCCAAGGCCATTAGGGCCTTGCTGCCTCTTCAGCTTTCACTCCTCCTGCCCCTTAGGCGCTGAGCTGCCACCACTGTTCACTCCCCACTCCACGTGTGGTTCACCTCCTCAGGGGCTCTGTCTATGTTGTTCCCTCTACTGCAAGGTGTTCCCTCACTTTACCTACCAACTCCTACAGGTCTCTCAGGAATTGGCTTAAAAGCCACCTCCTTTGGGAGACATTTCCTGACTCATAATGCTATTGAACATTCCCCCTACCCCATCTTTTTCTCTCAAGGCTCTGTATATTCTATTCCTTCCCTACACTTACCACAGCTTGTAAACCTATTTTTCAGTATGTGTTTATTCTTCACACAAAGGATCCCCTCCCTATCTGCTGCTACCCATTGGGTGGGGCCAGTGGGTGAAACCAGGGCATGGGGGTCCTAGCCATTTGTGACAGTTGTAGGCTCTGCGGTGAGGTTAGCTCAGTGCTGAGCCGGCAGTGGGCTCTGTCGCCCTGTAGTTGATGGCAGTGGGGTGCTGGGTTCTGTCTTGCCCTTCTGTCCCTGCTGTCCTCCACTAGCCAGGCCTCCCCTGTCCATGCTGGAGTGTGGCCACAGCCTCGTCCTCTCTCCCCGCCCCGGGCCTCCCCTACACCTTCTGGGAGATTCCCCATGGCTGCCAAGTCACAGCTCCTATAGCAGAGTCTGTTCTAAATCCTTTGGTGGCTCAGGCTGTGCTTCTCCCATACAGCTGAGCCCCCTCTCCCAGCGCTTCCCTCAAAGGCTGCCAACAAGACGTCCTAAATACGCCACGTGTGTCCTTTACATTTCCCCACCTTTACCTGAACCCCCTCCCAAGTGCTCCCTTGGGTCTTCCCAGAGGCTGTCTTTCCTGCTTGAAGACAAAGCTCCAACACCATCTGGGACCTGCCTGAGCTTCTTAGTGGTGATAATTCCTAGTGCATCTTCCCTACTCATAGGGCTGAAAGGGGTCGAAAGCCCGTCACACTGTGGTTTTGAAGTCTGAGCTCTAGGTTAGAGTTCAGACCCTACTTCAGGAGGAGACCAGGCATAACTCAGTGGTTGTGATTTACCTGTCATTTACCTAGGTGTGACCCTAGCCACTGCCCAAGTGTGTGCCCAAGTGGTGCTCAGCCACCTTCAGCTGCTTTCTGCTTCTGTTTCCATTCCTGACACAAACCAGGAATCCTCAGATCTTCTCTGGACTCCCAGAGGTGTATCTGGAGCAAAGAGGGGCTGACTTTCTGCACACGTCATTTCACGGAAACATAATAGTTCGAGTACATGAAAGCCACTCCTCTAAGATGCTCAAAAGCTGAGGAATCTGAGTCCTTAAGTGAGACCCTATGGGCCCCATGTTCCAGCATTCTGCCCCTCCTCCTGTGTTTGGCACGGGGCCTTGGGATACAGGGGCTCCTGTCCTCATGAAGATCACCTTCTAGTGAGAAAAAGAGACAGATATCAATCAAAAAGGACCCCTCCCCCCAGATAAAGAAGTACAGCTGTGGAAAATGCCATAATGGAGCCTGCCTGTTGTGTGTGTACACGAACACGCTCGAGGACCGTTCCCTCATCGGGGAGACCAAGCCTTTGAAGAATGAGATAGAAAACCCTGTGAGGAGGAGAGGGAAGGAGAACTGAGTGATGGCAGCAGCATACGTAAAGGCCCTGGGGCAGGTGGGAGTGTGGCGATGATTCAGGAGAGAAAAGGCTTGGGAGGCTAGAGAGGAGGGCAGGGCAGTCCACAAATAGACTCTGGCCAGGGGCCAGGATTTATCTCCATCCCACAAGAGATAAGAAACCTAGAAGGGGGCGCCTGGGTGGCTCAGTGGATTAAAGCCTCTGCTTTCGGCTCAGGTCATGATCTCAGGGTCCTGGGATCGAGGCCCGCATCAGGCTCCCTGCTCAGCGGGGAGCCTGCTTCCCCCCCCTCTCTCTGCCTGCCTCTGCCTCCTTGTGATCTCTCTCCCTCTGTGAAATAAATAAATAAAATCTTTAAAAAAAAAAAAAAAAGAAACCTAGAAGGGGTTGAGTAAGGTGTGGCTNTCTCTCTCCCTCTGTGAAATAAATAAATAAAATCTTTAAAAAAAAAAAAAAAAAAGAAACCTAGAAGGGGTTGAGTAAGGTGTGGCTGTTACGTGGGAAGAGGTGTGGGCCTAAGACAGGGGGGACGGATTTGGCTGGAATGGAGGGTGTGGGCATGGAGGGAAGTGGGTGACGCATTAGCCCTGGGCTGGGGGGAGGGGGACATGGGACTTGGGAGAGCAAGGTGCCAAGGATCACGGGGTCCCTGACACACCTGTTCAAGGATGGTCGTGCCCTCTACTGACCTCGGAGAAGCCTGCTCTGGGCAGCGAAGACTCCTTCCCTCTGACTACTGCTGCTCTTTCTCCCATCTCTCAGCTTTCCATCTATTCTCTGCTTCCTTCTCTCGTAGGACACCGACCACCTGGGTTCCCATTTCCTCTTCTGCCCCCAGAGCAGCCTCTTAGCAATCCTACAAGGGGACAGCTATCCTTGCTTGGCAAATAAAGAAACAGAGCCCAGCAAGGTGTGGCCGGACCTCGCCTGGGCCATCCAGCCAGGGCAGCAGCTCTAGAACTCTTACTCCACAGCCTGCCACCCTGAGGACGTGAGCCAGACCCCAGTAAGAACAGGGTTTTCTTGTTCTGGAAGCTGAAGACCCAGCACAGATCCTCAAGTCTGCTAAGCAGGGGACTGGGCCCTTACCCACCTGACTTGGGCAGCTGGGTGCGGTGTGTTGGCCCCCGACAAGCTCTAGCCTCAGGGTGGAGGGCTGACTGACTAGGGTCCTGGGCACAGAGGACCAGGTCAGCTTGGGATACTTGTGGGTTGAGAAGTAAAAATGGAATATTGTTTGTTGGATATTGTTTTAAAAACACACCTCTGACAAGGCGTAATCAGAGATCTATGGCTTATGGCTGTGTTGTCCCCTGTGGGCTTTGCTCCCTTGGCCTGTCCTGTCTTTGGTGTCTCGAAACCATGAGGATAAGATCATCTGACAAAGGGCGCCTGGGTGGCTCAGCCATTAAGCCTCTGCCTTTGGTTCAGGTCATGATCTCAGGGTCCTGGGATCGAGCCCCGCATCGGGCTCCCTGCTCGACGGGAAGCCTGCTTCTCCCTCTCTCACTTCCTCTGCTCATGTTCCCTCTCTTGCTGTGTCTCTCGCTGTCAAATAAATAAATAAAATCTTTAAAAAAAAATCATCTGACAAGTGTGTAGGGACGGCAGCAACCCTCAGAAGGACCTTCCCAAATTGTTGGTGAAGGACCTCTCACGGCCCTTTGCCCAGCAGGTAAACCTCCCCCACATTTAACCTGCTTTTCCTTCTGTTTCACTGTCCCGTTAGTCACCTGGGGTGGCTTGTGAGTAATGTGTGCTTCAACCGCTTCCTGCATCTGGAGAGCATCATGGGGGAGTTTCTAAAGTGAATTATGTCAGGCTTAAAATGCTCCACACCCCCTCTCACCCCCAGACCCTCCCACAGTTGGTAGCATTCTGCCCTGAGAGGTCTTCCCTCCTTTCTGGCAGGCTGGGCCTCCTCCGCTCCGTCTCCAGGCTCCAAGAGAGGGAGAGAGAGAACCGTGGAACTGGCCCGTCAGAGCACAAACCCTGGATTCTAGTCCCAGGCCCCCGGATCCCGGGATGAGCCCACGGCTCTGAGTCTCCTTTGTGTCATCTGTAAGCTGAGATGACCCCCTTGCCTAAGGTGAGGGTAAATGGGTTCGTACCTGTGGGACAGGGCCTGCGCAGGATAAAAAGGATGCACGCGTTAGTTGCTAATTTCGCGAACACTCTCTAGGTGTCGGGCACAGTGTCATTTTTTTTTAAATTTTATTTTTATTCTTTGCCCAAGGGGTACAGGTCTGTGAATCATCAGGCTTACATCTTTCACAGCACTCACCAAAGTACAAACCCTCCCCAATGTCCATAACCCATCCACCCTATCCCTACCCTCCCACCCCCCAGAAACCCTCAGTTTGTTTTGTGAGATCAGGAGTCTCTTATGGTTTGTCTCCTTCCCCATCCCATCTTGTTTCATTATTTTTCCCTCCCTACCCCCCACAACCCCCCCCCCTGCCCCTCAAGTTCCTCATATCAGAGAGATCATATGATAATTGTCTTTCTCTGATTGACTTATTTCGCTCAGCATAATACCCTCCAGTTCCATCCATGTCGTTGCAAACGGCAAGATTTCGTTTCTTTTGATAGCTGCATAGTATTCCATTGTATATATATACCACATCTTCTTTATCCATTCATCTGTTGATGGACATCTAGGTTCTTTCCATAGTTTGGCTATTGGGGCACAGTGTCATTTATGTTCTGTACTTATACTGGTGAGTTTGCTGCTGCGACCCGCTGGTTAGCCTGTCCTAGTTGCATGGTGGCTGGGTGAAGTCAGCTCTGCCCCCTTGTAGGGCTGGGATGGCCCGTCCATCAGCGTTGCTCTGAGGCACAGCTGGGTTGGCTCACAGGTCAGGTGACCTTGGATTGTCACTGAACTTCTCTGGGGCTCCGTTCTCCATCTGTATAATGGGTAAATCCTGGGGAAAGGGAGTGGGTGCCATCGACTTTGGAGATCACTGTGCAGAATCCTGCTCACAATTTGGAGAACACAGGGTCCCGATGACTGCAGAGTCCTGAACAGCGGGGCCCTGGGGACTCAGGCAATTCTCATCCTCCAGCCTCTGGCTCCAGGGAAGGAGACTGCCCAGGTTGTCTGCAGCCAGGATCACACACATGCACTGTCCCCAGGACCCCTGTGGGGTGCGCCTTCTGCCCCTTCTGGAGCAGGCAGCTCAGGAAGTAGTGAGGGCCCTCTGGGTCCACTGGCTGGATGCCCTGGGCATGTGACCAAGGTTCTCCGGACCTGATTTTCCACACTGGCCTCGCAGAGCTGCCGTGAGGAGGAAGTGTGTGCCTGGCACATGGCATGAGCTTGGTAAACACTGGCCCTTTGTGCTATTCGTTTCTGAGGGAGGCTCCCCCTGCTAGCTCACTGCCCTCTGTAGACCCTGCAAGCTTTCTGGGCTGACCCCTGCTGCTCTTGTTGCCGGGGGAGGACTGGCTGCCCAGGTCTCAAGAGTGGGGGTGGGCAGGGAAAAGACACCAGGGCAGGGGTGGTATCTGGCCCCCATCCTCCCCAGTGGGATGAAAGAGACAGAGACCAGACATCTGCTCCCAGATTTCATAAGGATTGTAGAGACCCCTTTGACAGAGGGGAAAACAGAGGGTAGGAGAGGGCCTGTCACTTGTCCCAGGTC
This sequence comes from Ailurus styani, assembly GCA_002007465.1. Classification (NCBI taxonomy): domain Eukaryota; kingdom Metazoa; phylum Chordata; class Mammalia; order Carnivora; family Ailuridae; genus Ailurus; species Ailurus styani. The sequence continues at coordinate 17,650 of LNAC01000311.1, read as the reverse complement.
ACATCTGGGCCAGTTGCTGGGCTCAGCAGGTCCTAGGCCTCATTTCCCAGTGCTGGGTCCTTCCAGCTGGAGACGCTGTTCCAGAATCCTGTGTCTGCATTCATCCATGCCTCTTCGTGGTCCTCACTGTATTTTTCTCATTGAGGGCAAGGGTCCTGGAAAGTGCTCAGCTGGCCCTGCTGTGGCCCTGCCCTCAGACCACAACCATCACAATCCAGAAATCCTGCTGACCCGAAGAGAAACACAGTCTCGGGCTTTCTCCTGAGCTTGGGTAAAAATTGCATTTGTATTTTCTCTTTCTCTCCTTTCTTTTTTTGGCCAGGAATAGAAATGTGTCAACACAATTTTTTTTTTAAAGAAATCACTGAGTTATTATCCTAAGCTTCAGCAATGTGGGGTAGGAAAGGTTGTTGTGTTACTGAAACTTTGATTACAGAGTAAATTTTGCTCGGCAATGTGGTAAGTTGTTTCTGGAACTATAGCACCTCATGGGAGGATTGTTTTAGGAGTCATGTTCTCTGTGTGGAGAGCCTCCTGAGGAGGGAACTTCAGTGGGGCCAAGAGTCTTGGACACACCCAGGAGTCCATAAGCCTGCAGCTTGAGGCCACTGGGCCTCAGGCTTCCCTGCCTGGAGGAGATCAATGTCCTTGGTCAGGGGCATCATAGGATGATTCCTGAGGGATTGTGGTTGAAGTAGCAAGGTAAGAACAGGAGGAGAGGGGTCCCATATGGACAAGATGCCTACAGGGGGCTGGCCTCCACGGGGTACCTTCCTAAACCCTCCTCTAGGAGTCCATCATCCTCAAATCCACCTCAGCGATCTTCTCCACTCAATGGAAGCACAAATACATTTGCCACAGACACTTGGTTGGAGGAACCGATTTCTTGGCCTTTCACCTTACCTCTTGAAGACTCTTCAAGAATCTCTAAGCCAATCTGGAATCACAGGTTGGGGGAAGGGCAGATCCCACAGTGTCCCCAAGAACTCCCAGAGAGCACTTGCCATGACTCAGTGCTTGCTCCCGGGCTACCCCAGGGACATCAGAGAAGAGCTGGTTCCATTTTGAGGCCCAGTCTCTCCGACAAATTCAGGTCTTAGAAGCTCGAAGAAGTTTATAAGCAAATCCTCTACACCTGCCTGTATCTATTCCCACAGAGATCGTCTGGGACAGACACATGCAGTCACAGATGCCACTGTCAGGGCGGACGGCACTCCCAGCAGGGCAGGAGCCATAGTTGGTGCCTAGAACAGTGCTAAACATGTGTGAGTTAGCCTCTCCATGGTCGTGACTGACCAAAATATCTTTTGGGTTTCCTTGGATTTGGTTGTCTGGGAAGAGATCTTTGTTCTGAGGCTATGAGAGTCACAAAAATCAGAAGGGGCGGAGAGCTTAACAGGTGCAGACACTGTACATTTATGTCCAGAAATTAAGGAGTCTGGGCGGACCGAGGATAAGGGAGGGTCTGGGCTCTGCCTAGATTTGGGGGGTTGAACTGAAGGTTGAACGATTCCTCTGGGCAGAGAAGTAAGGCCACAGGACGGAACCCCAGGCCTTGAAAGAGTGTCGTAAAGAAACGTATCAACAGATGGGCCCATTTCTAGTCCTTTCTTTACATCTGTCAGAGCCCTGAGCCATGGGGCATGGTGAGACTCAGGTCTGGAATGTTCAGTGACTTCAGAAGCCAGTGAACCATGGAGAACCAGGTGCAGACTCACCCCTCGAGGTGGCTCCACTCTGTGTCCACCCTAGGAGCGAGGGGCAGGGTGAGCAGGCATGGCTGGGGGAGGGGTGTCCCTGCCAGGCCCTCACGGCCCCCTTGCAGCCAAAACCCACAGAAGGCGCCACGTCGAGCCTAGCAGACGGCCTGCCAAGCCCGAGAGGCCTGATCGCTGATAATGAGACAGAGGCAGCCCAGCCTGCCTGGCATTGAGGCCCCGGCGGAAAAGCAAACAGAGCCAGAGCGGGTTAGGTTTCTGCCAGGGCCACTCTCTCCTGCGGTCGGGAGAAAGAACGGGTTCTTGTGAATTCAGCCAGGAATCGGGGGTCCCTGATACTTGTTTCATCTGAGCTCCATGTGAAGGGGCTGCGGTAAGGACTTAAGAAAGCAGAGGCCTCACCTGGACAAATGGGCCCAGTTCTGGGTCTTCCTGGGAGGACAGCAGGACGGGGGCATAGGAGCACCAGCTCTGAGAGGACTCAGACGTTCCTCAGCAGGTCATCGGAAGGTCCTGAAGGGCTCTAGGCTGGAGAAGAGTGGGAAGTCTGAGGCGGGGGAGAGAGCAGACCTGTTTCTTAGGCCCCCCAGAGGTCAAGTGAGGACCCCAAGGGTAAGTGACAGGGAGCCTGGTTCCTGAGGGATCTAAATATGTCCCTGGGGCCCCCAAAGCAGAACCCATGAGAGATACGTGTTTCGTTTGGGGACCGACCTCGCCCTGTCACGGAAGGTGGTGTGGCTACGCGGTCTCTGCCAGGCTGCCGTCCCCGCAGCAGCTGCTAGAACTCACAGGCCACGTGGGCCGGTTGTCAGGGGGGGAGTGAGCAACAAGCAGGCCAGAGCCAACTAGTGGGAGATGAAACTGTGCCCATTGTGTGACCCCGGACCTGGTGACAAGGGTGTCCTAGGCCTTCCAACGAGGGCTGGGGACACACACCTGGCCCAGAGCAGCCTGGGCTGTGGCTTCATGGATGTCTGCGCCACTGCCCAGCAGACCTTCCCAGCTGCCCAGGAATCTTCCCGGGAGCCCTGCTATCCGGAAACATGGCTGAAAATGAGTTCTGGGAAGTGCAGCTCTAGCCAGCCAAGCTGACACATCCCAGAGCTGTCGCAGGAAGGAAGATGCTGTCGGAGCCTCGCTGAGGTGGAGCGGAGGGCTGCTGGAGCCCCCACTCGGACTCACTGCTTAGGACTGGCCCACAGGGACGTGAACCTGCTCTCCTAAGCGATCCCCCTGAGGGACCTCTGATGATGGGGAGGGGGTAGTGGGGGCCTCCTGGAGTGAGAGTCAGGGGTCCCTGCCTTCCACCAGCCCCCACCACAAGCACCAGCCTGGTGGTACCAAGGATGCAGCCACGTCTGAACCCCCACATGTGGCTGTGGCCGCTGCTCTGGGCACCCAAGACAGCGGCCTGGATGGGGACCCCTGGAATCCAGGCTTTCCCACCGTGAATGTTCACATAGTACACTAGTCAGGACATAACTAAGCTGGCTCTGCCCCCACCCCCCTCAGTACCCCTGACTCTGAGCTCAGCAGGCCAAACCCGGGCCAGTCCCAGAGCCGGAACCCTGGTTGGGAGGTACAGAGACATTAGCTGCTGCTGGAAAAAGGCCTCAAAAAGCCCACAGCAGGAACCCCTTGGAAGGGACTCTCTTGGTGAGGGGAACGTTTGTTTATTGATTTAAGGAAAACTGTTGGAACTAATTATATCTCTCCCCCAAACTCAAATACAGCCCTTGGCTACCTCCACGCACAATAAAAAGGCGTCAGCCAGGCTGGCCCCATCCATCTTCCACTTCCCAATTGGAAATGATGGGCACCCCCAAACCTCTGTTTTCCTACCTGCCAATGAGGAGAATCCGCTAATAATCAGTGCCCCAGGCACAGCACTGGCTGCAGGATCTGCAGGACCCAGCGGAAAATGAAAATGCAGGGCCCCTGGTACACAGTCATTAAGAATCTCCAGACAGTAACAGTAGAGCACCGAAGTATACACAGAGCCCCCTCCATCCAGAGCCCCGTGGGCTCACAGCCTCCACGCCCATGGAGCTGGCCCTGCCCACGCACATTCATTGCCCACAGTGGTATTTCTGAAGCTTGTAAAATGTGCTGTCCACTTGAAAAAAATATATGTATATGTATGATCTCAGGAGCCTGGCAGTCTGGATAATACAGCATCACTTCTTAGCCTAGACATACGGGTGTGGATGAATCTATGTACAGAGAGAGGGAGAGGGAGAGAGAGGGACAGGGGCAGGGGAAGCAAGCCTCCATAAGACTTTTGAATCAGAATTTCTGGTGACCAAGAATCTAAGTCGAAGTCACTCTACTGAGGAAACCCCAAATGAGGAAACTAAAATCTGAATCAAGCAACATGTCTTTCAAATGCCAACCACTGCTATAAAAGAACCTTTTTAAAAATTACAGACACAAAGCCACCAAGTTACCAAATATTCACAGATTGTGCTCCCCCTAAGAAGATATCTGTGAACCTAATGGGGGTCTGCAGGCTCTGGCCTGCAGGGTCAAGCCTACGGCCCCCGGCCTGCATTTGCAGCCCCACAGGGTCCATGGCCTCTTCTCCCTCTGTGCCTGCTCTGTTAGTTCCCACACGCTTGCATCTCCGGGGAGGCCCACATGCATCTCCTGTCTCTGGACCTGTGCATGTACTGTTTCTTCTGCCTGGAATGCCTCCCAAATCTTAAATAGCACTGAAAACATTACTATTCCCCTCTGCAATCCTACTCTGGGACCACCTCTTTTGAGAAGCCTTCCTAGATTCCTGGGGGTTATTGCTAATAATAATAATAATAATAATAATAATAATAATAAAATAATACTAATAATAATAAGTAACTTGGACTGAGTACTAACCATGGGGTAGCCCCTAGCATAAGTATTTAACAGGTATTAATTCTTTATACTTCCTGGAACCCTGGAGCCAAATGTATTCTATTCTACTATTTATTACATCATACTATTTTATCTCATATTAATTTCCATTTTACGGATGATAAAACTAAGACCCTGAGAAGCCCAGTGGCAGAGTTAAAGACCCTCACGCTGGAGAAGCCCTTGCTAGAAAGCCATTGGTGGTGACCACTCTCGTCCCTAAACACACAAAACAGGTGCTCAGCAAATGGTATGGAAATAACATGATGAGAACTATGATTATTTCGTTTCTCTTTTATTGATAAGTCATTTAGTTTCTGAGAAGTTTTAATGAATGGAAAGTAATATTCCTACAGTTTGTACTCTGATAATATCCCATTTATTTACTGTGTGACTATATTAGGTTTTCTTTAAATGTTAAATAAACTTGCCACCATATACTTAGTTTAAACTACATAGGTATCATTTAACAAATTAAATTTCCCTAAACATTCAAATATAGCAAATGTAAACACTTTTTATCATTCAATTAAAATCAGAATTCTAACATGACAGATTCTTTTAAGAAAAATCTTAAATCTTTTCAGAAATCTTAAAATGAAAAAAAACAACCTTACAAAATATTACAATGATTACAAATGGAGCAATCGCATTAAAGGCATCAATTACCAAAAAACAAAACAAAACAAAACAAACAAACAAAAAAACTAACCCAAGGATTTAAATGCATGCCCTCTTCTCTCTATTCTCATTTTTTATTTTAATTCTTATCCGTAGTTCGCCCTAACTGTGCAGCAGGGAGTGAGGGACACCACGGCAGGCTGTCCGGGTTGGGGACCAGGTCACTGACTCAGAGTCAGGGCAGGGAGCCAGGGTCACCTCCACGGTGAGTCCACCCACACCCCCTCCCACCTTGCTTGGGCTCTTTCTCTTAAATAGTGTTGTCTTGAGTATCAGATAGTATTATTGCTTTTATTTCAATAATCAAATATAATTTGTAAACCTCATGAGAAAGATAGTTCATAGGATGTGTCCATATCCCTTTTTCTGCTGTTCTAGCTTCCTGATACTTCTCCAAGATTCCTTTCTTTGTCTTTCACATTCTGTTCAAAGAATTTCCTTCAGCATTTCTTTTAAGGCTCCTTTGCTGATGACAAACTCATTTACGTTTTACTTTGTATGCGAATATCTTCATTTTTCCCTCATTCTCAGAGGAACTTTGCTGGATATGGAATTCACAGTTGAGCTCTTTACTTTCCACACTTGGAAAATGCTGTAACACTTTCTTCCAGCTTCCAGGGTTCCAGAGGAGAATCCTACTTTTAATCAAATTGGTGGTCTCTATAGGAAATGTGTTGTTTCTTTCTGGCTAATGCAAGGTTTTTCCCTTTATTTATTTATTTTTTTAGAATTTATTTTTTATTTTTTTAAGATTTTTTTTTTTTTAAATTTGTTTGAGAGAGAGAGAGCATGCACAAACAGTATGAGAGGGGGAGGGAGAAGCAGGCTCCCCACTGAGGAGGGAACCTGACATAGGGCTCGATCCCAGGACCCTGGGATCATGACCTGAGCCTAAGGCAGATGTTTACCTGACTAAGCCACCCAGGTGCCCCATCCCTTTAATTTTCAAAAGCTGAGTTATGTTGAGTCTTAGCCTGGATTTCTTGGAGTTTATCTTGTTTTGAGTTTGCTCAGCTTTATAAAGCTGTGTTAACTTTGAAAAGCTTTCAAGTCAGTATTTCTTCAACGAATTTTGGCCCATTATTTCTTCTCTTCTTCTGAAGTTTCAGTAATAAGAATATTGGATCTTTCATTATTGTCCAAAGGGTCTCTGAAACTCTATTCATTTTTTTTTTTTTGGTCTGTTTTCTCTCTGTTGTCAGACTGAGTGAATCCTATAAAGCTGTCCTCAAGTTCATTGATTCTACCTTCTATCATCTCCACTCTACTACTGAGTTCATTTAGCAGTTTTTTAAGAATTTCTGGGGCGCCTGGGTGGCTCAGTGGGTTAAAGCCTCTGCTTTCGGCTCAGGTCATGATCTCAGTGTCCTGGGATCGAGGCCCCCATCGGGCTCTCTGCTCAGCGGGGAGCCTGCTTCCTTCTCTCCCTGTCTCTCTGCCTGCCTCTCTGCCTACTTGTAATCTCTCTTTCTGTGTCAAATAAATAAATAAAATCTTAAAAAAAAAAAGAATTTCTGTTACTGTATTTTTCAATTCCATAATTTTTATTTGGTTCTCTTAAGAGTCTTTCTTAAAATTCCATAATTTTTATTTGGTTCATGTTAAGTCCTGTTGGTTTGCTGAGATGTTCTATCATTCCATTTGTTTCAAGAAATTTCATAACTGATTAGGGAAGCATTTTTGTGATGGTTGCTTTGAAATACTTGTCAGATGATTCCACCAATTGATTCTTCTCAGTGTTAAGGTCATTTGATTGTCTTTCTCATTCAGGTTGTGATTTTCCAGGTTCTCACTGTAATGGATGATTTAGAGTGGACCCTGAACATGTTGGCAACTCCAATACTCTTAAATTCTACTTAAACATTGTGTTTTAGCAAGTAGGGTCCCTGTTTATGTTTAGCCTAAATGCCTGGCCTACTTAGTCATCTGCACTTCCAATGGTGATATAATTATCGGGGTCTTTGTGATATTATTTTTATTTACTTAGTTTTAATCTCATTTTTTTCTGAGGCTCCCACTGTTTTATGCTGGTGCTAGCTGAAGGGAGGGGAAGAAGGAATTTACCCAGACTGAGTGACCTGGAACCACTACATGGGTAAAGAAGTCTCTGGACTGCATTTTGGAGCGATCTCTCTTGCCTGTGATAGATGGAAAGCACTTCCTGGTTGGGTGCTTATTGTGACAGGATTCTCTTGTTGATGCTACTCCTGTACCCCAGTGTCTCTCATTGGGGGAGAGGAATCTTGAACCTGAGGGGACAAAGAGGCTTCCAGAGTTGGGAGCATGTCATCACGGTATCTCTCTGCCAGTGCTTCCAGGGTTTCTGGAATCTCTTGGAGGAGGAGACTCTTGGGCTTAGTAGGGGAAAAGAATTCTTGTCAGTAGGATTTATCTGGTGTAGTGCCTGGGGGACCCTCATTTGAGGACAAGTCTACTGGGTTGCCTTCTGCTGATAGGCTGGCTGCTAAGAGGCCCTAGGCCTGGATCTCCTTCTTTCGTGTGAGGGGGGTTGCCAGACCGGCTGTCATGTTGTTCCTCTCATCCTGAGGATCCTAAATAGTTTGCCTTCCCCTTCGCACCTTTCAAAATTCTCCTTTGGTTTCCTCTTCATTGTTTTCAGGGTTTATTGTTGTCGTTAGTGGAAAGGAGTAAGGAGAAACAGGTCTATGCCATCTTGTCCAGGAGAGAACACCTAATGTTCTTTTTGTTACTGATTTTTAGTTGAACTTCCTTCTTCTAAAAGAACATGCACAAAGTGAAAGTTTTGGAGAGTCAGTAACATGATATCGGGTCTAGAAGTGGGCTCCCTTACCAATAGAAACAAAGGAAAAGTCAGCCACAACATAGAGGCTTCTGACACCTCGCTGGTTATAGTAATGGCAGAAGGAAAGTGGAGTGAATTATCATGAGGATATGAGTATGGGAGCTTTTATAGGAATGGGATAGCACTTTTACTGATGAAATCACAATGAAGAGAGAGAAAGACAGAGATTGTTTTTATGGTATTTGAAATGATGATACCTAACAGGTATGGATATCTTGGGGGCTTTGGATCCCAAAATGACCCTCAAATTTTCCTACTTGGGAGCTTATAAAAATATGCATAAATCTATGGAGAATGGGAATTTGAGTAGACTTTTGGTCTTGACATAACATCCACAGATTTCATGGCTGTTGCGTGCTTCTCTCTAAATGAATCTCTTTCTGTAATCTTGTATTAGTAGTGTTTACAGCCAGATATGGTGAGACTGGCAAAGCAATGTTTATCCCAAATAACAAGTATTCTCAGAAGCGCTTCGTGGGAAAATGCCCATGAAATTCACGTCCTTAAAACCAGGACCTGGGGTCTCGGTGGATAGGTCTTACTAAAATATTTAAACTGAAGCAAACATTCAAGATTTATTTTCCAGACACCTTCAAATCAATTCATTTCTCACTGTGTGGTTTGCAGTTTACTCTGGCTCTTTCTGATGGAAAAATTTGCTCACTAAGTTGTGAACCATACATCTCACATATCAGTAGGTTTGACCTTTCTGTGATACTTCTATCACACACAGTGTAGGAAAATTTGGTTACAATTATGAATGGCAAAAAAAATTGTTGAACTAATATATAAATGAATTAAGGTTTATATGAAATTATAAGCATTAGTTTACTTAAGAAAGTTTTGAAGAAATTAGAAACCAAAGAAAGCACATAGTCTAAATTTTGTGACAAAAATTTTAACTTTTTGTTTGCTGCATCTTTTTTCATTAGCTAAAATGTAACTTTAAGGTTTTAAAAATCTTTGTTAAAAAATAGAGTTGGACATAGGCTCTGGCTGAAATGACATTCTTATTAGTTATTAGAGTTTTAAGGAGGAGACCTAGACCGTAGGTCCAAGAGACAAACAACCATTTTACAGGCATTACAATTCCTTTGCAAAAGCACCTGTGAATATTAGGTGTTGCCAAATGCAGGTGTGGATGACATGGCTCAAGCTAGTTCGATGAAACTCATAAAGAGACAGTATAGTCAATAGGGCCATTCATAAATATTCCAGCCTTCCACCACAAGTACACGCTAAAATTTGTTTCCCTACCCACATGTAAAATAACATATGGCTAAATGACTTGCTTGGACAATGAAATGTGCAGAGTCCTTAAAAGACTACAAAAAATGCCCTGTTCTTTTTCCTCTGTCTCAATGCTTATGAAAGCCCATAGAGAAAAGTAGTCTTGATAACCTCATATCCTTGAAAAACTACAATGAGCATAATTCCATGCCCTGAATTTGACATGTCATATGAGTGAGAAACAAAGTTGGTTGTGTTGAATCCCTGTGATTTAGGCACTGTTTGTTACTGAATGTAACCTGTACTATACTCACTCATATAAGGTTTAAGGTTTATTCCAATGTTGGTCAAGAAAGTTCCTACTCCCTACTTTGGTAAGTAACAAGAAAACAAAATTTATTAACCAAGAACTGCTAATTAAGTCCTGTCTTCCAAAATTTCTTTATTGCTTCAAATTTTTAATCATTCAAATATTTTACTACTGTACAAATACTAGTGAGAACTTGTAATTGGCCTAATACTATGGCCAATAAATTCATGTAGAAAGCTAGCAAGTAACGTCCACAGCCCATTGTTTGCACACATCTAGGAGTCATTCACTCATTCATGCTCGGAGAAGGCATATGATCCCCCTGACTGATGGTTGGAAAAAAATGGGACCACCACAATGAGGACTGAGCATCAACTGATCATACTCAGGAAAATACAGGTCACTGGGGTTGTCAGACCCTGCCTGAGTCCCAGAGTCTTTCATTTTGCCCTTCTCAATTCACAGGCCCTCTTGACCATTACACATATCATTACGTCTATCCTAACAAAGAACTTTCAAATTTGAAACACTTAGAAAAATTCCCGGCACAGAGTTAGCTTTCTATAAATATAAGTCATGAGAATCACAATTCATATTACTATTACAGCCCCATTTTTAGATGAGAAAACTGAAACTCAAAGTGATTAGTTAAATGGTCTAAAGTCATAAGCTCATAAGTGACTAAGCTAGGACTTTAAAACAGGTTTTCTCAAATCCCATGTTCTTTCCACAGCACCAGCTACCTTTCTAGTAGTTCACATCCTTGCTACAGAAACAAATGTCAAGGAGCCAAAAATGAAAGGCAAGTGGAAATGGTTAGAAAAAGAAATTATTGAGCTCTTGAACCAAAATATAAAAATAATCAGTCAAGATTTCTTCTTCTGATCATCACACAGTAACTGGTTCCAAATTCGTCCCCCTGCAGAAAATAACTATAACAGGATAAAATATATGAGGAAACTATTTTCAAGTGTTAAACCAAAGAAAGTGCAGGCCTGTGATGTGTAAGAGAAGGGAATCACATGAGGTGAGTTCCACCTTCATCCTGTTTTCTGCATGGACACAGCTTCCAACCATCAGGCAGAAAGGCAGAGGTTGGGTACAAGCAGGAAATATTTCACTAAGCAGAAGAAGCAAAAATGAGAGAGGAGACTCATGCTGCTAAAGTGGTTAGAATTTGTGGGGCAGAGCACTGGAGAAAAAGGAGTTTCCCAGTGAGCCCCAGAAGTCTGCATGGGGGCTCTTCCATAAGTCTCTTGTGAGGTCCAGGCTGTGAATATGCAGGATGAGATTCCAGATGGCCTAGAGGTGATCACATGCAATGGGCCGAGAGCTAAGTAAAGACACCAGGTTGTTCAGAACTAGGAGCCTCCACAGTACCAACCAGTTAGAGTTCAGAGATAAGTCTGATTGCCTCAGACATTCACCTAAGACCTATAAAGGGCAGATCTAGGAGTAAGGATCACAGCCTTGAGTAAGGCCCTGGCCTAGAACTGAGTTAAGAAGTTAGGTGCAAAATCAAAACAATCAACAAACCAACAAACAACATTTAGAGCCTTGCCCTAATAGAGACCAAAACCAAGTCTGACAGAACAGAAAGACTCCACTGGTGATTTGATTGCCCACCAAATTCAACATCCTATGAAAGAAAATGACTCAACTCAGACACCCGGCATCACCTAAAGTGTCCACGCTCAATAAAAAATTCTTACATGTGAAAAATCTGGAAAATAGGACCTATTACCAAAGAAATGGGAAAACGCATCTCATAATAGAGACAAAAAGAGCCAATGGGGAGAGAATCCAAGGTGGTCCAGATGTGGAATAACAGGCAAGGTCATTAAAGTAGCTGTTATAAATATGTTTAAGGACTTAAAGAAAAATGTGTCATATTGGAGTAAATGAAAATTCTAGAAATGAAAAGTAAAGTATCTAAAATGAGAAAATCATTTGACAGAATGACAGAAGATAAAAGGCTACTGAAGAATGATATTAAATGTGGATACAAATCAATTGGTATTTTCAAAACTAAAGGGCAAAGGAAAAAAATGAAAAAGAGAACAGATCCTCAGTCACCTGTGGGAAAATATCAAGCAGTCTACTGTATGTATAGTTTGACTCCCAGGAAATTAGAAAAGAGAATGGGGCAGAAAAAAAAATTTAAACAAAACTCCCAATTTTCCCAAATTTGGTGGAAAACAAACGTAGTTTCAAGAAGTTCAGCAAACCACAGGCAAGATAAATTCAAAGAAAATCACATCTGGTCAGATCATAATCAATGTGCTAAAAGTTAAAGATAGTGAAAAAATCTTTAAACCAGCTAAAGCAAAAGGACACATTAGAGACAGGGAACAATGATTAAAATGATGGCTAACTTCTTATTGTAAACTATGGAAGCCAGAGGATGATGAAACATCTTGTAAGTACTGGGTGGGGAAAAATGTCAATCCATAATTCTATATCCAGCAAAATTATCCTTTAGATACATGGATGAATAAAGAACATTCTCACATAGAGGAAAACTGACAGAATCTGTAACCAGTAGAAATGCTAAAGGAAGGTCTTCAGGCTGAAGGGAAGTGACAACAGACACAACAGAATTGTGTATCTGGAAAAGAATAGTAATAGAAATTGTATAGATGATAGATAGATTGTAGATATATTTATGATTATATAATATAATATTTATGTAGAAAACTAGAAAGCATAATTATAAAACTAGCAACATTATATATAACATATATAATTTCATTCTTTGTACATATATATAAAATTCCAACTATATTTAAAGTATATATACAATTCTGTTCTTTGTTATTATCACTATATATTTTATATCCTTATAAAATATAGCATATTTTATTACTATTTATAAATATATAAAGACACAAAATAAATACATATTATATATTATTTATACATAAAATATTTATATAAATATACTTATATTTTACTATATTTATATTATTTATTTATATAAATATAAATATGTATTCATATCTAATATATATTAATATATTTATAAAATATATAAAATAAAAAATAAAATATATAAATATATAAATATACATATTTATATATAAATACAATAGCAATATAAAATGAAAATACACAATGTTATCATGCTTGCTCTGACTGATAATATATTGTTTATTAAACATAAAATATACATAGTCTTCATAAAAACATATATTTAGTTTTTACTAAATGATATAAAATATATATAAAGTGTAATATCAAAGTATGTAATAAAATTTTTGAAATTGGATAGTCTTAATAAAAGAGCATATATTTTTTATTCAGTTAAACATATATGATTTGTTAAAGCAAAATGACAACTCTTTATTCTCTTTATTTTGCTATGTTCTATTCTATTACATTATGTTATATTGCATTATATTTATTACATATAAGGATGTAAAATTTATGGTGATAATAGCACAAAAAATGAAATTTCAATGCTTAAGGTTCTCATAGTTTATATGAAGTTACTAAACTATAGTAAGTTGAATATGCATATCATTATCCTTAGAGAAAACAGTCAAATGTATACAAACATTTATAACTAAAGAGCAAAAGAAATTAAGATGGAATATCCAAGAAACTCAATTAACTCAATAAAAGACGAGAATTAGGAACATAGAAGAACTACAGTTAGGTGGGACAACTAGAAAACAAAATGATAGGTTTAAATGCAATCTATCAATAATTGTATTAAATGTAACTGGACTAAGTACTCCAGTCAAAACACAGACTTTATCAGAATGGAAAGTAAAACAGATCTAATCATGTGCTGACTACAAGAGATGCACTAGAAACACAAATACACAAGAGGTTGAAAGTAAAAGCATGGAAATATATGTATTATGCAAACAGAAAAATAGGATAGCAGGTATGTCCGTATTAAAACCAGAAAAAGTAGACTTCAAGACAGAAAGTATTTCCAGAGATACAGAGGCACAATTTTATAATAATAAAATGGTAAACTCATCCAGAAGACCTAACAATCCCCAAATTACGTGTATTGTAGAATAGAGTTCACAATACATAAAGTAAAAATAACAAATGAAATAGAAAAGTGTACAATTTTAGTTGGGGATCTTAATGCACCTTCTTAGTAATTAAGAAAGCAAGAGAAAACACCCAGTAAGATATAGAAAGTTGGACAAAATTAACAACCAGCTTGACTCAACTGATATTGTTGGAACAATATACCAAACAATTGCAGAATATAGATTTTCTTTAAGTGAGTTTGGAATATTCTCAAGACAGATCATATGCCAGGTCACAGAATGCCCCAATAAATTTGAAAATACTAATATATAACAAAGTATATTCTCCTACTATAGTGAAATTAGAAATCCATAACAATAAATAGAAAATTAAGTAGTATAGTTAAAAATAATCTACCACCAGGGAGGAAAGAAAATTTAGAATACAGAAAATATTTAAAACTGAATGATACTTAAAATACAACATATAAACATTTGTGGGATACAATCAAGTGGCACTTAGGGAGAAATTTATACTTTTGAATATTTATATTAGAAAGAAGTAAGATTTAAAATCAGTGATCTAAGTTTCCATGTAAGGAGCTTGAAAAGGAAGAACAAAACAAGAGAGGAAGGCTTTGAATAGACGCTTTGCAAAAAGAAGTTCAAAATGGTACAGCCACTTTGGAAATGACTTTGAAATTTCTTCTAAGGTTAACCAACAATGACCCAGCAGTTGGACTCCTAGGTATTTACCCAAGAAAATGAAAACATATGTTCATAGAAATATATGTACAAGAATGTTCACAGCACCTTTATTCAAACTTATTTTAAAAAAGCATAAAACTAAAAACAACGCAAATGTTTATCAACAAGACAATGGATAGAAATAAATTGTCACATTTCATGCAATGCAACTTACTCATCAATGAAAAAGAATGAATTACTGATCCATACAGCAAGAATGAATCTTGCAGACATACTGTTAAACAAATGATGACAGACACAAAATATATACAGTATGATTTCATTTTTCTGGAGTTCAAGGGCAAAACAAATCCACGGTGATTGTATTAATTCTATATTATTGCATAATAAACTATTCCAAAATTTATTGGCTTAAAATAACAAGTGGTGGATTATCTCAGCTTCTGTGGGTCAGAAGTCCAGGCATAGCTTAGCTGGTGTCTTTGGTTTATGCTCTTTTGCAAGGCTGCTTCAAGGTATTGGCTAGGGCAGCAGTCATCTCAAGGCTTGACTGGGGGACTATCTGTTCCCAAGTTCACTGGTTGTGACTGTTGGCAGGTCTCAGGTGTTTGGTGGCAGTTGGCAGGAGACATTAGTTCCCTGCCATGTGGGCCTCTCCTATGGGCCTCTTCTGTGGCAGTTGGCATCTCTCAGAGTTGGAACTCCAGAAGAGAGCATAGGAGATGATGAGCAAAACAGAAGTCATAGACTCTTTATAACCTAACTTCAGAAGGATTGCAAGTTACTTGGCACAGCCCATACACCAGTGGAAAGGATCACACAAGGGCATGAAAAGACCAAGGTGGGGATCCTTAAGACCGATCTGAGAAGCTGCCCAACACAGTGACAGAAATCAGAACAGCAGTTGCTTATGAGTAATGGGAACTGACTGGAAGAGGACACAAGTAAATTTTCTGGGATGATGGAAATATTCTCTAAATTGACCACATTATTGGGTAGATGACTATATGTATTTGTCAACACTCCTTAATTTATATACTTAAGACCGGGACATCTCACTACATGTAAATTCTTCCTCAATTTTAAAATATTTTTGAAAGGATGTGATTTCAAGATTTTTTAAAATAATAATTTGTCATGTTAGGTATCATTCGAATGAATACAGAACCTTATACAGCAAACTAAATAAAAGTAACCACAGAAAAACACATTCATTTATCATGCTACGCTTCAAGTATACAAACTTCATAAAGTCAAAGGAACACAAATGCTGTATTTTCACAAGGCTGTATTTACTCTCCTCAGGGAAGAGTGTTCAAGGTTTTTAGCCAAACCTCTAAGACTTGGTTGGGGATCTGAGGACAACCAGCCACAGCCTCTTCTTTTAAAGTCCATGTCTACTTTTCGAAGATGGGGAAAGACAGGCAGCCCTGTTTAGGAACCTGGGAGCTCTCCAGGGAGATGAGACATGGAGCTGAAATCAGGATTTGGACTGAGGGCTTTTGGCTGTAACCAGTTCCCTGCCTGAGGATGCAATGTTTCTAACAGGGGTCACAAGGATTTTTGGATAACAAACACCTCTTACAAAAGAGTGTTTTGACAAATCAAGTAAAAGTGAATCAGAACCAGGCAGCTTGCATTTCTCTTAAAATAGACCAGGATTTAAAAATTAAGAGAGGGCTTGCTGGGCCAAGTACCTCTGAAGTTTTCCAGAACTAAAACATTTAGAAAAGCAGTTCCACCTACTTTGAAAACCCAGAGTGCATGCAGATTGTCATCATTTGGATGTGGAACCACTGAAAATGAACCATTTTGCTCCTTATTTCTTTGTCATTCTTGGATGGTGATATTGGGAAGTTCTATTATCATGGGTTAAAGTGTTCCCCTTTAGTCACCGAGAGCCACCTGTGTGCCAGGCACCACACTAAGCATGGGGGAAACCAGCTGGGTAGTCTTCCCCTGCATATAATAGACTTATCCAAAGATTTGAACCCTTGTCCCAAAGATCTGATTGGCTGAACATGCAGTCAGTTCTCACGGTAGCCTTGAGATCTTTTGTTTGCTGGTGGGATTTTAGCAAGAGTGACTTCAAGCACTGGCCTCCAGTAAACCAGTGACCCTGAGGACTTGTGGCGCCAATATCAAATATTTCCAGGGTTATTGAACCCATTAGGTCATATATCAGAGAGGAAATGTGCAAGGGTTTATGTGTGTGTTTGCAAAGTCTTCAGCTGGGCTCCATCCTCTTCCTGTGAAGCTGTGGGGAGAGCTGCCTGACAATGATGCAAACTCAAAGTAGCATGGTTTTAGAAAATCACATCCAATAACAGTGTAACACAACCCTGGGGGCTGATTGAAGTCCAGAGAAAATTCTTCCTGAAGGAGACTAGCCATACTCAATCTTGGTAGTGGTGGAAGGAACTGCAGAATCATAGATGAGTCTCCCTGTCCACGTATAGTCCAGCCTCTGGTGTCCAGGACTCAGCCACTCCAGGAACTGCAGCAGTCATAGGACAATCTGGAGGCAGTAAAGCCCCAATGAGTGCATGTTTATCATCCCCTCTCTCCATACATGGCAAAATGTTAGGAATCTATTTTCAATTGATCCTAGAAATACCTCCAATGCCAAATTTCAAAGACCTAGTTATTTTCTAGAGTTTTCTTTAATAGTTCAGGGTTGTAGCATGGGATATAAGAAAAAGGCATGGACTTCAGACCATTCTCCAGTGCATTTCCTTATCTGAGTGATTTATCCTCTCTGAGCCTCAAAAAAGGGTAGAAGACAATAGGAGAGATTTCTCAAGATTGGAAATGAGCTGAATGAGGGCCATCTTATTTCACAATTATAGAGGGCACTGATGACATTTTATTCCCTGTAAATGGTGCCTCTGGTATTGTGCAACTTGGTGCTACTCATTGTTATTCATAGGTCTGAGGATTGGGACTGCAATTTCTCAAATGGTGAGATTTCTGAGCCCCTCTATAAGACTTTGATCTGAGATGCAGACCACAGGAAGCCTGGCTGAATCTGGAAAACCACTATGAAGTAAGAAAAAAAATTTTGGAAAGAAAACATTTAAAATAGCAACTCAAAAAATAAAACAGTAAAATGAGCCCAAAAACTAAGAGAATAAAATAAGAAAGTATAATACTTGGAATGACAGTTGACACATCCAATAAATGGGAGAACTAACCTCTTGAGAAAATAGAAATTGGAAAGTTATCTAAAAGGACTATGAGGAGGAGCGGCAAGATGGCGGAGGAGTAGGAGACCGATTATCATCAGGTCCCAGGA
>LNAC01000310.1:2406363-2454060 GCA_002007465.1 Ailurus styani | reverse complement strand
GAGGAGCCGAGAGACTGGGGCCTCAGTCCTTAGCGCGCCTCAGAGAAAAGCATTCCCTCCCATCTCCTGGTCTCAGGCAGCGCTCCGAGCTCACCCGGCCTGTGACCGAGCGTCTCTGTCTCTGGCGCGACCCTGTTTAGAATCTCTGAACCCGGCGGATTCCTGCAGCCGCGCCCGCGCCGCTGCTCCCAGAGGAGGAAGGTGAGTCTCTCCGGGTCTGCCGCCCGTGGGGTCCCCGCTCACAGAGCCGCGGCCTGGCTGCGCTTCAGATCACAGCCCAAGGTTACCCTGAGCTGCGAGACACCTCAGCTCAGCTCTGTCTCTCCCGCCGGCTTCTCTCTGCGACCTGGGAGCTAGGTCACGCTCAGACACCCCTGGTCTTTTTGTGTCCCCGTGGGTCCTGAGACCACACTGTCCCTGTAGGGGCTTCACCCCCCGCTTGGTCTCTGGGGCGACGTCCCTCAGTGGAGCCGACTTCTCACAGTTCCGAGTCTGTGCTCCGCTGCTCGCTCCCTTGCCGGCAGCTGGCCCCTCCCCCCGGGGTCTATCTTCCCGTCGCCGCAGATTCACTTCTCCGCACGTCCTACCTTCCAGAAAGTGGTCGATTTTCTGTTCCTAGACTTGCTGCTCTTCTTCTCTTCGATCTCCGGTAGAATTTGTAGGTGTTCAGAATGGTTTGATAGCTCTCTGGGTGAATTCCTGGGACCTGATGATAATCGGTCTCCTACTCCTCTGCCATCTTGCCGCTCCCCCCCTAAATGTTGCTTTAATAACACCTGTATGGACTTGATAATACGATACAGTAAAAGAAAGAAAGGGAAAAAAATAACCCTGGATGACTCCCAGGTGCCAGACACTCAGCTTGGGGTTGTAACAAAGCATTAACTCTTCTTTTGAATTTTCTATAGTTCCCTGAAAGAAATTTTGTTTAAAGAAATCTGAAGTGTATGATTAAAACTCAGCATTTGTCTAAATCTGTACCATCCAATAGGGTAGCCACTTGCCCCATGTGGTTATTTACATTTTTATTTTAACTACTTAAACTTAAGTAAATTAAAATTTAACTCTTCCACTCATGGAAGAAACATTTCATGCGGCTATGGCTACTCTTGGTCCGAACAGATAGTGAAAATATTCATGCTCCCAGAGAGTTGTGTTGGACCATGCTTGGATAAAATTGATCTTTCAAAGCATGTGTTGGTCAACATAGCTTTCAAAACTCCATTAAACCACTGGCAAACTGGTGATTCATGACTATTTTCAATCCTTTATCACTTTTAGAGACTAGCCACTAACATGACATGTTTCAAACAATGTATTTAGAAAAGAATAAGTGATAACTTATTCCTTCAAGATATGTTAATATGAACTATTTAATAAACAGAGAACACCCTCAAAAAGACATCTTACTTTATTTTTCATATTTGTCAATTGGACACTTCTCATGCTATGTTTTTTCTAACTTTACTAAGATGTGTGTGTGTGTGTGTGTGTACTCAGCATTTGTATAATCTGTGTGTGTATATATATGTATACATATATATATATATATATATATATATATATATATACCCTATTTTTAAAGTGGATCACAAATAGTCTGTTCCTCTTATTAAAAAGGAAAAAAAGAAACCTTCTTAAATAGAAAAAAATCATAAAGCACTCATTTATTTTTTTCAAATATAAAAGTGGCTCATCAGTTATGTATTTAGAATATGGAAAGTCTATTAATTTCATGAAAATTGGGGTGTTGCTATATTCGGATACTTATAATAAATGCCTTAGAATAGTGTAATGCATTGAAAACATCACATATCAAAGGAAACCATCAACAAAACTAAAAAGCAACCTGTGGAATGGGAGTAGATATTTGCGAATGATATATCTGATAAAGGGTTAGTATCAAAAATCTACAAAGAACTTACCAAACTCAACACCCAAAAAACAAATAATCCAGTTAAGAAATGGGCAGAAGACATGAATAGACATTTTTCCAAAGAAGACATACAGATGGTTAACAGACACATGAAAAATGTTCACCATCACTCATCATCAGGGAAATACAAATCACAACCACAATGAGCTATCACCTCACACCTGTCAGAATGGCTAAAATTAATAACACAGGAAACAACAGATGTTGGTGAGGATGCAGAGAAAGGGGAGTCCTCTTACACTGTCGGTGGGAATGCAAACTGGAGCAGCCGGTCTGGAAAACAGTGTGGAGGTTCCTCAAAAAGTTAAAAATAGAACTACACTATGATCCAGCAATCTCACTACTAGATATTTCCCAAAGGATATAAACATACTGATTCCGAGGGGCACATGCATGCCAATGTTTATAGCAGCATTATAATCAGTAGCCAAATTATTGAAAGAGCCCAAATGTCCATCAACTGATGAATGAATAATGAAGACATGGTATATAAATGCAATGGAATATTACTCAGCCATCAAGAAGAACAAGGGGGAGTGGAGGTGGGTAGAGGCATGGGTTAAATGGGTGATGGGCATTAAGGAGGGCACTTAATGATAAGCCCTGGGGGGCGCCTGGGGGGCTCAGTGGGTTAAAGCCTCTGCCTTCGGCTCAGGTCATGATCTCAGGGTCCTGCTCTCCTCAGCAGGGAGACTGCTTCTTCCTCTCTCTCTCTGCCTGCCTCTCAGCCTAGTTGTGATCTCTCTCTCTCTCTCTGTCAAATAAAAAAAAAATGATGAGCACTGGGTATTATATGTGAGTGATGAATCACTAAATTCTATTCCTGAAACCAATATTACACTATATGTTAATGAACTACATTGTACACAAAAAACTGACACAAAAAAATAAAACAGGACAAAAAAATCCTGCCAAAAGAAAATCAAAATTAAAAAAAAAGAAAGCAACACATATCACTAATGAAAAATAAAAATAGAAAGAAGACAACTTATGATATATTCTTAATAATAAGTATATTTCTTGTTCTATATGAAAAAACCATTCTCATTTTGGGCAGTTCTGGTCTATGATGTTTTTTAGAACTCTTTATGCCAACTCATTAAAGCTATAATATAACTTCCAATTCACATAACCCACTTAGTGCCCTTGCCTTAAATATTAAGACCATTATTTCCTTCTTCAACTTTATTCTTATCTTGTATTCCTCTGCTAATTAATATAGTGTTATTGTTTCCTTTCTAATATTTTATCTCCTGTTCAGTTCCTGTTTTTTTGTTCCTACAACACAGAGAGATCTCTTACACTAAAATTTCAAACTCAGAATCAGGCACAATATCAATTGATTGCACACTCAAGAGTTTATAGGACATACTCATTACCTCTGAGGATCTTAAATGATGATTGTCTTTGAATAATGTCCAAATAACAACATATACTCACATCAAAAGTAATCTTTTCTAGAAGGAAAAGAAAAACAAATATTTTCAGAGTGGTAAGGAAACACAAAACAATTTCAGAAACAAAAATTAAAATGGTATGTCATCGGGACACCTGGGTGGCTCAACTGTTAAGTGCCTGCCTTTAGCTCAGGTCATGATCCCAGGGTCCTGGAATCAAGACCCTCATCCAGCTCCCTGCTCAGTAGGAAGCCTGCTTCTCCCTCTCCCACTCCCCCTGCTTGTGGTCCCTCTCTCGCTGTGTCTCTCTCTGTCAAATAAATAAATAAATAATCTTAAAAAAATTGATATGTCATCAAATAGGTGATAGTTCAAAAAATGAAAAATTGGAAGATTTATTTAAACTTGAAAGATTTTAATTGTCTCTGGTTTCTAATAAATACTTTGTATATATCTCTCTGTAAATATAATAACTTAATATTCTGATATGAAACCTATCAACAAAATGAATAAGTCATTTTCTTAGTTCAGAATAAATCATTTTCATTGTTCATAGGGGATGTGCTCTCTGTGGTCTTCTGACTGAGTACCTGGTATAGAATCAGGCCAGAAAATAATTGTTGAATCAATAACATGAATATCAGGCTGAGGACTGTCACAGGATGAAATCTTTTTACTGGTAGTTTGGGTTCACCAGGAGTTGAGAATTGCGGCCAGTTCTTCGCCCACTAAAAATCCTAACAAAAATTATTTAAACACTATTTAGCCTTTATAAGTATGCATTTGTAATTACAAGTCTTATGTCTATTCAGACATTATTGACAATGATATTTCAACGAAATTGTCAACCTATCTCCTTGTCACCCTCTAACCAAAGGCCCATGTCTCTACTGCAATATCCACCAGACTTTAACCACATTGCTTCTTTTTTCCCTTTTATCTGATGAACACCCTCTTTGCCACTCTGTCTTCTCATCTCAATCTGCTATCCAGCATTTTTTTCATTGCCTTCCACTCTCTGATGCAAAGCTGAAAACCAACATATATAATGCTTCAGCAATCTCAGTTGGGAAACTCTTATCAAGATGGTGCCTGATGGAAGGTGTGACAAACTCTGTTTTCTTATCTGCCTATCTAGATTTTCAATTCCCAATCATATTAAACACAAGGAAAGTTATCTGATGCATAAACAGTAAGTATTACTAAATTGAACAAGGATATGAGAGGTTTCTTTCTCTCTTTTTGCCCCTTGTTTTAAGATTATTTTACTCCTTTTTTTGGAAAAGGTTGGTTTTGCTGGGCATACTCTTTAACTGTAGAAATTGTTTTCATAAATTGGGAGGAAACCCACCAAAATTTTCAAATACATTTACCATTCTGTTAGGCCTGCCAAATTATATATTTCTCTTCCAGTGAATTCTAAATATCACTGTTACTATACTTCTCTATGTTGGTAAAATTACCAAAAGAAGGTTTAAGTAAGTTATTACATGCCTGTTACCCAAAAGTACTGTCTCCAGAGTTACATTTTGTGCTCTTTCCAAACACAAGTAAATATCACCATTAAAAAGTATTTATTATCTCATTTGTAGGGTACTGTGCTACATAACATGGAGAGCAACAGTTACAAGTATTTAGTGAAGATCAGGCTTCCAATTAAAACAGGCAATATTTGTCTGTATATATGGAAACAGAATATAAGTGGTAAATCAAATTAGGATCAAATTATGGACAGTCATACCCACATAGAGAGAGAGAGAGAGAGAGAGAGAATTTTAACCATTCATAGGGCAAAAATCTTTTAAAAATGCAAAATTAAGACATGAAAACATGTAGGCAACATCATTAGGATAGTTTACGGAAAAGCTACTGCTCTATTCCTATGAGATATCTTCAAGCAACAAACTTGAATTTCAGGAGCTGTCTGCATTCTAGATAGAAACTGTGGCAAAATGAAGGGGAGGGGGAGAGGATTTGAGATATATTTCATTAGTTGAGAGAAAACTCAGATAGTGACATGGGGTGAATCTTTATGACCACACTCCTCATACCACTTTATTGTTATTTGGTGTTTCTGAGTCACACACATCTTTAGAAGGCATGTGTTGAAAGTCAATGCAAAAGTCTGTACTAAGAAGTAGGTGAAAAGGGAAGAAATAATATTAGTAAAATAGATGTCACATCTTTCCCATCTTTGAGACAATGCAAGGGACTAAGATCAAAAATAAAATTTGACAAGAGTAAAAATGTATCCAGAGGTTAGAAGCTATAGAGGAAAGCATTAAGAGGTATAAACAAATAGATGAAAACTGAAATGTGGAGGAAATGTGCACAATTTGACATAGAAAAGATTGTTTTTTTAAACATAGGAAATGGAACCAAATCAATGATAAGATTAGCTATGAGGTCTGTGCTGTAATATTCAAAATGAGTAAAAATTTTTAAAAGGTCAGGATGATTCCCATATCTGAATATTTTCATGGGAGCCAAGGTGAGAAATTCCGTAACTGCCATGTATTGTTATATTTGCCAACACTCTTTGTCCCATTAAATGAAAAACCAATATAGCAGTTGGTGTCAAAAAACACATAATTGGCACAGAATTCTCAAAAAAGACCAATAGAAATTTTTAAAGGAAACTCTCACAGGAAGTTGGAGTAAATGTAGTTTTCACCATTCTTCACACCTGGACATAAAATACAAAACAAACATTAGATGCCAAGAGGTAGAGAGAGAAGGAAGAGAGGCTAGGGACTCTAGTGTCCTAGGAATGACACAAGGGTGAGTTCCTTGGGTTTTATTTTTCCCTTTTATATCTCCAATTATAGTCTGGAGAAACCGGCAACGTGTAAAGGTACAAAGGAAGGGCATCGTCAAAAAGAGCCCCATGGCAATCCTACTCTCTATAAACAAAGCACCAGGAAAAAGATGCCTTACCAAGATGGAACACTTAGAAACTAAACAACATACTTCTAAATATCCATGGGTCAAAGAAAAAAGTCTCAATGTAAATTTTAAAAGTATATTGAACAGAATGAAAATAAAAACACAACAAATTAAAATGGGGGATATAGATAAAGCAGTGGTAAGAGAGAAATTTATAGCACTGAACACTGACATTAGAAAAGAAGCTTTACAGCAAAATCTAAGACCTCACCTCAAGAAACTAGAAGAATGAGTACAATAAACATAACGCTAGCAAAAAAAAAGGAAAGAATAAAGATAATAGTAGCAAAAAAAATCAATGAAATTGAAAACAGGATAAAACTGAAAAGTTAATGAAATAGAAAATCAATAAACAAAACTTTAGCTAGACTGACTAAAAAAAAGAAAAGAAGACAAAAATTAATAAAAGGAATGGAACAGGGGTTATCACTACAGACCCTGCAGAAATCCAAATGCTGAGATGGAACACTACCAACACCTTCACACACAGAAATTTGACAACTTAGAAAATTGGATCAATTCATCAAAAAGCCACAAATGACACAAAATTGCCCAGTATCAAATACATAATTTGAATATCCCTAAAACTGTTTGGACACCTTAACACATAATTTAAGAAAACAAAAGCAAAAACAAAAAACCCTCCAGATCCAGATGGTTTAATTGGATAATTCTATCAAGCATTTAAAGAAGATGCAGGACCAATTTTGCACAGTTAATTCCAGAAAACACTTCTCAACTCATTATATGAAGCCAGTATGACAGTGATATCAAAGTCAGGCAAAACCAAAATTTAAAACTATAGTTTTCTTAATATAGAGATGTAAACTGCTAAAATATTAGAATAGATATACACATATGTATGCATACACACACCATGATCAAATGATGATATTTGTTCCATGGATGCGAGGCTGGTGCGCATTTAAGTCAGTCGATATAGTTCATAACAGTATCAGCCTAAAGAAAAAAATCAAATGGTAATGTGATTTAATAAAGGAAGATAATTTGACAAGATTGATATAAGTTTATGATAAAAACCCACAGAACACTGAGAATAGAGGGGAATTTATTCATTTGATTAAAAAACCCCATAAAACTATAACTAACTCTATATCTAATGCAGAAAGAATAAATGCTTTCTCTCTAATCAGGAACAAGGCAAGACTGTTCTCTTTTACTGGTTGTTCAACATAGTGCTGGAAGTTCTAGTCAGCACAAGGCAAGAGGAAATACAGTACATAACACACAAAGAGAGAACTAAAACTGCCCCATTAGCAAAAAACATGATAATTTCCATAGAAATCTTTGCAATCATCCAAAAAATTGAAATACATAGGTGTAAATCTAAAATACAGGAGTTGAATGCTGACAAGAACAAAACACTGAAGGAAAAAAAAATCAACGAGAAAAAAATAAATGGACAGGCCTAATGTGTTCATGGATTTGGAACTTCCTAAAGTTGCCGATTCTCCTCCCTACCCCGCAAGAAAAGTTTAATGCAGTTCTCTTCAAAATCCCAGCAAGAGTTTTTGTAGATATAGAAAAGTTTATTTTAAACTTTCGTGGAAATAAAAAGGAATTAGAGTAAAGCAATTTTGAAAAACTAAAGGTAAAATAGGAGGAATCGTTCCATTGCTTAAGACTAGTAATTGATACTATATCAAATTGGCAATCTGTACATAGATGAATGCAATGGAATAGAAAATCCCAAAATAACCCAATATGGTAGGACCAACTTTTTTGGACAAAGATGTAAAAGCAATTCGATGAAGAAAATCTAGTCTTCTTAACAAATGGTGTTAGGGCAATTGGATATTCATAAGCAAAGAATAAAAAATTTTAAGAATTGACTAAAATTTAACCTTATATAAAAGGCAAAATGGAACATAGATTTATATATAAAATATGAGACTATAAAATGTTTAGGGGGAAAAAAGAAATCTTCAGGTCTTATGATTTGGTGATAAATTCTTAGACATGATACCAAAAGCAAAAGCCAAAAAAAAAAAATGATTGATAAGCTGGACCTTATGAAAATAAAAAACTTTCACTCTGAGAAAGACCCTGTTGAGAGAAATAAAGGAGAAGCTACAGTCTGGGATAAAATACTTGCAAACCACATATCCAATAATGAATTCATACCTAGAATACATGAAGAACTCTCAAAACTCAATGGCCAAAAAATAAGCCATCCAATAAGAATATGAGCAAAAGACATGAAGAGACATTTCACCTGAGAGGATATAGGGGTGATAAATAAGAAAAATGAAAATTAAAACCACAATGACATATTATTACATAGCTATCGGACGTCTAAAATGAAAAATAATAACAATCAAATACTAGGCAGGATGCTGATAGGAATTGCTGGTGACCACTCAGGACAAGTTTGCCAATTCTTTAAAAGGTAAAGACACACTCGCCATACAGCCCAGCACTGCACGCCTTGGCATTTGTCCCAGAGAAATGAAAACTTATATCTACACAAAATCCTGTACATGGTTGTCCATAGCAGCTTTGTTGGTAATAGCTTCAAACTCGATAAAACCAAAAAATCTCTCGATGGGTGACTATTTAAATGAACAGATACATTCACACCATGGAATGCTACTCAATAATGAAAAAGAATAAAGTAGTGATAACCCCAACAATTTGGATAAACTTTAAGAACCTTAGGTTGAGTGACTCTCTAAAGTTCACATGTTATATAATTCCATTTATTAAACATTCTCAAAATGGCAAAACTAGACTCAAAAAACAGACACGCATTTGTCTTTGGTTTAGGATGTTGGGGGAGGTAGGAAAGGGTGGGTGAATTATAAAGGGGTAGTTAGAGAAAGATCTTTGAGGTGATGGGACAATTCTGTATCTTGATCAATTCTGTATCTTGATTGTGATGGTAGTTACCAGAATCTATCGCAACAATAGCATCACCCGGGGAGCTCATTAGAAATGCAAATTATCAACCCTGCTTTAGATCTACTAAATCAGAAAACTTCCTTCATACAATCATAAACTCAAAATCACTAAACGTTAATCTTCAGCATTTCAAAGTTCAGGAAAGCAAAATTGCAGTTTTATCCTCGGAGTCCCAGATTTATTTAAAACCCTAAAAAGTTAAATTTGAGTTCATTCTAGACTCAAGTTGCCTGTAAATCATTTAAAATAAGAATGATAATGTTTTGCTGTCCAACTCACAGGATATTTGTTTGATAATATAAGACATTTTTTTTTGGAGGATCTGTGAAATAGCTCAAGAACTATGAGTGTTTTCTATCACAGTTAATTGTGTTTGTTAAATATACTCAATATTATACTTAACACTTATCAGCCAATTCCCAAATGGCAATTGGCCTCATATACTATGTCTAACTGTTGAAGCAACTTTGCAGTACAGATAATTATCTCCAGATATGGACATGTTAATTCAGAGAAGTGAGGGAAGCTATCTATGGGTCCATTGAACTCCTATTTGAACTCATATTTGAACCAGGCTGGAGTATTCCTAACATGACACTCTTCCTTCACATTGTACCCCTGAAACTTTCTAATCATAACCTGGACACCCACATATATAGGATGTTTGTTTTCTTAGTAAGTTTCCGATCTAAAACACATTACATTTTCAGCTTTTGATTATTCAGTGGACAATCAACACAGGACTAGCAAAAAGAAAAATTGTTGTGTGTGTAATTGTACAAACATGACTATATCCCTACCCCACAGGACAACGTGGATTTGTGCCTGGAGATAGAAAACTATCAGCATTTTGCTTTTAGTAGAAGATTTCTTGGCAAAAGCTGAATTTTATGAGTTTTCTCTGTAAAGAATAGAAAGAAACTCAGTTTAGCTGGAGAAAGTAGAAAAAAACATGCCCAGAGGTCAAAGTTGAGGGAAAAAAAAATGCCAGTAATGTTTAATCTGACTTTCTAGGAAACATCCTCAAATAATAAGGAAATACCTATTTTTTAATTTTTTACTTTTTAACGATTTTATTTTTATTTATTTGAGAGAGAGAGAGCACAAGTGCGGTGAGAGGCAGAGGAAGAAGACTCTTCACTGAGCAGGGAGCCTGAAGCAGGGCTCGATCCCTGGACTCCGGGATCATGAACTGAGCCATCCAGGCACCCTGGAAATTCCTATTTTTTTTTTTAAAGTAAAGCAATACATTTATGAGAGGAAAGGCACAAATATATTTGACTATAGTCCAGTTTTTTGTATCAATTGTTTTTAAAATTACTTATAGCCCTCAGATGCATATAAGGCCAGAGACTCAAAGAAAGTTTAGGGAAAATGGTCAAAGTAGGACAATGGCTGATTGGGAGCAGAAAGTCACTGCAGGAAAAGAGAGAAATGCACAGAGTATGCATAAATTTGGTAGTGAGTCCACTGTTTGGGTGAATGAGTCAAATTGCAATTACCTCTTATTACATAAGGGTGGTGAACCTGGTCATCACATTTTCTCTATTGGTAAAAGAAACTAAATCTATTTAAATTCCACAATCTACAGTTCTTGTCTGAGGAAATGAACTAAAAAATATGACATTCTATGCCCAGTTTAAGGCCCTCCACACAGAAAACTCACTATGAAATAGTGACTTCAACCATATAAGTGATCCTGGTTTGGATCTAAATACTGAATAAAAAAAAATGCAACATTTCAAAAGGGTGCATTCTTTACAGAAGTGTGATAAGAGGTGGGAGCCACCAGTGGGGTAAGGTAATGGAATTCTTCAAAGGCCGGATAAGAGAAATGGAAAATATTAGATGACAAATTAATGTCTACCCAAAGGTTGGGAATGTCACATACCAATAAATATGTTCAGAATGGTTCAAGGTCAACAGGGATAAATAAGGAGGTGCAGAAAGTAATCAGGGTCAGAAAGAAGAATATGTGAAATACAAAACACTACATATAGAAGGAACTGAGGAGATTATAGAAGGAATTCAAGTGTAAAAAATATATCACAAAAGCAAAGGTGAAAAATGAAAGGAAGATTACAGAAAAGTTTAGATAAATATCAGAACATTTTTCAAAGAACTAAGGGACAAGGGGTCAGCATCAGGGAGAGAAGACTGTTGAAAGACAGAGAGGGGTAATTTATTGACAAAATGATGTAACCTTAAGAAACATATTCTTTCATCTGTTTTGCAAAAGAGGGTAAGAGAGGAGGTGGGACTATGAGGGAATTTATGTGGTCCTTGATGAAAGGAGATGTGTTTGAAAGATTGATTAAGAAATTAGAAATACAAAAGTGAGGAAGTTGCTTTATTTTTTTTTTCTTTTACTGAAAGGACAGCGGTAAATGTTAAATCTTAGCTATCAGAGAAAACACCATGAGAAAAATTTACGTCTAAAAAGAAAACTAGGGCGCCTGGGTGGCTCAGTGGGTTAAAGCCTCTGCTTTCGGCTCAGGTCATGATCTCAGCGTCCTGGGATCGAGGCCCGCATCGGGCTCTCTGCTCAGCAGGGAGCCTGCTTCCTCCTCTCTCTCTGCCTGCCTCTCTGCCTACTTGTAATCTCTCTCTCTGTGTCATATAAATAAATAAAATCTTTAAAAAAAAAAAAATAAATAAATAAAATAAAATAAAAAGAAAACTAAATTCTCTATATTTTAACCTTTAAAGTATGCCTTAAGTTTATATTCCCTGTATATCTCTTATACTTGAGTTGAGAGGCCCCATTCTGAGGGAAAGAAATCTCTGTCTCTGTATGTATGTTTGTGTGTGTGTGTGTACACATTTCTTTCTGTCATATACATACCCATCTCTTTCTCTCTCTCTCTTTCCCTCTCTCTTTTTCTTCCTTCCTTCCTTCCTTTCTTTCTTTCTTTCTTTCTTTCTTTCTTTCTTTCTTTCTTTCTTTCTCTTTCTTCTTTCTCTCTCCATCTTGAGTGTACATACTTACATACTCACATATGTGTATGTATATTTGTGTATGCATATATATGTGCACACATATATGTATATCTGTACATATACGTGTGTATATATATGTGTGTCCTTGTGTGTAAATAAATAAATATATATATATATGCATCTGCAACTACATATTTTTCTCAACACATATGGATGCATCAATACATATACTTGTATACAGACAGAGAGAGGGGAAAGAGGATTTCTATTTGGACATAAAGCCATACCTAAATTTACTAAGTAGGAAACTGCTTCTCTTTACCTAAACAGGCTCTGAAATTTGAGTAATTTAAACAAGTAAATATTAATAGGGTCTTGTGTTCTTTTCTCAGGGAAATGCTTTGCATAGCTTATTTTGGCAATACATTTTATCTAGAAAAAAAATAAGTAGGTCCACCCAGTTGTTTGAGACACAGATGAATGCAGTTTGTTTGTTTGCTTGTTTGTTTTTTCTCTTAAGTCTTAGTATTCAGAGAAAATAGAAGGAAAACAGCTGGTTCCTTCTTGGCTCCACTTTCAAGATTTCTGTAATCACTGCTGGGACACCAGGAAATGGGGTTGATTCCTATACAACACAACTTATCACCAGAGCTGTCCCACCGTCTTGTACGTGACTGTGACTTCGACTCTTACCCCAAACTTGGCTAGGACTAGCTTCACATGCATGTACCATAGATGAGATTCACCTCCAACTGTGCTCCTCCTTGCCCTGCCCCTCTGACACCTCAGTCTCAGAAAGGCATCCTCTGGGTGCTCTCCCACAGGTCAGGGGGACGTCAGTGCTCACACAGAAACTCTCGACTAATGGAAGACACAAGCTGATGAATAAATAATTCTTCCTCTCTCATGCCCCACAAATTGGTCCCAAAGCACATTTTTAAAAACTCTCTAGAAGTTCAAAGGATGAGTCACTCTTGTTGGTGGTCATCCACATAACAATCTCAAATTAACATTCCACTCAAAACACCACCAGTTTTGGGGTGCCTGGGTGGCTCAGTGGGTAAAAGCCTCTGCCTTCAGCTCAGGTCATGATCTCAGGGTCCTGGGATTGAGCCCCGCATAGGGCTCTCTGCTCAGTGGGGAGCCTGCCTTCTCCTCTCTCTCTGTCTGCCTCTCTGCCTGCTTGTCATCTCTCTCTCTGTGTCAAATAAATAAATAAAATCTTTAAAAAAAACAAAAGAAAAAACAAAAACACCACCAGTTTTTATTCAGGAGAACACAATAGAAACATCATGGTTAGAATATCTCCAGCTAGCTAGCTAGATGATAGATGACAGATGATAGATAGATAGATAGATGATAGATAGATAGATAGATAGATAGATAGATAGATAGATAGATAGGTCCCTCTTGCTTTTGACAGCAGGAATGGACAGTGAAAGAGCCTTCTGCCTCTTCTCTTTGAGGTCACACTTTGGTCTGGACAGACATTCTGACCAGATTTGGACGGAAGCAGAGAGTTAGGTGAGGGCTCTTTACATAAGCTGGTAGTCAAAAACAGCCGCCATAAAATACGACTATATCAGTGACCTCTCAGTGTTGTTGTCCATTCCTGTCAGCCTTTTACTTTTGTTCCAGGAAGCTAAATATTTAGCAATTATTCAGCAAAACTTGGAAGTCATAAATCTTCATAATGGTAATAGAAGGAGTTTGAAAAAAAAAACAAACAAACATGGTCTTGGCTACATATATTGATTCCTGCTACATTTGTATGTCTTACAGTTCTTTGCATTCAAAGTAATGTTTCCGTGACTTCTGCTACTTCTTCAACTTCAAGATTAAAGGATTTATAAAACAAAGTTAATTTTTTTTCAAAATGGTTTCTTTATTGTGTATCAAGCCCAATACCAGGTATTTTATATAAATATATTGACAGTAGGAAACACAGCTAAAAGCAAGCTATTGACTTGTGGTTTCAGGCCCAACAGTTAAAGATCTTACAAATCATCACTACCATTTTCACAAGAAGAAAATAAAAGGCTGAACAGACTTAAAATCACCTCCTTTTAGACCCGTCAGAGCATTGAGGTCACAGAAGAAACCATCAGCTCAGAAGTTGGGTAGACAGATGGATAGAGAGAATCACAGCTTATTGGGAGCAGAAGCCATGCTGGATCCCACAACCGGTAGGCAGTTATGGGATGGTGAACTAATTGCTGGAAACTTAGCATGGATTTGATGGAGAGGTCCCAGCTTTGGGGAGCCTTCTAAACTGTATGAGTTTTACTTGTAGGAGTCCACTTAAGTTCTCATTATGAAAATTAGAGAAAATTTGCCTTCTGGCATGGAGAGACAGAAAAGTAACCACCTGAAATATACCTGAAATATATCTCGAGCTTTCTCTTCTCCTTAACAAAGGACTTCCCTCAAGAGAAACTGTTTTACCATACTCTAATCAACATATGGTTACCCAATGTTGTACCCAAAAGCACATGTCCACTTCTAGCCCCCCCTAGTTTTCAATATGTGGTAAGGGACATGCCAGTTCAGACTCACTTATACTGGAACCTAATCACAGGATTATAGAACACACCTCCTCCCCCAATACCTTATCATCACATCATTAGGGCTTCTGGGGATTAAACAGAGAGAATGCCAAGACTTAGATCCTATTTAAGAAGGAATCTCTAGGGAAACCCAAAGACAAGAGAGAAGACAAAACAGGGACACAGGAGCCAAGTTTAGCTTCTGAGAACATATCTACAGCAAATAGTAAACACTGCCTAAATCCTAGACAGGTAATCATAAAACTTGAATTAGAAGCCTGTTTGCACCAGTGTTTCATACCTGGTACATCCTGCCTGGTTTTCCAGAAAAAAAGCAAAATGTTACAAGACCTGATGAAAGGCAAAAAAACATGGTTCAGAAAGACAATGTGAGTCTAAGAACTGGACTCAGATCTAACAGAGATTTTGGAAGTATCAGACCAGGAATTTAAGATAACTGTGATTAATTTTAGCTTTTCCTTTAGCTTTGGGTGCTAATGGACAAAGTAGACAACATTAAAGTGCAGATGGATAACGAGAAAGCAAGCCTTTCACACCCCACAGTATTTTGGAGGTCTTACCGAGAATAGTGAAAAGAACAGTCATCCCCCTGCATATCCATCTGTGGTCCTTGCTGACCCCATAGAGCTATGGACCTGGGGAAGAGTAGTTTCCTTTGTAAGGAGGAAATGTCCCTTCCCCCAAGCCAAGTGAAGAAAAGGTCCAAGAGATCTACTCATTAAGTATTGAGGTGCATGGCAAAGACACTGCATTCTTGTTTCCCATTTAGAGGTCCAGCAGGAAGTCCAGTGAATTTGTTAACATATTCCCTCATCTATGTGGACAGATAGAGAAGAATTGAAAAGATGTGGTCCTGGAAAAGTCCACACTCCCTGAGACTGACAAGGCACGCATTTTTATGGACCTCTGTGGTCAAGAAGTTGACCCATCGTAGATAGTAGTAGGCTTGGGCTATCTTTCTAGTACTCAGTCCAGGATGCTTTAGAACACAGAGCCAGCTGAGGGTCGGGAGATGCCCAACAGAGTTGCACCCCCACCTTCCACATCAGGCACTGTGCAGTACAGCAGCCTGTCTGAAGAATTTCCATTTGAACCCTCCTTAGATGGTTGGCACATAGGATATCAATGATCTGTCAGTGAGAGTCAGAGAAGCAGTATTAACTAACAGGAAAGACACCACCAGAGAAGCCAGCTAATTGCAGACACAAGTTCCTTTCCCTCACTTTCCATCCCTTCTGAATGCATGAGAATAGCTAATCCTTGGAGAGAAAGAGGCACCCAGAGAGAGATCATACCATGCTCTAAATAGTTTCCAGCTCAGCTTGATCTTGGCATTTGGTCAAAGAAACAGAGTTAAGTCAAATTTCAGGCTGACAAGTTAAATCAAACAGTGTTTTAATATTCAATGTAATCAAAAAGTTAAGAAATCCACCCAAGATTTCATTAAGGGACTAGGAGCAGAGATCCAAGAGCAATGTTGAATATTGATGGGAGAAAGGTCAATTCTTTTCACATCTGCTTCAAGCAGAGATGGGACCATAAACCAGTTATAAATGCCATGGAAATTAATCCTCCTATCAGCTTTGTGATGCATGTATTCTTATTTCCACTTTCTGAAGAATAAATGAGCAAAGTTCAGTTTAGTTGAGCAACACACTCGAGGTCCACAGCCAGTGCAGGTGGAATGTGAATCTGACATACGTAGACTCTAGACCTATATTGTTTCCGCATATCCCACTGCCTTTATGGGGATTAAAATACAGGAAACCTTCTAAGTCAGTAACACTCTGTTTGACATTTATTTTGAATTGTATGGAGGATAGAGTCCTGTGGTTCAATGCCCCCTGGCACTTTATACACTCACATGACAGATTAATAATTGTATTATTTCTAAGGTTTACAAATGCCTTAGTTTTTTTTTCAAGAAGAAATCAATTTCAAATTCTATCTTAAAAAAAAAACACACTTTCTCTAATTTTCCTAAATGACGCTATCAATTGTGCTTCAGTAGCTCATGTTTTAACAGTACTTTCAATAATGGATGCACTACATTTGGGAATTTTTTTAGCTGCCAGCAGTTCTTAACCTTTTGTCATCATAGACCAGTAGACAGCAGCCATAGTGCCTTTGAGGTTTTATTTTTATGGCCCCCTTTGCTTTCATTTGCATGATCTGATACATGGCTCACTGTAACATCTCCTGTGACTACTACTAAAAACTGATAATTTTGCTCTCTCTGATTTTCCTCAGTATCATATGACTAAGTTCCTATTTCTTTTCAGCTTCTCACAAATCCTCAGACACTCCTTTCCCAAACATCAGGAGGCCAGGCTCCCCCTTGCCTCCTCATTCCTGCCCTGTCTCTCCCCCATACCTCTCTTTCACTGGGACTGGTTCCAACTCTACCATGTGACCAGAGGATCTCATCCCAGGATGCCTCCTGCTGAGTGGAAGGAGACTGAGAGATTTGCTTTTGAGAGACCTGGTTAGCCTCTGAGGAACACACGAGCAAAGTGTAAGATTTTTTTTTTCCCATTTGGCTCAGAGAATTTTAGTATATCTCTTCCATCTGCCTTAAGTTCATTTCACTGAGAACAAATCTAGGGAGATATTGGTAGTTTCTCCTCATTACGTCGGTTTTTGACCTTGACCTCTTGATGTAGGTCGCATACACCATGGTTCTGAGCATTTACATAAAACTGTTCCTACTCACAAACCAGCAGCCCATCTTCTTTTGTACTATCCTCTCTGTATCAGGGCTGTAATCTCAGGCCCCTGCAGGATACCAAGTGCTTTCTTTGTTGATCTCACTGCCAGGACAGGAATGATGGTGCCTGCATTTGCACCTTCCCTCGTCAATGCCAACTACTCAGAAGGGTTCCAACACCAGTCCAGTGTTTTCAGGGAACCGGCCACGGAGGAGCGAGGAGGGAGGAAGCCAGGTCTGGAAGGAGGAGGCACTTTGAACCTGGGCTAAGGACAGACAGACTTCTCAGAAGCCTGAATCTGTCTGTTTGATCAAAGCCAAAACTTTGGAAAACACCTAAAGTCAAGGGAAGTCAAAGTCTTCCTCTTTGCTATATTTTTAAAAAATCA
This sequence comes from Ailurus styani, assembly GCA_002007465.1. NCBI lineage: Eukaryota > Metazoa > Chordata > Mammalia > Carnivora > Ailuridae > Ailurus > Ailurus styani. The sequence goes on along the minus strand of LNAC01000310.1, from coordinate 2,436,256 downwards.
ACCTTGTTATATCCCTTCTTACTTGCATTTAAACTGTCCATATGTACAAGCCAAATATTTTTAAGGATATTCTGGATTTTAAGGAGAGCATGCTCAGTATACTGTCGAATAGTTGTTTTTTTTTTTTTACAAACCACATATTTGTCATGAAAATTGCTGACACTGAGCTGACATAACATTGGTAAACACCTCCATAATCATGTAAAAGTGAAATGGGAAGAAAAACTATGGCTTTGCTATGACTTTGAAGGAAAGCCAGCCTCCACCCCATTCCCATCATCAACCAGTGCTAGCAAATGAAAGTGATCAGCATATACTAGAAAAAAAAATGAATATGGTTTTCAATTCCCACCGATGTCATTTCTGAAACACTTGGCATGAGACCTATGAGTCCTAGAGGCTGTTATTTGGTTTTACCCATTCTGCAAATTACAGGGGGAAAATCACAGGCTGGTATCAGGTGTCCAAATCTTCATCTCAAAGGGTGAATCATAAAACTATTATAAAAAAATGCGTCCTGCTGCAGTGACAGCTGTCACCCCAAATCTATGCCGTGCAGACAACTGTGGCGGCAGTCATTAATGACTTAGATGTAAGATTAAGTTGTGGCGTTGAACAGCATGGACAAGGAACTTTTCTTCAAAAAGTTGTTGGAAGTAAAATCTCGCTGCCTTGGTAATGGATAAACCAGTGTAGGGATATGAGATCATTTAAATAATCATGTAAAGTATTGTATATTGATATTGTGTGGTTTTTGTGTGGTTTTGTGTGTCTTTCCCACTTGTGAGTAGGTGAAGTTTAAATTAAAGGGATTGTGTATTTTGTTACGGTTACTTTTGATCTCGGCAGACCTGTCCTTATTTGCTGTTCTAGAAAATGTGCAAAATTGCTTTATGATAAGCACAAAGAATAGAATTTTGGAGCACAAGAACCTATTTTACAGGAAAGGGAACTGAGACACAGAGAGAAGATACACTTCTAGCTTATACTTCCATGACTAATTAGCTGTCAAGGAAGGACTAGAACTTGGAAGCTTTCAATGTTTTGTCCGGTAGTGAGCTAAATATTCTTCTGATAACTGGAGCAAAAACTGGGACTTAAAAATTTTGGTTCGTAGGATTTGGCTTAATGATTTGCACTATGTTAGGGCTCTACCTGAAAATAGTTGTTGCTCCTTGAATTAGGGCAGAAAATCCAGAATTCTATTGGTATGCGTCTGATTTGCGAAGCCAAAAAGATCAGAAACTGCACAACTGAATGTCCAAAATAGATTCCCAGACAGTTGGTCAGAAACAGGAATGAAGCAGGAAGGAGGGGAAGCCTCTGTGTATCAAAGTGCACCTCATCAGAATGACTTGGAATAAAAGATTCACATAGAATACCATGCAGCAAAATGCCAGCAAAACATCATGGGCTAAAAACCCAAAACAGCACTGGACTCCCTTTCACTTTTGTTCCCACCCCAATGTCACCCTAAAAATGCTTTCTCATATTCCCTATGCCCTGAGATATCCTTTGGAAATGGAGAGGTCACTGAAATTCTGAAATAATTTACCTTTCCCAAAGACCGTGTTGGATCCTTCCGGAAAACACATCTGGGCATAGCACTCACCCTTCATCTCCTTGGTCAGACTGTTTATCTAACATCTAAAAGTAGAGAAGCTGAAATAAATCACAAACTTCTGATGACACAGGAGAGAAGAAAGAGGGGGTCTTTTGGAGCTGGATAGATTAGGGTTTTCCGCGCATAACCAGACGTTCTCATTCTTTTATCTTTTCCCCCTTCTAAAAACCTAGTTTTTATTCCATCTCTAACTGATTTCTTGAGAGCAAATGTTGTCAATGCACCACAAAAAGAAAAAAAAAAGGAAGAAGAAGAAAGAAACCACTTTTGTTATCTATACTGTGATCTTTGAATTAAACCATTTGAACAGAAGATACGTGAGATCTGATTCCATAGGGTTTATTAAAGTAAATTTTCTTAGCAAATATGTCTGTTCCATTTGATTTTGAAGAATAATTGGTTAATGAGAGAATGATTACTTTGTTCAGACATGATTACTGAAAAAATGTTTCATCCATATGTTGCCAAATCATGGGAAATTCTCCAGTGAAGGGGGGGTGGGGACAATGATTAAAAGAAACAGGATAGCTCAAGAAAATATTACCCAATGTGTTACTAAAAAAAATTTTTTTTAAAAAAGCAGGCCAACTCTAAGTATAGAGTTTCTTTGTATGAGCCTGGAAGTTCAACATGCTTAATAGGATGAAACTATTTGTTAAAAATATATATATATTAGGTAGGTTTCTTTGTCTTTTGAATCAAAGAACTGGGCTTCTTCTGATACGTTCTGTAACCGTAATAGCTGTTTGCTATCCTAGCATCCTTTGTGTAGCTAATGTTATTTGGATTGCAGCATTAAAAAGCGAACTCATATAATGATAGTTTCAAAATATTCACCAACATTGTTGGTTAAGACATCTCTCTCTGCAGGAATTGGCCACATGACAATCTCAGCAGGTGACAAAGGACATGGGATGTTTATCAGTTTTACTTTTAATTATAAATGGTCCAAGGTGGACAAGTGGCCAGTTAACACATTCCATATTTCTCAAAAATTAAAGGCAAATGGAGAAACAGGAACTTTGTCTCAATAAATCTGTTTGGCCACCTTACTAGCTAAGTGGAAAGACATATTCTTCTAGTCAAAGAACAGAGTTTGCCCTGTGTCTTGAAGGTTAACCCGCTCCCGCTCCCTATCCAAATGAAACAAAAATAAAACTCCAGGTTTAGTTTCATGCAAGTAAAAACACACCAAAGTAAGTGACTCCCTTTAATTCATATCTGGATTTTTCTGAAAATGAATACTCCACATTTTTTTTAAGTTAAAGGCATATTTTATGCTTTTTTTAAAAAGATTTTATTTATTTATTTGACACAGAGAGAGAGAGATCACAAGTAGGCANAAGTTAAAGGCATATTTTATGCTTTTTTAAAAAAGATTTTATTTATTTATTTGACACAGAGAGAGAGAGATCACAAGTAGGCAGAGAGGCAGGCAGAGAGAGAGGGGGAAGCAGGCTCCCTGCTGAGCAGAGAGCCCAATATGGGCCTCGATCCCAGGACCCTGAGATCACGACCTGAGCTGAAGGCAGAGGCTTTAACCCACTGAGCCACCCAGGAGCCCATATTTTATGCTTTTAATGGTGCTGCATAAGGAGTACATGAGCCAGAGCTGAATATCTTGACTAGAACTGAAGGTTGTAATCAAGTAAAATTGCAACTGAGAGTATCTCTCATATGTTCAAAGAACAAAGTGTTATGGGCACCCCCTCAGTGCAATTTACTCTGCCTGGGAATCAGTGAGTTTTCACACAGTACAAACTGTTTTAGCTGGGTTTTGAAGAGTGAGTAGGAGTTCATCCAAGTGAACAAGAGATGATCTGGGTATAGAGCACAGCATGAATGAAGAGTCTTTTGAGGATGGACAGTATTCGAGAGGCACAGAAAGTTCCACATAGACAGCTTGTAATTCTGGTCCTTGAAACAGAAATTTCTTTATTTTTCCTTTATTCTTGTTTTTAAAATAGATTGATTTCCCTATCTCTGGTCCCAGGGAGTTGAATTTGATTGAAAATTGAGGTTGTTTTTGTTTTGTTTTGGTTTGGTTTTTTACAAAAGAAATAATAATTTTGGGGGCATTTATTGACTTCTCATTTTCTAAAAACACGTGGAATTTTTATATTTAATATGAATATTTGCACTGCATGGCACATTTACAAAAGAAGTTCTGGAGCACAGCAAAATGGGTGGGATTTCAAACAAGTCAGGTGTCATCACAGGATAGATGTTCATTGGTGCTCTAGGTAAGAATGCCTAGAAAGTAAGAATGCCTAGAAAGAAGAGTAAGAAGCTGCAACATCCAACCCAGGAGAATGCCAGTATCTAAGACACATGAACAAGAAAGGAAAGTGAAATTGACAAGTAGAGAAACAAATCAAGGGTTAAAAGAGGATAAAGAAGAAATATTGTCCCATGCGCTAAAGGACATGAGAATATGGCAAGAAAAGGGTGCCCATGATGGGCGCCTTGGTGGCTCAGTGGGTTAAAACCTCTGCTTTCGGCTCAGGTCATGATCTCAGGGTCCTGGGATCGAGGCCCGCATCGGGATTCCTGCTCAGCGGGGAGCCTGCTTCCCCCTCTCTCTCTCTGCCTGCCTCTCTGCCTCCTTGTGATCTCTGTCCCTCTGTGAAATAAATAAATAAAATCTTAAAAAAAAAAAAAGAAAAAGAAAAGGGGCCCATGATTCTCAGCTAAGAGAAGGGGTCACAGAGAAGAAATACTGAAAAGCCACTGGATCTGGGAACCTGGAGGTTAATAGTATTATTACCAAAGGAATTTTAAGGGGAGGTTTTTAAAAATGTTACCCCAATTCTCATTCCCTCAAAGTATTAACAGTCTGTTGGCCTTAAGAAACTAACAACTCCAATTCCTGTCTCTGGGATGCCCGGTCTACCACCCAGATATCATGCAGTGGTCACCCAAGAAGCCCATAGAAGGCCAAGCTCTGACTTCCAGGCCAGGTGAAAGCCATGAGAGAAAGATCATCCAGCCAAGACTATAGTCTTTCCAACTGGTACCCCATGGAACAGGGAGATATCCCTGTTCAGCCCTGCCCAAATCGCAAGTTCATAAACAAGGTAACTGACTCTTTTTTTTTTCTTTTCTTTTCAAGACAGTCAATTTTAGGGAGTTTTGTGAGGCAACAATAGTAACTGGAAGAGTTGGTGATAAAATGACATATAACAGCTTTTTAAGTAGGTTGGAAATGAAGGGGATGACTTAAAAAGGACAATGGTTTAAAAGAAAGCAGGATGGGCGCCCGGGTGGCTCAGTGGGTTAAAGCCTCTGCCTTCGGCTCAGGTCATGATCTCTGGGTCCTGGGATCAAGCCCCTTGTGGGGCTGCCTGCTTGGCAAGGAACCTGCTTCCTCCTCTCTCTCTGCCTGCCTCTCCGCCTACTTGTAATCTCTCTCTCTCTCCTCTCTCTCTCTCTCTCTCTCTCTCTCTCTCTCTCTCTCTCTCTCTGTCATATAAATAAATAAAATCTTTAAAAAAATAAAAAAATAAAAGAAGGCGGGATGGATATGAATGTTTGTCAGGACGTCTTGAGCAGGGACGTGGAGAAAGATCCAGGAGAGGGAAAGACTGACGATGCAGGAGGCATTTGCTATTGTTCAGCCAATGAAAAGTTGACACCCTAAGATGGGATGGGATCTAGAACACAAGAGGCACCTATTACCTGGGAAAGGAGGAGTAGGAATAAACCACCTCACGGAAGGAGATAACGAGGGAAGGAACAATGGAATACATGGTGTAGCATTAAGTAGAATAAGAGAATGATGTAGAATGTTCGCAGGCTAATATTGATCTATGAAAATAACCTTCAGAAAACAGATGCCACTCACTGGGAAAACTAGGACAGAGAGGGTCATTTCTTCCACTCCCTATGCAAGTGGGTTTTTTCTGGGGGCACCAAGAAATAAAGTCATTTTAGGGGCACCCGGGTGGCTCAGACGGTTAAAACCTCTGCCTTCGGCTCGGGTCATGATCTCAGGGTCCTGGGAACGAGTCCCACATTGGGCTCCCTGCTTGGCGGGGAGCCTGCTTGCTCCTCTCTCTCTGACTGCTTCTCTGCCTGCTTGTGATCTCTCTTTCTCTGTCAAATAAATAAATAAAATCTTAAAAAAAAAGAAATAAAGTCATTTTAGCTTTTCAAGGGATTAATGACTTTGATACTCACAGGGGATTCTTAGCCAACAGAGCCCTGAGATGCAAATGGCTTCAGAAAACCCATACTCTGTGCACTAGAAACTCTAAGTTAAGGCAAATATCACTTCTTAGCAAGTTAAACAAGAAGAAGTTAGGGACAGTTCAATACTTGTAAAAGAGAGGCTGGCAAACAATAGCCCACAGGTGGGATGTGGCCCACTGCCAGTTTTTAATACAGCCCATAAACAAAGAATGGTTTTACATTTTAAATGGTTGAAAAAAAATCAAAACAAGAATAATATTTCATGACATTTGAAAATTATATGAAATTTACACTTCAGTGTCAATAAAGTTTTAATGGTACACAGTTACGCTCATCCATTTGTCTACATCTGCTCTTTGACTTCGACAGTAGAACTGGGTAGTTCCAACAGAGACCATGTAGCCTGCTAAGCCTAAAATATTTACTACTTTCTGGCCTATTGTGGAATGATCAGGTAGCCCTTGAAACAGAGTCTGCTTGGGGCACCTGGGTGGCTTAGTGGGTTAAAGCCTTTGCTTTCGGCTCAGGTCATGATCTCAGCGTCCTGGAATCGAGGCCTGCATCGGGCTCTCTGCTCAGCAGGGAGCCTGCTTCCTCCTCTCTCTCTGCCTGCCTCTTTGCCTACTTGTAATCTCTCTCTGTGTGTCAAATAAATAAATAAAATCTTAAAAAAAGAAACAGAGTCTGCTTGACTTTTCTTTTATTCTTGTTTTAAAATAGATTGATTTCCCTCTATCTGTTCCCTTGGAGTCAAATTCGATAGACATAGACTTTGGTTAAAAATTGAGGGTTTTTTTTTTTCCTGTCTTAGCAAAAGAAATATAATTTTGGGGCAGTTACTCATTTTCCTTTTTCTGAATACACATGGACAAGACCCAGACTCTTAGTTTGTGTCTACCACGGGACTAGTATCTCCTCAACAGTTGCACAGACTGCAAGCATCTGCTTGCCGTGGAAACATTGTTTTTATCCATTTTGCAATTATGTATGGAGCATTGTCCCAGGCATGGAGAATGCGGCAGGGAAAAGGACCGCCAGAGTTCCTGTCCTCACAGAGGGTACATTCTTGCAGTGGGAGACAAATGATAACAAAGGTAAACAGAGGAATGGGAAGAATAGAGATTGTGGTAAGCCATATGTATACAATCAGTAGAGATGGGGGAGGGTGATGTGGTCAGGCATGGAGATTTTATGAAGAGGGAAAAGGAAACTATTCTTGAGCTGAAGCCTGAAGGACAAAAGCAATCAGCCATGCCCAAAGCCCAAGGAAAAGCATGCCAGGCGAAGGGGGTAGTAAACACAAGACCCANCCCCCCCCCCCCCCGTGTATCTGAGGAAGAGCAAATGTGTGGCTGAGAGTCACTGATGATGGGGAGCCTGGTGAGAGGGAAAAAAGGGCAGGAGAGATAAGAAAGGAAAATCACAACCAGATCTCAATTTAATGTCTGTTATGGCATGGTGAGGAGTTTGAATTTTATCCCAAACACAATGCGAAGCAACTAGCACATTTTTAAAAGGTGGAGAAAGTGAGATATGATTACATTTTCAAAAGGGCCATCTATGTTTTGTTTTGTTTTTTGTTTTTGTTTTTTAAAGATTTTATTATTTATTTATTTATTTGACAGAGAGAGAGAGACAGAGAGAGAGAGAGATTACAAGTAGGCAGAGAGGCAGGCAGAGAAAGAGGAGGAAGCAGGCTCCCCACTGAGCAGAGAGCCTGACGCAGGGCTTTATCCCAGGACCCTGAGATCACTACCTGAGCCGAAATCAAGAGTAGGATGCTTCACCCACTGAGCTACCAGGCTCCCCAGGACCATCTATGTTTGTACATCAATTCTATGCATGGTTGCATGAGTGGAAGCAGAGAGCCCATGGGGAGCTCCTGCAGAAGTGTAGGAAATACACAGATGGCAAGAAGTGGGAAAATAGGAGTTCTGTTTTGGAGGTAAAGCTAAAAGTCTCGGATCTGAGCTAGACAAAGAAAACAAAGGAGGAGTCAAGAAAGAAGAAATCAAGGTTTTGAAAGTGATTCCAAGCCCATTCTAAGCCAAAATTGAGATAAAAGTCAAGCTAGGACTGGAGAAGTTTCAGCCCTGGTGGTGCCTTGAAACAGAGAAACTTGAGCATAGACCTCTGCAGGACCGTGAATGACCGTGAACTACCATGAATCTAAGAGAAAAGGGATATGGAGCAGACACTAAGGAATAACACCTATGACCAGAGGGAGAAACAAAACAAACCATGCTTGCTAGCCCAAGATGACAAAAACTCATTGTATAAAACTTTGAGATTAAAAAGTAAAACCAAGCACCTTTGGGCTTAAGAAGATCTTTGACTAAGAAAAACAACCATCAGATGTTTTGTTTTATTTTACAGAAGAGAGACTCATAAGCCATGACTTAGTCATGGTGTTTTGAACTGATGGTCACTGGTGGATACTCCCTAATGTTCTATCACATTACATGGAAAGTAACAAAAAAGTTTACATATATTTACTGAATGTCAATCTTCAAGTGAGAGGTTTTAAGGACAAGGCATTGTGGCATGGCGAAAACTTCCCTTTTGGCGTTGAAGTCCCCAGAGAGGCTGCTCCGGGGGTACCTGTCTCCTGATGGGCAGACAGGAGCACCAGTGGCCAGGCAGCCATTATGGAAGTTACTTCTCAGAAACTTGGGAGGAAGCTGCGGTTTGAAAATCAAGCCATGTTCCTATGCAACTTCAATTTGGGATTTCTTCAAATGGTGCTACATATGTAAATATGAAAAAAAATTAAGATTTATTTATTAATTCAGAGAGAGAGAGAGAGAGTGAACAGGAGGAGGGGCAGAGGGAGAGGGAGAAACAGACTTGCCACTAAGAACACAGAGCCCAACATGGGGCTCCTAGATCCATGGCCTGAGGTCATGACCTGAGGCCAAACCAAGAGTCCAACACTTGAGATATTTTAAAGGAAAACTAAGGGTATTACTTTTACAAAAGGGGGAACAAATTTAGAAAGGATTTAAAAAACCCTAATCTTATACAGATTCCTCTTGATAGATAAGGGAATTAAATGGTTAGGGAACTTGCCTAATATCACATACTTGGGGACAAATTCAGTACCCAAATCCAAGGTTTTTTGTTTTGTTTTGTTTTTTTTCTTCACTGACGCTGTATTAAGTAGTAGTTAATAACATAAGCAGTAAAGAGAACTCCCACCCAGAGCTGACCTCTTGCCACAGAGACAACAAGAAGTCATGGCTGTAAGAAGGGTCTGACTCAGATAAGAGCCTGGTCTAAGAAAACATCTCAGGTCTATCTCACACTCTAAGCACCTTCGCTGGGGAAGAAAATGCATAAAGTAGAATGAAAATATTTAATTATCATATCACCTAAGTATTTTTTTCCTAAATTTCTTACAGTATTTCTTGCCAGATCCCCAAAGCTCATTCTTCCGCCATGATTGGGCGTTACTGATGCTCCCCCTGTCTAGTCGAGGGCTGGCAAATGTCAAAGTTCTTCCAGCTTTTCCATATGATTTGTTTTAAAGTTGTAGATGGAAAACTCATGTCAATCTTCATTTTACCCACATCTTTTTTCCACCCATTATCATCACAGTATGACAAGCTAAACTCTTTTATTGCAACAGCCTTTTTTGGGTATAGCAATACGCTTAATGTTTTGTTTGTAGAAAAAAGGGCTTAAAATGCTATTTTTCTTCTCTTCATTTAGAAGCAATCAGTCTCCCTCTCACTGAGTGCTTACTATAGGCAACCAATATCCAGAATTAGACCGTATCAGCTGTGTGGAGAAAAAAACAAAAAACAAAACAAAAAAAAAACGTATGCATTGTTTCTTTTTTCGTAAGCAAAGTAGTATTTGCCAGTTAAATCCCCAGGTAGTTAGCTTTCAAACAGATATAAAATTAGCAAATGAAACATCTGTTCTTCACTATTATTTTATAATCACATTAATTGGCAGATGTCTTTAGGTAACAGAGAAAAGCATATCAGCCATTACGAGTATTTCCATGGGGTCATGCATGAGACCACTGGATATCACACACCTAAAAGACCATCTCAGCAGGAGACAAAGTTGCACTGCACTCAGAGAGCAGCCGACTTTCCCCCTCTGCAGAGCCCCCTGGCAGTGAAGGCCAACTGCCCACTGCCCACGGGAAGCAGGAGGCTCCGGTATCCGCCATTGTGGAGGGAGGACCTTAGCCTCACCAGTGCCAGGTTTGCGTTTTCAATTATCATGTAGTTTGCACAAAAGCACGGTGCCAATTCAATTACTGCCTGATTAATGGAGTGTTGCAGCTTTATTTCAGGGGTCTAGCTATCTATTAATTAGCATATTGGGGCCTATACTCTACTGTTTTGTCCTGATATGCTTTGAAAAGTCCCTGGTGCAATTAAAAAACTCTAATATGCTTTAAATAGTTATTTGAGAAAACACATCCAGACTTTTTTTTAAACTCCTCGGGGATTTTTTAAGCACATCAGATTTATTAGAAGGCATCTAAAGTTCCCTTAAAAACACATTCTTCTTTCTTCTACTAGGTTCTGGAGTTTCTCTGTAGCAGATGAGCAGTTCTATGTTGGGCGGTACATTTCTTCTTTCCTGCCTCAGGGGAAGGACGCATCCTCAGCAAAGACTGAGGTTGAAACTTGCATTGAATGCCTTGCTTCTGTGGCAACTTCTCCAATTTGCTTTGAACTGTAAGCTCGACTGGGGACAGAATCTAAGGTAGAGTCTCTCAGGACATCAGGTATTCAATAAAAAGGAACTGTGAGGGGTGCCTAGGTGGCTCTGTCAGTTAAGTGTCTGGTTTTGGCTCAGGTCATGATCTCAGGGTCCTAGGATCAAGCCCCGCATGGAGATCCCTGCTCAGTGGGGAGTCTGCTTATCTCTCTATCTCTCCCTCTGCTCCTCCCTCCTCCCTGCCTCATGCACACTCTTTGTCTCTCTCTTTCAAATAAATAAATAAAGCTTTTTTTTTAATAAATAAAATCTTTAAAAAAAAGAAACAAAAGAAACCATGAGACTGAGCTGTGGATAGTGTTAGATTTGTTTGGCGACTTCTTCTTCTTCTTCTTTTTTTTTTTTTTGCATATGTCATTAAGGCTCAGTGCCCCTTAGTGGGTAAATGAAGATCCTCTTCCTAGAAGCCACCATGTTTGTCACTTTCATGTACAGATGGGTGAAGAACAATGTGGACTCTGCCACCACTCTTCACAAATGCCCCCACAAATTCAAGATGTTGGAAGTAGTCAGTAGACTCTTTGCTTGCAGTGGAAAACTCCTGCAGGAGCAAGATGGGAGGTTAGAATAGCACAGGAGACAGTGTGACTGCATTGTTAAGATCCACATTAACATTGTGACTTATATCATTGGCATCAAGGAATGATGATGACATCATCACTGTGTATATTAAATACGACCAATATTTTAAATATATATTTTATATTATATATATATATATATATATATAGTAATACATACAGATGAAGTATATGGAAACCAAGTCATATGTCACCTACCACCTGAAATAACATCCATGATTCCAACTAAAAAGGGGGATGATGGGTCTAAAGGCCTAAAGACTTTGCCAAAGTAATAGAATGTTTGCCAAGTGTCCTTCTTGGTAGGGAGAATGCTACATTACAGGCATCCAGTAAAGCACAAATATTTCATGGTAATGCTCTAATAAGATTAAAAATCCCTGTCCCCAGCATCTGCCTAGGGTAAACAAAGAGTGAACAATGGAAGGGAGACCTATCCTGTGAGCCCACACAGTGGCTAATCTAGCTAGCACCATGACAAGTCTGCACAAAGAAGCCGTCAGTGATGCCGACAGGATAGCTTCCATACATTGGTGAATTTTCCAGGCTCCCAGAATCAGTGTGCCTCAGAGATCTTTGCAGGAGACTAATAGGTAAAGAGGCCACCTATCTCTCCAAATAATACCTCATTTGTGTATTTAGTGATTCATTCCTGTACTCCTTTATTCAATTACTACCAGCAGGTCTACGTGCTAAGAACCATGTTAAGCATTATGCGTGTTCTTAGCGTTGCCCTCAACTCGCATGATACTTCATTCTCTTTATCCTGTATGCACAAGAGGATATCAGCTTAAATGACTTATTTCCTGAGAAATGGGTTCAACCATTAGCTTTCAGATACCTGCTTCTATCAGGTGTAGGAGGACAAGTCAGGGGAAAACATGAACAAGAATCTCTATTTTCTGTAATTCAGAGCATATTACATTTGTTAGAGAGATTTCTTCTTCTCCCAAATGCATACTTACTAATAAATTAATAAACATTCCAGAAACCACCTATTTTTCCCACTGAAAACTTCAGGATATGAATATGCTAAATATGCCATGTTTGGAGATCTGTCAAGTACAACCTAGAAGTAAGAAAAAGAGAACATTTATGTCCTATGAGAAATGGTACGATTGCTAAATGTATATACTTGACTGCATAGGAAATAAGGTCTAAGTCTCTAATTTTGAATAATGTCAGTTTTCTGCCCTGTGTCAGTATTGTTGGGTCTTCCTGGGACAGACCCATCACTAGCTTTTCCGCTTGGATGGTGAGTGAATTATTCTGATTCAGTCCACAGGGAGCGATGATATGAAGCATTTGCTAGTAGGCAGTGAGTTTTAAGCAAGTCCAAACACTTCACCTGGTGAGTGGCAAAGGATGAAGAGCTTACTAAATCACACACATTGTAGGCTCCAGGGTGGCGGGCCATGTTACCACTCAACTCCCAGGAGACGCCAGTAGCAGAAGTTAGGCCAAAAAGAAAAGAGCCTTTGGGGATGAGTGTTATAACTTAACACCACCAGGGGAATAAGTCCAAAGTTCGTGTTGCCAACTCCGGAAAATTGCTCATTTCCTTGCTCCCCTATGCTCTGATATCCTACATGAGTATATGCATAGCCGAAATGGAAGACATTAAGATCACGAGATACCATGATCAACTTTTCAGATTCAGTGTGCAAACCCCCAAAGTATTTCAGCCATATATTTCTTGATCTGAACTTTTAAAATTGTGTGCTATTAGAGAAATATGTTCCGTATGTTCACAGCTAATTTGGGGTAAACATGCACCTGACATTCTACAAAATACACATTTTTCTCACTTCCAAAATGGAAAGAAAGAGAGAGAGAGAGAGAGAGAGAGAGAAGGGAAGGAAGGAAGGAAGGAAGGAAGGAAGGGAGGAAGGAAGGAAGGAAGGAAGGAAAGAAGGAAGGAAGGAAGGAAAAGAAAGAAGAAAGAAAGAAAGAAAGAAAGAAAGAAAAAGAAAGAAAGAAAGAAAGAAAGAAAGAAAGAAAGAAAGAAAGAAAGAAAGAAAGAAAGAAAGAAAGAAAGAAAGAAAAAGAAAAGAAAGGAGGAAGGAAGAAAGGAAGGAAGGAGGGAGGGAGGAAGGAAGGGAGGGAAGATGGAAAGGTCTTCTGAGAATGTTTGGAAATTATTGAAAAGGACTTAAAGGTATTTTTAGGTTATAAAACCAACATATGATCTGAAAACGATTTCCCTTGTATTTAACCCATTGTTGTGACAGAGAGATTTAATTTTCAAAACATGCTTTTCTAATAAATGGAAGCCAAGTCTAAGCAAACAAGCAACTTGATTAAAATAATCAGTGTCCAGAACCACCACAAGAATAATGAGAATTTCAGTAATGTACAGGAAATAATCTAACCAGCAAGTAAATTTGACTTTTCAAGTTCCACATTTATAAATCTTATGAAAAATTCACTTCAAAGCAGAATATTGAGCTCATTCAATTTCATAATCGTGTTAGTACCCTTGATACTCGAGTAACTCTTTTCCTCAAAAACAATTTTTAAGAAGATGTAATGTGAATATATACTCTAATGGGCTTCCTAATTACCTTGTTAGCATCATTTAGAAAGCAACTTTAAATCACCATGTCACAATATTTCATCATCTCACCAAAAGCTAAGTAGGTTTCTTATGTTTTTCTGGATTTTTTAAATTAATTTGAAATGTCATTAAATACTTTTGTCTTGTCAAATGATCATAAAATACTTCAAATTATCATTAGCTTAAAAACCACATACTCCATTCTCCCTAATATAGAAAATAATGTTCGGTCCATTTTCTGTTCTGAATCATTGTGAGGAATTCCAACCTCTATATTTTTAGAGGTCAATATTTTAAAGGAGGTTTTATTAAGTCAAACGAAAAAAAGAGTGTTCCAAAAGATCTAAGCACTTCTGTGAAATTTCCCCCGCACTGAGGAGAAAGATGAACCCACTTCTAGTTTTGCACTACAAGCCAAGTTTCAGCCCCAAGAGGATGTTTATGGTTCAGATATAAAACCACAGAAATATAAATGGAAGACAACCTTAACTACAGTTTTGCAAATGCAATGTTGTAATTTTATATGTTAATCTATCAATACACAGCATGTGCAAACATATGTTTATAGACAAGGAGGCAAGAATATACAAATGAGGAGATAAAATTCGTGTATCTCATTTGATGCTCTATCATTTCTATCAATTTATGAATGTTTTGTTCTGTGTTATGATTTCATTTGAGGTTGACATAATGCAACTTGTGCTTATACGCAAGGGCCTCATCACTGGCGTTCTCGGAGCTGGGGTGCCAGCCTGCTCAGAACAGGGGGAGGAAACTCCGCCTGCTGGGGCCGTTACAGGGAGCACCAGGAAATCAGAACGTGGTGCAAGAGGAAACTTCGGAGGGGGAGTCCTTTGGTAGGAAGCGCAGGTATGTGTTCAATTTTATGAGCACATCTGGTGTATCCACATTTCTAAATTTGGCCCTTAGGGTTCAACTGAAAATTGTGGCAAAAGAAAGACAAAACAGTGCATTAACAGCCTTCCTCTGACCCACTGGAAGACCCAGCTCATTTGCTAGCCATTATGAAACTGAATCAGAACTCAGGGACAAGCAGGACAATTTATTTTGTGAAAGAGTTCCCTCGACCCCCTGTGCGGAAGACACCCCTCCATCGATGGCATGGTTCCCCCTGTATGGTCTTCACCCGAAGTTCCAAGTTTAAAGAACATCTGAGATCTGACGCCCTGTTTGCTTCCTTTTTTTTTTTTTTTTTTTTTTTTTTTTTTTTTTTTGCTTTTATCAAGTTACAATATTTTGCAAAACATTTAGGTGAAGTATGCTATGGAATTAGCAGATGGCTTTAATTTTCATTTGGACTAGTAAGGCATATCCCAAATTTTCTGACTGATGTGATGAATGAATTTTAGGAAGATTTAAAATTTGAAATTTTATTTGATATTTGCATGAAGAATGCAAAATTATATTCAAAGCTAGTATCACAAGATACACTTTTTAAGAGAAATCTATTTCCAGAAGACAGAGCTTTAGAGCTAAACTTCTCAAAATTTGAACTATTTCCCTGGAGAAACATCCAAGACCTTTAAGTTTGATTTTTTGGATTATTTTTCCCAAAATAATCTAGCTTTTTCCTGATTATAAAAGAAACAGATATGCATCGTAAACAACTTAGACCAATGCATATAACTTAAGTGGTTACAGAATTTATCATCCAAACATCATCACCACACTAATACATTTTTATCTAACCTATTTCTATGAATATACACACAACATACACATTTTTATGAAAATGGTATTATAATATCTGTATTTTATAATATTTCTTTTTTCACTTATGTGAAATAAATCATGTGTGTAGGAGTGTTCATTCACAAATATACACATACCTCCTCATCAATAAATACGGACTTAGAGTCCCAGTCTGATTTTTGGAATAGAAATTTATTTTAGGAAGAGTTGGTTAGTTAAACATTTCTTTATTGTTAGACATATAGGTTGTTTCCAGTGTCTTGCCATTATAAACCAGGATGTGTTGTTTTTTATTGAAATGGTATTTATTATTCATTCTATTTTTTGTACACTCTTCTTCAATTGTTTCTAGTAAATTATTTGCCTTTTCTCTTATTCACATGTAAGAATTTTTTAAAATATAATGATGGTACTACTTTATTATACATTTGTCAGTTCTCTAAAATCTTAAGTATGATTGTCACTTTTAGCCATATAGGAAATTTTTAATGTGCTCAGATACATCCGTTTTTAAATTATAATTTCTAAAAAAAGCATTTTCATTTATACTCATAAAATTGAAGTATTTTGACACACTTCAGAATAAAATTTCACTCCATTTATATATTACTATTCATGTTATATATATAGTTTCACCAGTTGGTTTATTAATTCTGATAACAGTTTCATAATTTAGTGTTCAATAATGTTCTTTGTCTCTTACAAGAATTAGCGAAGCTCATACCTTAAGTTTTAGTGTACTTTTCCCGAATTACAAAAAATGGAAGATATTTGTAGAAAAAAGATATTGAAAGAGATACCTAGGACCTCACCAAGTCTTGTTGGACCATCTCTAGACTTTAGTAGCATGAATAGTGAAATTCCTGTTACCTCTTGGTTTATTCATTTAGTCATTTATTTTTAAGATACACAAATATTTTCTGAATGCCTGCTTTAAGCAGATACTGACCTAGGTATAAGTTATACAGAGGTGAAGGAACCCACACCCGGTACCCTCTTTAATGAAGCTAACATTATTAGTGATGGGAGGTGGGGGGGATACTAACGTTTCAAAAAATAATTACAATTGTTAAAAATCAGAGACAGGTGCTGACTAAGAATATAACTGGAGGACTAACTCTGGTCTGACACAATCAGGGAGGGCTCCCTTGAAGAAGTGACATTTTAGCTGGGAGATTTGAAGATGCTTTAGAATTAACAAGGAAAAAAGGAAAGCAGATTGATTGCATTTCAGGCAGAAGAGACACATGCAAAGGCAATGACATGGGAAGGAGACTGGCACAAAAGATGCTCTGAAAACAATGAAATATTTACTGTGCAAAGACGGAAGGGCAGAGTTGTCTGAGGTAAAGTTGAAAAGACAGAGCAATGATAGATTATACAAAGCCCCACTGACAGTGGTGAAGAGTTTGCCATTGAGGCTTTGGGCACCTGGCAGATTGCATGAAATGGGGAAACACTTCAAGTAACAAGGTTTCCAGCAAGAGTTGGGGTAAAGATGGAGATTATAAATTCAAATTTTAACATGAAGAATTTGAGATGTCTAGGAGATTATACTCTATAAGTGGACACTTTTGATTAGCCTTAGGTGGTTGGATATATGGATCTGAATCTAAAGAAAGGCCTAGAAAAGTTATCCTCAGCCGGCCACATCCTGCTGCTCCCCCCCACCCCCATTCAGCCCAGGGGAGATATTTGGCAATGCCTGGAGACAGTTTTGGCTTCAGCACTGAGAGGGGAAGGGTGTAGTTGGTATCTAGAATGTAGAGATAAGGTGTTCTACAATGCATAAGACGGTCCTTCCCAATAAGGAATTAACCTATTCAAAATGTTGAAAGTGCCAAAGTTGAAAAATCCTAGTCTAGAAAATTGAATCTACAAATAGGTAAGTTCTTGACTGGTATTTGAGGAGATACAGGAAACTAAGGTCTCCTAAGATTATAGAATAAGAGGGAGAGAGGACCAAAGATGGAACCTTAAAAAATTCTAATTGTTAAAGTCAGTGGGAAGAGTAGGGATGCCTTCAAAAGGGTCTAGTAAAAAACAACCAAGAAATGAGGGGCAAATGTTGAACTCTTCTCGTGATTTTTCATTGAAACCAATTGGATTATAATGAGGTACTATATGTTGGCTAACTGAATTTAAATAAAAAAAGAAAGCAATTGGATTATCTATTGTGATGTAGCAGATAACCCCTAAACTTAGTTTAACATCTTAAAATAATAAATGTGTATTATCTCACACAGTTTCTGAAGGTCAAGAAACTAGGAGCTTCTTATCTGAGTGGCCCTAGGTCAGGGTCCTTTACAAGGTTTCAGGCAATTTCTCCGCTAGGGTTACAATCATCTTAAAGTTCAATTAGGGTTGGTAAGTCAGCTTCCAAGCTCACTATTGTGGGTGTTGGCAGACTCAGCTCCTCACACTGTTGACCAAAACTTTCAGGACCTCACCGCCTGAGCCTCACAGTATAACTAATCGCCACTAGAATGAGATATCCTAGAGAGACAGAGACGGAGACATAAAGACATAAAGAGATGCGAAGAGTGATAGAGAATTCCAGATCCAAGTCACAAGCTTTTTATCACCTAATCTCATTAATATCAGACATCACATTTTCCATTCATTACTGGGAACTGCTAAACCCAAGCACACTCAAGAGGAGCAGAATTAAACCCCATGTCCTGGAGACGTGGAATGCTTGCTGGAGATTACGCAATTGACGTATGGCCAACCAATGAACTGACTCAGCTTGGGTCATGTGTTGTCTTCCCGTCACATTTGTTCTGGAGAATAAAATGCCTTAGTCCAGACGTATTGCAGTGCTCACCTTGGGGGAACAGCAGTTTACTGTGCCTTGGAGAAAAGCCATTTTCAGACAGAAGTATGGTCTGAGTAGCAGAGGCTGTACGTAAAAAAAAAAAAAAAAATCAACTGGCTCTGGCAGAGACAAGTTAACTCATGTTACCTATGGCCCCCCACCCTCTGTGGTTAGCTACAGTCAGATTTTCATTAAGACGTTGGCTTATATCCTAGTGATTTTTTTCAGAGCAAGACATGATGATGCCTGAATTTTGCAGCAAGAATTAGTTTATTGAGATCAGATAAAACTCAACATTTTAGTCAAAACTTGAATATTTCCAAAATATTAATTGACTTTATCTCCCAGGGGAAAAATATATTGCCAAAATATAGATTTTATTTTCTTCAAATGTTCTTAGTAAATGATATGGCCCTGGGCTAGGAATTTTAAAGCATTTCTCTTCAGTGGCCTTGAGTACTAGAAGCTACCTTGAAGTTCAAGATAAAAAGACTTGACCTGGAACTTATTCACTGGCTTAGAGAAGGTATCCGGCACCATTATCACTGTGTCATGATGATGTGTCAACTGCTCATCACATGCAATTCCTCAGTCCCTTTTCTTCCTCTGTCTTCAGGTGATTTGGTAAACTGAACTACATTTGGGGGGAGAATATACAGAATTAGAGTCTGGTTATGAGTGGACATTTTAACACTATAAATTTTTATTGGAGAGGCTCTATAAAAATAGCTATTTTTAGGAGAAATGAATTTATTACTCTATCACCCGTTGTAATGGAAATGTATCCAGTGAGTCATGTCTTTCCATAGAAATGTACTGTAGGCCACGGATGGTACTGAGGAGCTCTGGCACAGACTCGGCCTGAACATTGGCATGGGCCCATGGCATCTCAAACATTGGCAACAGAGGCTCATTGGAATCATAAATGCTGACCATAGGCAACTTATTTGTGGAAACCCATAGCTAATGTTGGCTCCGTATTTCCCTGCCCTAGTCACAGTAGGCCTCATAATCAGCATGGCTGACAGCTCAGGCTCCTCATGGCTCCCCAGGTGATGGCCTGTAACGGAGTCCATCACAAAGCTCATTTAGGGAGTTCATGCTCTAGTTATATCAGGCCTTCACTTACCAGGATTTTGTAAAAAACATCTCTCATTCAAATCAATATTCTAATGTGTAAAATATGTAAGAGAGAAAGCTCTTTCAAAAATTATATGTTAACAAACTTAAATCAAATTATTCACTTTTGACAACCATTAAGTCAATATTATCAGTTTTATATTGCATGAAAAAGGAACTTAGCCTAATATGAAGTGTTTACCAGTGATCACTAGTGAAAAAAATTCAAGATTCTTATAAACTCGGGTTTTTCAGGAACACCAAGTAATTTCTTTGCAAGCAGTAGTTCTCATCTTAACATCTTAGAATTCAAAGGCCCTGAAAGGAAACTCACTCAGGTTATAGACCAAAAATATTTTAAAACACTGACATCTCAATGTATTTGTGTCTTCTAACCTCAGATTATTTAATAAGCAAAAGTTTTATTATTTCTGAAATCTTGACCTAAAACAGAGGGGTCATCTCTCTATCTACGAAGTAAAGACTAACTGAAAAACATAGATCTGTAGATAACCATACGTTACAAACTTGGCAACTGGCTACGTTCACTTGATTGGAACAAAATATGTTTGCATTTGATTATGCATCTCATGTTTAGATACATTCAATTTAGTTGACATAAATTAGGATTACCTAATGACAAGGGAACTACCACATGAAGCCAATCTGATTAAAATCTCACCAAGAAGAGATTTTCACCAAATAAACTTCGCTTTCTCAAACATTCCATCCATACATCCCTCTCACACTTTATATTTCATGGGGATCCCATCCGAATGAGACAGTGACAGAGGCATCTTTTTTGGTCAGTGATTTTAAGGGGAACCAGCGACTTGAAGAATCTCAAAGCTTTACAAATTCCAGCGGGAGCCAGAGATGTTGGGAGAGAGTCTCGCCCCAACTCTAAGGCTGGAAAAGCCAGGAATAGCAAAAGGAAAATAAGCCTTCAAGGTCACTCAAGGTCAGTGAGGAGGACTTGAAATCTAATACCCCTAGTACCTACTCTGCAATTTTCACCAATATCTCATCCCACTTATCTCGTTCTGATCTGCCTAATGAGCAGCTGTCGAGCATTAAGCAAAATCATCCCATTCCCTTCCTGCTAAAAATACACTGTATATGACAACTTTCAGAAAGGAAGCAAAGGAGATGATGTATAGTTTTCTGTGTCCAGGTGCTTTATTCAGTCCATGGTCTTTATTTAGTTCTTGACACATTCCCGTAGTCATCATGTTTTCTGACACTTCATGACGGCATCAGAAGTCACCGGTACTGGGAGTGGTTGTACAAGATCATTCCACATTCATGATTTGAGTGATGAGATGATGTGCCAGGGACAGGAAGTATTTATGGAGCTAGAACAAGAGTAAGATGGTGCCTTACGTGACAGTAACATGTTTTGTCCACCATTGTGCTTTTTTCAGTTACAATTTTCCTGGAAAATTCCAAAAAGGAGTAAGTTCAGTAAGTATGTTACTCATTTCATAAAATAAGATTTTCTCCCTTTTCAATTTATTCTGATCTTTCCCCTTCTATCCAATGACAGAGTTAGTATCCAGTTCATCTATTCAATACAATACAGTCCTTAGAAAGAGGTACAGGTTCCACTCAAATATTTCAACAATGATATCAAAATAATTGACTTAATTATCACCATAATTACTCCCGTATTTTAAAAATCCATGTTTGGGTTTCTTTTCTTTCTTTTTTTTTTTTTTTAAAGATTTTATTTATTTATTTGACACAGAGGAGAGAGTTTACAAGGAGGCAGAGAGGCAGGCAGAGAGAGAGGGGGAAGCAGGCTCCCTGCTAAGCAGAGAGCCCGATGTGGGCCTCGATCCCAGGACCCTGAGATCATGACCTGAGCCGAAGGCAGAGGCTTTAACCCACTGAGCCACCCAGGCGCCCTTGGGTTTATTTTCAAGCTACTTTACACACATATTTACAGATATACAGATATAAAAAGTAATCTAGAAAACATAGGCTTAGGTTGCAGAGACATCAAAGTATATTTATATAGCTTAAGATATATATAATATATATAATGAAATACGTTCAACTGTTCCCACTATATATTAAAACTAAAGCAATTTGTTCTTTACATGTAGGTTAATGACATTTTCATGTTACGTGTCTTAAGACATTTTACAGTCAGGGTTTAGGATGCGTCTCGTGATTGCCATGATAAATACACAATATAGAAATTAATTTAAATTGAGACACGTGATGTAAACCATTACAATAGCACGCAGGAGGCAAGGTAAAGCTCTACTTTAAATGACCCTCAGGCAGAGTTGTAAACGGATGATGTTGCAGAGTTGGTATTATTAGAAGTGCTATAAGAAGAAGAGGATTGGAATGAGAATGTGTGTGTGTGGGGGGGTGTGTTTTCTAAGAGAATGAGAATGTGTGTGTGTGTGTGTGTGTGTGTGTGTTTTCTAAGAATAGGAGAGCCAAGATCTTTGGCCAGGAGAGCAAAAATATAGGAAAGAAGCAGCTCAACTTTTCTGAGTGCAAAGAAGCAGAAAACCTTTTTCATAGAAGCTGGCGGTAGGAAATAAAACTGAAATGTATTCAAGTCTCTCTTGTATTTTGCAGAAAGGCCAGAGGGAAATTCCAGAACTAATTTGCGAATGACCTCACCCTTAAATTCATGGAAATGACTCCTGCAGTTATCTCTGACTAGTCTATTTCAATAAGAAAGTGGGATCAAGGATGTATTTATAACCAACAGTATGTTTATTTGGAGACTCCAAGAATGCTTAGAAGCAACATTAAGGAATACTGATCATTGTCAAAATTACACAAACAGTGATGTTAAATGCCAGATGAATTACAACTAAAAGTTGTCTGTTTAATACATAAAACAATTGTGAGTGTGTCTAGGTGAAAATATATGTTTGTGTGACATTTTAGAGTGGAAAGAAGGAGATAAATTCAAATTAATTTTTAAACATTATCTTATAAATTCTATTGTGCTAATTGGGGAGAGTGTCAGAAGAAAAAAGTCAAAGAAATATTCAAACAATCTGATAAAAATTCTAGTAGTCGATGAGGGTTGACTAGAAATATTAACCATGATAGGGCAATGGACATTTGATAGGGCATGGTCATCATTTATCAATAAGTAAATTGTCAGTTATTGAGAATTGTCCCTTTACCCCAAAGCCTCATCATATGGCAAACATCTCTTAGCCCCTTCTATATTTTGCATCAGGAATTCTGAGTTCCCATTTTTCTTCCTTTTACTCTCTTACAGTGCCTATAATTTGCTATAAAGTAGTTCATAGTAGTCGTGATATGTCTTCTAAACTATATCAGTGGTTTGAAAATTTATCTGTACACTGGAATCAGGGAGCATCAAAAAAAATTCTTGCTTCTATCTCAAGTATAGAGATTCTAATTTAATTGGTCAGAGATATGGTTTAAGTTTTGGAATATTAAAAAAAAAAACTCCAGATGATTCCAATAGGCAGGTTTGGAAACCATTGAGCCATACCGTAAAGACAATTAGTTACCATTGGAGGAAATATTGTGTGAACACTGGCTTTCATTTCACTTGAGTAAATATTTAGGAATGGGATTTTTGGGTCATTGGTAAATGCATGTTTAACTATATATGAAGCTACCAAAATGTACTACGAAGTGTCTTTACCCTTATGCATTCCCACCAGGAATGTACGAGAGATCTGTTTGCCCTGTGTCCTCACTGGCATAGGATATTGGCAGGTTTTGTTATTTTTTAAAAAAATAGTTATGTAATGATATTTCATTATGCTTTTAATTTCCATTGCCCCAATGGCTTATGATATTGACCATGTTTTCACATGGTTATTTGCCATGCATAGAATTTTTTTGGTGAAGTGTTTGTTCAAATATTTTGCCCATTTTGTTGGGTCGTTTATTATTTATTGGGTTTTGAGAATTCTTTTTTGGATTCTGGATACATGTCCTTTTTAGATATGGACTTTGAAGTATTTCCTTCAAGTTTATGGTTTGTATTTCCATTTTATTAATAGTGTCTTTCAATTATGAGAAGATTTTAACTTTGATGAAACCCAAATTTTTCCTTAATGAATTGTGCTTTTGTTGGCATATTTAAAAAATGTTTGCCTAGCTTAGTTTTTCTCTTCTGTCTTCTTCTAGAAGAATTAAATTTTTACGTTTAGACTGTGAACTTTCAGTTAATTTTTGCATACAGTGGATGTGAGGATGTGAAGTTTTTTTTATGTGGAAGCTTAATTATGCCAGCATTATTTGTTGCAAAGACTATTTGTCTCCATTGAATTGAAAACATATTTACTTGTTATTTGTGAAAACATTTACACCACTCCCCTTAATTATTATGCTTTTTGGAAAATGAGTGAAATAATCCAGGCACTTTTTGCCTTTTTTTTTTAAGATTTATTTATTTATTTTAGAGGGAGAGCGAGCATGAGCAGGAGGAGGGGAGGGAGAAGGAGAGAGAATCTCAAGGAGACTCTATAATGAGTTTACAGCCCAATGTGGAGTTTGATCTCACAACCCTGCGATCATGACCTTTGTCAAGTCAAGAGTTGGATGCTTAACTGTACCATCCAGACACCCCTGGCAATTTTTTCAAGTGGTAGTATTTTTGTTTCTGTTATTCATTTTATTTATCGTTGATTTGAAAAATGTTGGTGTCTTGTGGTACTTTTAATGATGTCCTTACTTAAAACCATATTACCCATATAAATTTTATACTTGCTAATTAGTTTTTTCACTAACCACTCCACCCTCTGTTAAATTCTAGAACATTTTAACAGCTTCATTGAAACATAATTGACATAAACATATATGTGTGTGTGTGTGTGTGTGTATACACACATACATACATATATATATAGTGTGTGTATGTGTGTATGGAGTATAATTTGGTAAGTTTTGACATATACATGTATACAAACATACCCTGATGAAAGTCCAACACATTCAAAATAATGAACATACTAATCACCCTTTTGTAATTTCTGTTCCTTCTACCTCCCCATCCCGTCCCCAGGCAACCACTTATCTTGTATCTATATGACAATCATTTATCTGTTGTTATAGAGATCAGATTACATGTTTTAAAATTTTGCACAAAATGAGATCATAGAGTACACACTTTGGGTTCTGTCACTCAAAATAATGACCACGGAATTCATACTGTTGTGTACCAAAGGTTAACACCTTTTTATTGCCAACTACTGTTTCATTGTATAAGTATACCACAATTTTTGGAGCGATTTGGCAATTACAAATACATTTACTATTAATGTTCATATACAAATCTTTATATGAACATATCCCCTATTTATCTTGGGTAATTACCTGGGAATATAATGGCTGGATGATACAGATATTGTCTGCTTAACATTTCAAGAAACAAACTATTTTAAAATTTGTTGTACTGTTTTATAATCCCACCAGCAATGGATAAGTGTTCTAGTCGTTCCAAATTCACACCAACAGTTGGTGGTCACTATTTTTAATATTAGCTATTCTAATACATGAAACATGCTATCTCATCATGTTTTTAAATGTGCATTTCTATAATGACTAATGATGTTCAGCATCTTTTTATGCTTTGATGAAGCATAACTAGATAAACTGTGTTATTTGTTCACTGTTACATGTTGAGTATTCTTATATATATTCTAGAAAGAAGTCCTTTGTTAGATGTGTGATTTGTAAACATTAAGTTCAGTTTTGACACTAGTCTTTTAGTCTCTTCCGAGTGTATGTAACAGAGAAAAAATTATTTTTAAATTTTGATGGGGACAAATCTATCAAATTTATATTTTCTCAAAATATGTATATCTTGATACATATGTACTTATGTATGTAAATAATGTATAAATAATAAATGAATATATATCATATATTAATTGCATATAATATGCAATATATAAAAACATACAATATATAAATAAATAAATAATATATATAAATAAAAGTGATATTAAAAAATTGAATCACTCACATATTGCTAGTGGGAATATAAACTGAACAGCCACTTCCACGAATGCAAGTAAAACTTGGA
Source organism: Ailurus styani (assembly GCA_002007465.1). Classification (NCBI taxonomy): domain Eukaryota; kingdom Metazoa; phylum Chordata; class Mammalia; order Carnivora; family Ailuridae; genus Ailurus; species Ailurus styani. Next base: position 2,410,864 of record LNAC01000310.1, on the reverse strand, counting down.
AAACAGTTTGGCAATTTCTTATAAACCGTATATAGATATTTACAGCAACTTAATTCATAATTGCTGAAACTTGGAAATAACCCAGATCTCCTTCAACAAATGAATGTTTCAAGGGACTTAGGTATCCCCTTCCCATGGAATACTAGTCAGCAAGGAAAAGGAATGAACTGTTATTACTTGCAACAACAAGAATGAATGTGTAGGAAATCATATTATATGGAAAGATAATTCCAAAAGATTACATACTCTAAGATTCTAATTATATACCACTGTTTCAATGACAGGCTATAAAGATGGACAACATAGCAGTAGTTGCCACAGATTTGGGATGGCTTTGTGGGGAAGGGATCAAGAGAAATAGATGTGGTTTTAAAAGGATAACAAGAGAGGAAGCGACAAGATGGCAGAGGATTAGGAGACCAATTATCATCAGGTCCCAGAAATTCACCCAGATAGCTATCAAACTATTCTGAACACCTGCGAATTCTACAGGAGATCAAAGAAAAGAGCAGCAATTTTAGGAACAGAAAATCGACCACTTTCCAGAAGGTAGACTGTGCAGAGAAGTGAATCTGAAGCTACAGGAAGATAGACCTAGGGGGAGGGCAGGCTCCTGGCAAGTGAGCGAGCAGCAGAGCACAAACTCAGAACTGTTAGAAGTCTGCTCCACTGAGGGACATCGCCCCAGAGGCCAAGCAGTGGGTAAAGCCCTCGTGGGGACAGTGTGGTCTCAGGACCCACAGGGACACAGAAAGACCAGTGGTGTCTGAGCATGACCGAGCTCCCAGGTATCAGAGAGAAGCTGGCGGGAGAGATGGACCCGAGCTGAGAAGGTGTCTCTTAGCTTGGTGTTACCTTGGGCTGTGATCCAAAGTACAGTCAGGCCACTATTCTGTGAGCAGGGGCCCCATGGGTGGCAGACCTGGAGAGACCCCTCCTTCCTCCTCTGGGAGGAGCAGGATGGGAGTGGCTGCAGGAATCTGCCAGGTTTGGAGATTCTAAATGAAGCCGCATGCCAGAGATAGAGATGCTCAGTCACAGGCTGGGTGAGCTCAGAGAGTGATGGGAGACCAGGGACACAGGAGGGACAGACTGCTTTTCTCTGAGGTGCACTGAGGACTGAGGCCCCAACCTCTCGGCTACTCTGGGTCAGAGACCGGGAGCTGCCATTTTCAGTGCCGTCTTCCAAAGCAGTACAGAAAGCGTTCAGGGAAAAAAAGCTCCTTAGAATGAACCTGAGCTGATTACTTAGCCTGACCCCTGGTGAGGGCAGTGCAATTACACCTGCGGCAAAGACGCTTGAGAATCACAGCAACAGGGCCCTCCCCCAGAAGACTAGGAAAAAACATCCAGCCAAAGCCAAGCTCAAGATTGCTAAGAATTGTGGATCTCAAGAGCTAGGGGAAAGCAATGCAGAGAATTCACGGCTTTTTACCCATAATTCTTTAGTCGTTCAAAGTTAAAATTCTTTGAATTTTATTTTTTTCTTACTCTTTTCTTTTAAATTTTTTCCTTTTCCTATTTTAACGTTTTAACTATTATATCTTACCAAAACTTTTTAATCTTTTTAAATTTCCATTGTTATAGTCATATTTTCTCCCTTCATTGTATTTAACCATATTTTTTGTATAATATAGGGTCCATTCAATTCACCAGTCTAATAGATAGAGATAGAGATAGAGATAGAGTCAGAGAAAGAGATATAGAAACAGAAATAGATAATATAGATATAGATATAGGACTTTATTTTATTTAATTTTTTTGCTTTGTTTTGTTTTGCCTTTCTTTGTTTGATTTTTTTGTTTGTTATGGTTTTTGATTTTTTTCCCTCTTTCTTTTCTCCCCAGTACCAGGTCTCCTTTGAGTAGGCTAGTGTATATTTCTCTGGGGTCATTGCTACCCTTTAGAATTTTGTTCTCTCATCCATCTATTCTTATCTGCATAAAATGACAAAGTGGAAAAAATCAACACAAAAAAATGAACAAGAGGCAGTAATGATGGCCAAGGACCTGATTAATGCAGACATTAGTAATATGACAGAATTAGAGTTCAGAATGACGATTCTTAAGGTGCTGGCTGGGCTCAAAAAAAACATGGAAGATAATAGAGAAGCCCTCCCTAGAGAAATAAAAACCCTTTCTGGAGAAATAAAAGAACTAAAATCTAACCAAGCTGAAATCAAAAAAGCTATTAATGAGGTGCAATTAAAAATGGAGGCTCTTACTGCTAGAATAAATGAAGCAGGAGACAGAATTAGTGATTTAGAAGACAAAATGTCAGAGAATAAAGAAGTGGAGGAAAACAGAGACAACTACTGGACCAAGAGGGGAGAATTCAAGAGATAAGTGATACCATAAGACAAAACAATAATAGAATAATTGGAATCCCAGAAGAGGAAGAGAGAGAGGGGGGCAGAAAGTATATTGGAGCAAATTATAGTACAGAATTTCCCTAATTTGGTCAAGGGAACAAGCATCAAAAGACAGGAGGCACAGAGAACCCCCCTCAAAATCAATAAAAATAGGCCCACACCCTTTCATCTAATAGTAAAACTGACAAGTCTTAGTGACAAAGAGAAAATCCTGAAAGCAGCTCGGGACAAGAGGTCTATAACATACAATGGTAGAAATATTAGACTGGCAGCAGACCTATCCACAGAGACCTGGGAGGCCAGAAAGAACTGGCATGATATATTCAGAGCACTCAACAAGAAAAATATGCAGCCAAGAATACTATATCCAGCTAGGCTGTCACCAAAAATAGAAGGAGAGATAAAGAGCTTCCAGGACAAACAAAAACTAAAGGAATTTGCAAAGACCAAGCCAGCCCTACAGGAAATATTGAAAGGGGTCCTCTAAGCAAAGAGAGCCTAAAAGAAACATAGACCATAAAGGAAGAGACACAATGTACAGTAACAGTCACCTTACAGGCAATACAATGGCTCTAAATTAATATCTCTCAATAGTTACTCTAAATGTCAATGGACAAAATGCCCAAACTAAAAGACACAGGGTATCAGAATGGATAAAAAAACAAGGCCCATCAATATGGTGTCTACAAGAAACTCATCTTACACGCAAAGATACCTCCAGATTTAAAGTGAGAGGGTGGAAAACAATTTACCATGCCAATGGACAGCAAAAGAAAGCTGAAGTGGCAATCCTTATATCAAATAAATTAGATTTTAAGGCAAAGAATATCATAAGAGATGAGGAAGGACACTATATCATACTAAAAGGATCTGTCCAACAAGAAGATCTAACAATCATAAATATCTATGCCCCTAACATGGGAGCAGCCAATTAGATAAACCAATTAATAACAAAATCAAAGAAGCACATTGACAATAACACAACCTTAGTAGGAGACTTTAATACCCCCCTTACTGAAATGGACAGATCATCAAAACAAAAGATTAACAAGGAAATTAAGGCTTTAAATGACACCCTGGACCAGTTGGACATCACAGATATATTCAGAACATTCCATCCCAAAACAACAGAATACACATTCTTCTCCAGTGCACATGGAACATTCTCCAGAATAGACCATATTCTGGGTCACAAATCAGGTCTCAACAGGTACCAAAAGATTGGGATCATTCCCTGCATATTTTCAGACCATAATGCTCTGAAACTAGAACTCAACCACAAAAGGAAAGTTGGAAAGACCTCAAATACATGGAGGCTGAAGAACACCCTACTCAAGAATGAATGGGTCAACCAGGAAATTAAAGAAGAATTAAAAAAATTCATGGAAACAAATGAAAATGAAAACACAACTGTTCAAAATCTTTGGGATACAGCAAAAGCAGTCCTAAGAGGAAAGTATATAGCAATACAAGCCTTTCTCAAGAAACAAGAAAGGTCTCAAGTACACAACCTAACTCTACACCTACAAAAGCTAGAGAAAGAACAGCAAAGAAAGGCTACACCCAGCAGGAGAAGAGAAATCATAAAGATCAGAGCAGAAATCAATGAAATAGAAACCAAAAGAACAGTGGAACAAATCAATGAAACTAGGAGCTGGTTCTTTGAAAGAATTAATAAGATTGATAAACCCCTGGCCAGACTTATCCAAAAGAAAAGAGAAAGGACTCAAATTAATAAAATCATGAATGAAAGAGGAGAGATCACAACCAACACCAAAGAAATACAAACAATTCTAAGAACATATTATGAGCAACTCTACACCAGCAAATTTGACAATCTGGAAGAAATGGATGCATTCTTAGAGAAATATAAACTACCAAAACTGAACCAGGAAGAAACTGAAGACCTGAATAGACCCATCACCAGTAAGGAGATTGAAGCAGTCATCAAAAATCTCCCAACGAACAAGAGCCCAGGGCCAGACGGCTTCCCAGGGGAATTCTACCAAACATTTAAAGAAGAATTAATACCTATTCTCCTGAAACTGTTCCAAAAAATAGAATAGGATGGAAAACTTCCAAACTCCTTTTATGAGGCCAGCATTACCTCGATCCCCAAACCAGGCAAAG
>LNAC01000310.1:2365945-2406277 GCA_002007465.1 Ailurus styani | reverse complement strand
CCTGGGATGCAAGGTTGGTTTAACATTCGCAAATCAATCAATGTGATACAAGACATTAATAAAAGAAAGAACAAGAACCATATGATCCTCTCAATAGATGCTGAAAAAGCATTTGACAAAGTACAGCACCCTTTCTTAATCAAAACTCTTCATAGTGTAGGCATAGAGGGTACATACCTCAATATCATCAAAGCCATCTACGAAAAACCCACAGCGAATATCATTCTCAATGGAGAAAAACTGAGAGCTTTTCCCCTAAAGTCAGGAACACGGCAAGGCTGTCCACTATCACCACTGCTATTCAACATAGTACTAGAAGTCCTAGCCTCAGCAATCAGACAACAAAAAGAAATAAAAGGCATCCAAATCGGCAAGGAAGAGGTCAAACTCTCACTCTTTTGCAGATAATATGATACCTTATGTGGAAAACCCAAAGGACTCACTCCAAAACTTCTAGAACTCTTACAGGAATTCAGTCAAGTGTCAGGATATAAAATCAATGCACAGAAATCAGTTGCATTTCTATATACCAACAACAAAACAGAAGAAAGAAAAATTAAAGAATCAATCCCATTTACAATTGCATCCAAAACCATAAGATACCTGGGAATAAACCTAACCAAAGAGGCAAAGAACCTGTATTCAGAAAACTATAATGTTCTCATGAAAGAAATTGAAGAAGACACAAAGAAGTGGAAAAACATTCCATATTCATGGATTGGAAGAACAAATATTGTGAAAATGTCTATGCTGCCTAGAGCAATCTATACATTTAATGCAGTCCCCATAAAAATACCAGCAATTTACTTCAATGAAATGTAACAAATAATCTTAAAATTTATATGGAACCAGAGAAGACCCTGAATAGCCAAAGGCATGTTGAAAAAGAAAACCAAAGTTGGTGGCATCACAATTCCAGACTTCAAGCTCTATTACAAAGCTGTCATCATCAAGACAGTATGGTACTGGCACAAAAACAGACACATAGATCAGTGGAACAGAATAGAGATCCCAGAAATGTACCCTCAACTCTATGGTCAACTCATCTTCGACAATGCAAGAAAGAATGTCCAGTGGGAAAAAGACAGTCTCTTCAACAAATGGTGTTGGGAAAACTGGACAGCCACATGCAGAAAAATGAAACTGGATCATTTCCTTACACCACACACAAAAATAGACTCAAAATGGATAAAAGACCTCAATGTGAGAAAGGAATCCATCAAAATCCTTGAGGAGAACACAGGCAGCAACCTCTTCGACCTCAACCACAGCAACTTCTTCCTAGGAACATCACCAAAGGCAAGGGAAGCAAGGGCAAAAATGAACTATTGGGACTTCATCAAGATTAAAAGCTTTTGCACAGCAAAGGAAACAGTCAACAAAACCAAAAGACAACTGACAGAATGGGAGAAGATATTTGCAAATGACATATCAGATAAAGGGCTAGTATGAAAAATCTATAAAGAGCTTCTCAAACTCAATATCCATAAAACAAATAACCCAGTCAAGAAATGGGCAGAAGACATGAACAGACATTTCTCCAAAGAAGACATCCAAATGGCCAACAGACACATGAGAAAGTGCTCAACATCACTCAGCATCAGGGAAATACACAACAAAACCACAGTGAGATACCACCTCACACCAGTCAGAATGGCTAAAATCAGTAAGTCAGGAAACAACAGATGTTGGCGAGGATGCGGAGAAAGGGGAACCCTCCTACACTGTTGGTGGGAATGTAAGCTGGTGCAGCCACTCTGGAAAACATTATGGAGGTTCCTCAAAATGTTGAAAATAGATCTACCCTACGATTAGTGTATTTACCCTAAAGATACAAAGGTAGTGATCCTCAGGGGCATATGCACCCAAATGTTTATAGCAGCAATGTCCACAATAGCCAAACTATGGAAAGAACCTAGATGTCCATCAACAGATGAATGGATAAAGAAGATGTGGTATATATATATACAATGGGATACTATGCAGCTATCAAAAGAAATGAAATCTTGCCATTTGCAACAATGTGGATGGAACTAGAGGGTATTATGCTGAGTGAAATAAGTCAATCAGAGAAAGACAATTATCATATGATCTCTCTGATAGGAGGAACTTGAGGGGCAGGGTGGGGGGTCGTGTGTGGTAGGGAGGGAAAAATAATGAAACAAGGTGGGATGGGGAAGGAGACAAACCATAAGAGACTCCTAATCTCACAAAACAAACTGAGGGTTACTGCGGGGTGGGAGGGTAGGGATAGGGTGGATGGGTTATGGACTTTGGAGAGGGTTTGTGCTTTGGTGAATGCTGTGAAATGTGTAAGCCTGATGATTCACAGACCTGTACCCCTGGGGCAAATAATAATAAATTAAAATAAATAAATAAATAGATAGATAAATAAATAAAATAAAAATAAAAGGATAACAAAAGGGATTTTTGTGGGGAAAGTAACTGTACTGTAACTTTAGTGTTGATGAATCTACATTTATGATAACATTTCACAGAAATACCCATCACACACGTACATACACAAGTGCAAGTAAAGCTTTGGAAATCTAAAATAGCTGGATCATAAGAATGCCAATATCCTTGTGTTCACATTGTACTACAGTTGTCAGATGCCACCACCAGGTGTAAGTGGTACTTGACAGTTCTGTGGCTTTTTTTTTTTATTTTTAAAATTAAATCTGCAATTATCTCAAAATACAAATTTTAACTAAAAAAATTGTATGCAAATTTACCTTGTGGTTTTGATTTGCATTTGCCTAACCACTAATGGCAGTGAACATTTTTTTCATGTACTTCATAGTCATTTGTATACATTTTTAAAAGATTTATTTATTTATTTGAGTGAGAAAGAGAGAGAGAGAGAGTGCACATCTGCAGGACAAAAGGGACAGAAGGAAAGAGAGAGAGAGAGTCTTTAAGCAGGCTCCAGGCTGAGCATGAAGCCCGACACAGGGCTTGATCTCATGACCCTGAGTTACCACCTGAGCTGAAACCAAGAATTGCACACCTAACTGATTGCATCACCCAAGCACCCCAGTCATCCATATACATTTTTGGAGAAATGTTTATTGCCTTTGTATTAATTATGTAGTTTGTCTTTTTATTGAATTGTAAGAGTTCTTTATATATTCTGATTTCATTTTGTTTTTATTTGTTTTAAGTTTGGTTAAGTGTTAGTCCAGAATATATAAAGAATATATAAATAAAGACTATTTAAGAATAGACCCTTATCAGACATATGATTTGAAAGTATTTTCTTCCATTTTGTAGGGTATCTTTTCTTTCTCAATAATGTTTCTTGTTGCAAAAAAATTCTAATTTGCTAAAGTCTATTGGTTTTATTTTTTTGCTCACATTTTAGGTGTTGTATCTAAGAATTCATTGCTATCTAACAACACTTATCCATATTTTTTCTTCTAAGATTTTTATAATTTTCACTCTAATAATTATGATGTTGGTACATTTATTTTTATATATGGTGAGGTAGAGGTCAGTCCAACTACAATCTTTTACTGTTGTTCCAGAATTGAAAAGCTATTTTCTCCCATTGAAAGATGTTGGCATCTTTGTTGAAAATCTACTGGCTATAGGTATATTGATTTATACAGAACTCTAAATTATATTCCATTGGTGTCTATGTATTATTTTTCTATTCTATTTCATTAATCTCTGTTCTACTCTTCATTTTTTCCTTCCTTCAGCTACCTTTGGGTATGCTTTTCTCTTAATTTTCTGGTTCCTCAGAATGTAAAGTTAGATGATTCATTTGAGTCTTCTTTTTTAATGTAGATGTTTACTGCTATAAATTTCCCCCTCATTTCATCTCATAAGTTTAGTATGATTTTATTTTTTATTTATCCCTAAATATTTTCTAATTTCCTTTGTGTTGTTTTTTCTTTGATCCGTTGGTGAAAAGTAACTTGTTTAATTTCCAAAAACTGGTGAATTTTCTAGCTTCCCTTCTGTTATTGATTTAGAATTTTGTTCCATCATGGTCAGAAAAGATAGTTTGTAAAATTTCAATCTTTAAATTTACTGAGACTTTTTGTGGCCGAACATATGCTTTATCCTGGAAAATGTTCCACGTGCACTTGAGAAGAATGTGTATTCTGTTGTTGTTGGATGGTGTGTTCTATATATGTCTATGCTTACAGTAATTTTGAAGTCCTCTATTCCTTACTTATCTCCTGTCAAGGTGTTCTATTTACTGAAAATGTAGTATTGATATCTCCTACCATGGTAATAGAATTATATATTTTGCCTGTCAAGTATGTCAAAACTGCTTCCTATGTATTTAAGGGCTTTGTTGTTTGATACATATATGGTTATAACTTTAATATGTTCTTTTTTATTTTATTTTTTCAGTGTTCCAAGATTCGTTAGAAATTGACCTTTTTATCAATATATAAATTCTCCTTTGTCTTTTCTAATAGCTTTTAATTTAAAGTCTGTACTTTGACTGATCGTATAGCCAATCCAGGTATTTCTTGTCTCAGCCTTAGTCTTTTTTCTTCAAGTAGCTGGGAATTTTTTCATTCACCCTAAAATGGTTTTGATCAATGCTTGCCACTTTTCCACACTGACTAAATTTTGAGATGGGAAAACCATAGACAAGAGTCTTGCATTTTTCCTTCAGGCTACCCTCAGCCAGTTAGAATAGACAATAATTTGCACAGAGGGTCTGTTTTAATCCCTCCAGAACAGGTACATAGTTTCCACACTGGAAACTCAGACTTCTTTCTTCAAAATGGCCACCAAGCATAGGAGCCAGTGTCAGAAAGGAAATTAAAAATGCCATGAAGAGGGCACCTGTGTGGCTCAGTTGGTTAAGTTTCTGACTCTTGACTTTGGCTTTCATCCCTGAAGTTGGGATCCACACTCAGTGGGGAGTCTGCTTGAGATTCTCTCTCCCTCTATCTCTGCCTCCCTCCCGGCCAGTTGGTGCACTCTCTCTATTGTTCTCTCTCTCAAATAAATAAATAAAATCTTTTTTTAAAAAAAATTCATGAAGGGGGCACCTGGGTAGTTCAGTCAGTTAAGCATCTGCCTTTGGCTCAGGTCATGGTCCCTGGGGTCAAGGTCCTGGAATCAAGGTCCTGGGATCAAGCCCCACATCAGGCTCCCTGCTCAATGGGGAGCCTGCTTCTCCCTCTCTCTTTCTCCTCCCCTCCCCCTGCTGGTGCTCTCTCTCTCTCTCTCTCTCAAATAAATAAATAAAATCTTTAAAAAAAATTTTTTTAAATGCCATGAAGAAGTAGCCCAAGATGGTGATTTGTCTAGATCCTGAATTCCAGGAGTCTGCTAGGATCTGGCTGGGTTCCTTTGTCTTGAACTGCAGCCTGGAAATGCTCTTTAGGCAGTACCTGAGTCAATGATAGGGCTCATATCACATCATTTCTGTCTACTCTCTCAGAAATCATTGTCCTAGGATGTTGCCTGATGCTCAATGTCTAAAAATCATTGTTACATATATTTGGTTTTGTTTTCAACTAGTTCTGAGGGAGAGTAAACCAAGTCTCTTGTTACTCCATCTTGGCTGAAAGCAAAATCCCCAAATAATGGTCTTTTTTTAACAACTCCCTGTTGCTTCTTTGCACTTTGTTAGATTGTTCTAATTTTCATTGATGTTTTTAGTATTCTCTCTTGATTTTAATTTACATTCCACTTCACTTCTTATAAAAAGATATTTCATCTTAATTATTTCACAACTAGTTTATCAACAAAACATCATCCTCATTTTACTTCATGATTTTCTCTAACAATGTAAGGATTTGAATAATATATCTAGGGATTTCCAATCAAATCAAACATTTCAAAGTTAAAAACCACCACACTTACATATTCAGTCATCATCACCATCATCACTTACAAACTTATTCTGCTTATTTTTTGTCAGATCCTGAGTCAAGAGTTTTAAATACATTTAGATTATTAACATGCACAGGAGACCAACATTTCTGTGAATAACCCAACTTTACAAGCAAAGGACCTAAGTCTTTCATTAATCAAGAATGTTTTTTTTTTTTAAGGTCATACAGATAGCAATGCTACTTCTCAGACTTGAATCCACATCTTATAGTAGCTACAGCTCATTGCCCCCAACATTGTTTCTTGGGTCATGAGTAAGGAGAGTAGACCCTTTTCAAGTTTTCACTTCTAAACAATTTTAGTATTACAAAAATTTTAGAACTAAAAATCATACTGTAACCACAAAAAAATTAAAGAACTAACTTTGTGATCTTATGAGGCAGTGCCCAGTTTTATGAGAAAACACCACATATGTAGATATGATATAGAGCTCTCCCTGTTGCACTATCCTCCTTTGCTGACTCTTTATTGCTCTGAAAAGGCTGTGAGCATATTAAGGACAACAGCAACATTTTATTCTCATGTGTATTCCAGGCATCTAGTCCAACACCTGTTAAAGAAATGTTTATTAAATGAATGAATGTTTCCAATCTACTGAGCTAAAGCCATTTATATTTTATTTTATTACAAACAAAAATAGAGAAATGGCAGGAAATTTATATTTTTTTATATTAAATTGGTCTACCCACATAACTCCATATACCCATGCCTGTACAACTGGGATCTTAAGATTTGCTAGCAGAGATTCTTAACTGGATATCCACTGAAAGCTTTTGACATAACAATGAATATCAAAGGGATTGAAAACTTCCTGGAATTGTTTATAAAATTGTGGGTATGTGTACTTTTCTCTTGGTAGAGGATGAATAATATTTTCAGAAGGATATGTGATTTTGAAAGGTTAAAAATTACATTAAATTCCTTTAAGGTGACCCACCTCTTTCTCTCTTTGCACAAAAAATAGAATAAAATGGAAGAAAAAAGGGAAAGATAGGTGGAAGAAAGGAAACAAAGAAAGAAAAGAAGAAAAAAGTTTCAAAGGAATATGGTATAGCAAACTATGTTTTCCAGTTTCTCAATATCACGTTTCCTGGGTATATTGCTTCTACCTCAACCATCTCACCAAAATAGCTCTGCCAAAGCTTACCTACAATGCATCTTTTCCCAAATGTAAAGGGGTTGTTTCAGTTCTTAACTCAATAGATATTCTGCTATATTTGATAATGTCCCTTCTTTGAAACTTACACTACAAACCTCTGTATATTGCTTTCTTCTCTTTGCTTCAGTTTGAAGTTATAGAATTCTTCCCTCTTCTCTCCCATGTACTCACCATAGTTGAGCTAATTAACAGACAGAATTTTTACTGTGCTAATTGATTCTTTATTTAGATGCCTAAACAAAGTCTTTCCTACTGAGAGGTATAGAGATAAGTGCCTGCTGGATATGAGGCCGCAGATGTTCAACAGGTTCCTCAGCCTGTAGATGTTTAAGGCTAAGCTCACCTGATCTCCAATATTTATCAAATCCTTTGCCTTCCACCATACTCAGGCACTTTCTTCCTGGGTTCTGTTTTTGTCACATATATCTGCTTATACCCTATATCCCACCATAATGGGGTGCTCCTTTTAACTCTACCATACTAGTGATCGCAATAGATTATTTACTTGATTCTTGCCTTCTAGGCTTTTAGCAACCAGGCAACAATGATTCTGTTTTCCATTTCTATATTGACAGTGTAATACTGTCAATCAAAACTTGGCCACACTGAGTGCTCCCCACAACAAAGTTCTGTTGAATAAATGGAGGACAAGTCATTAGAGTCATATGTAATAGCAGAAAAGACACTGCTCAAAGAGCCAGAACACTAAGCAATCGTGTTTTCTCTCTCCTTATTTAACATTTCAGTATTGGTCTCATCTTTTTCTTTCAAATAATAATGCAAAAACCCAAAGTTTTGTTCAATGATGCCCCATAATTATATGTAAAATAACTTTTAGAAATATGAATGACTATTTAAATATAACATACAAAGCACATAAGACAGACTCAGTGAATTTTATGCACATTGATCCACATAGTCACATTTTGAAAGGATTTTATTTCTCTCTATGAATTAACTTCTTAAATTTACTAAAGCAAGGACTCCTCCATAATAGAGAGTACATTATGATGAAATTTGATATTAATCTATTGAGATCTACTATGAAAATACTTTATGGGTTCCTTGGAACACCTATTAAATTCAATGAAAATGAATGAACATAAAACCAAATGAACTTGTGCTTGTTCTTTTATGGCCCTTTAACCTAGTAGGCCCACCCTGATCTATGAAGCAGGTATGACATAAAAATGGCAGTCAGGGGCACCTGGGTGGCTCAGTCATTAAGCATCAGAGTCCTGGGATCGAGTCCTGCATTGGGCTCCCTACTCAGTGGGGAGTCTGCTTCTCCCTCTCCCACTCCCCCCTGCTTGTGTTCCCTCTCCCGTTGTGTCTCTCTCTCTGTCAAATAAATAAATACAAATCTTAAAAAAAAATAGCAATCAGATTTCCCACATAGTTCTGCTCAATCTCTCTCACATTCTACTTCTTAAAATTTTTTAATAAACTTTAGTTCTTACACAAAACTAATACAACCATCCCTGATATTTAAGAGGAGTCCATGTTTAAAAAGTGAAAAAAAAAATTAAAACTGTGTGTTCTACTCCACTTGTCAACATGCCAAGGAATATATTCTTGTTAATAGTGCTACTGTTGTTGATAGTAAAAACAATGAACTAAAATATAGTAAAACTAGTGTAAAATTATCCCTGAACAAATTTGATGGGGGGAAAAAGAGAAGATTGCATTCACTTAATGCAAATAATTCTATATTGGGGTAAGTTGGCCTTGAAAGAATAAATCTTTGACTTTAGTAACAAAATGATCCATTGACCCTAAATCACATAGTCTCATTTTAAGTATTTCCCTCTGGAAAAGATATTTCTCCTTAGTAAATTGAATAGAGCATATGATACAATTTTTTAAAGTTTTTATTTAGATTCCAGTAAGTTAACATATAGTGTAGTATTAGTTTCAGGTGTATAATTCAGCCATTCACCACTAACATATGACACCCAGTGCTCATCACAACTGCACTCCTGAATCTCTATCTCCTACTTAACTCATTCCCCTACCCACCTCCCTTTTGGAAAGCATCAGTTTGTTCTCTATAGTTAAGGGTCTGTTTCTTGGGGCACCTGGGTGGCTCAGTGGGTTAAGCCTCTGCCTTCAGCTCAGGTCATGATCTCAGGGTACTGGGATCAAGCTCCACATCAGGCTCTCTGCTCAGCAGAGAGACTGCTTCCCCCCCTCTCTCTGCCTGCCTCTCTGCCTACTTGTGATCTCTTTGTCAAATAAATAAAATAAAAAATCTTAAAAAAAGAGTCTGTTTCTTGGTTTGTCTTTTTTTCCCCTGTGATTATTTTTGTTTCTTAAATTCCATATATGAGGGAATCCATATGGTATTTGTCTTTCTCTGACTGACTTATTTCACTTAGCATAATGCACTCTAGCTCCACCCAAGTCATTGCAAATGGCAAGATTTCATACTTTGTTATGGCTGAGTAATATTCCATTGTATGGATATACCACATCTTCTTTATCCATTCATCAAAATGGATTAAAGACATAAATGTGACAGGAAACCATTAAAATCCTAGAGGAGAACATAGGCAGTAACCTCTTGACATTAGGTACAGCACCTTCTTACTATACATGTCTCCTGACGCAAGAGAAGCAAAAGCAAAAATAAACTATTGGGACCTTATCAGGATAAAAATCTTCTGCAAAGCAAAGGAAACAATCAATAAGACTAAAAGGCAACTTACAGAATGGAAGAAGATATCTGCAAAAGATACACCTAATGAAGGGTTAGTATCCAAAATATATAAAGAACTTATAAAACTCAGAACCCAATAAGTAAATAATCCAATTATAAAATGGGTACAAGACGTGAATCCCAGAGAAGACACATGAAAAGATGCTCAACATCACTCATTATCAGGAAAATACAAATCAAAACTACAATGAGATATCACCTCACACCTTCAGAATGGCTAAAATTAGGGAACCTAGGTGGCTCAGTCCATTAAGTGTCTGTCTTCATTTCAGATCATGATCCCGGGGTCCTGGAACTGAGTCCAACCTCAGGCTCCCTACTCAGTGGGGCGTCTGCTTCTCCCTCTGCCTCCCCCATTTGTAATCATGCTTTCTCTCTCTCAATCTCTCACTTAAATAAATAAATAAATAAATAAATAAATAAATAAATAAATAAATAAATATGTTTTTTAAGTTGCTAAAATCAAGAACATGAGAAACAACAGGTGTTGGCAAGGATGTGGAGAAAGAGAAACTCTCTTACTATTGGTGGGGATACACACTGGTGCAGCCACTCTGGAAAAGAGTATAGAGATTCCTCAAAGAGTTTAAAATAGAACTACCCTATTGCAATTGCACTGCCCAAAGAATAAAATGATACTATCATTGCATAAAGCAATAATTACAAAAATGGTTTAATTAGCCAATTGTATATAAAGATCTAATGTACATGACAATAGCACAAAGGAGAGGGAAATGGAACAACCTTGGAATAAAGTTTTATAAACTATTTAAGTTAATATTAATCTAAGGAAGATTGTTTTAAATTAAGATGTTAATTTTAATCCTTAGGTCAACCATTAAGAAAACGGAAATTATATCTATACACAAGGGAAATAACAAGGGAGAATTTAGTCTAAGTAACAACATGAAAATGTACACAAATATAGAACACACTATAAAGATAAATACATAGCCATATTCAGAATACTCTAATACTGTAAGATAGTGCTGTGCTAACTATTTAATTTTAGTATACATTTTTAAAGACAAAAAATTAATTATTTTAATAATTAATTCAATTTAATTCCATTTAAAGTTGATTGGTTTAATTATTAATTAATTATGCAATAACTATAATAATTTGTTACTGGGTAAGAATATAAAAGGATGTAAATTGTAATATCAAAAACATTAGAAGGGGAGGAATTAAAAGATAAAGTTTTTATGCAATCAAAATTAACTTGTTATCAGCTTAAAATAGATTATAACTATAAGATATTTCCTGTAAGCCCCATGATAACTACAATGCAAAAATATATACACAGAAGCTAAAGAGAAGGAAATCAAAGCATACCACTACAGAAAATCATCAATTCACTAAAGGAGATAGAAAGACAGGAACAAAAGTACGGCCAAACAGCCAGAAGACAAGATGGAATTGTTAAGTCCTTATCTATCAATAATTAATTTAAATGTAAATGGACTAAATTTTTCAAAAGACATAGAGTGGTTGGATGGATAAAAAACAAAGCAGAACCACTATATATTGCCTACAAGAGATATACTTTAGCTTTAAGGACACACATAGTCTGAAGGGAAGGAATATACAAAGATGCTCCATGCAAATGTAAACTAAAGAGAATAAGGGTAGATGTACTGAAACAAAATTGCTTTAAGTTAAAAGTGTAATGGTAAAGGTGTCAATTCATCAAGAAGATATAACAATTGCAATTATATCTGCACTAATTTGGACCACTTAATGATATTAAGCAGATACTAACAGATCTGAAAGGATAAATGTACAATATTATAATAATAGTGGAGGCCTTCAATACCTTACTTTTGGTAATAAATAGATTATCCAAACAGAATAGCAAGAAGGACACATTGATTTTGAATGTACTCTGGACATGCATGAAACATTCCATCCACCAGCAGCAGAATACTCATTTTTAGGTCAACACAGAACATTTTCCAAAATACATCACAAAACAAATAACAAATTTAAGAAGACTTAATTCATGCCAAGTATCTTTTCTAACCACAATTGTATAAAATTAGAAATCAATTACAAGAAGAAAATTAGAAAAATCACAAATATGTGGAAATTAAGCATCATACTTCTAAACAGCTAATCTGTCAAAAAAGAAATAAAAAGGACATAAGAAAATATCTTAAGACAAATAAAAATGGAAACACAACAAACCAAATCTATGAGGTGCAGCAAAAAAAGTGTTAAAGGAAACTTTATAACAATATATGCATACATTTAGAAAAAAAGAAAGATCTCAGATAAACAACCTAACTTTAAACCTCAAGGAACTAGAAAAACAAGAATAAACTAAGTGCAGGGTAAACAGAAGGCAGAAAATAACAAACATAAGAGCCAAACTAAATGTAATAGGGAGTAGAAACCATAGAAAAATCAACAAAATTAATTTGTCTTTTGAAAAGATAAACAAGATTCACAAAACCTTAGTTAGACTTACTGAGAAAAAAAGAAAACTCAAATAAATAAAATCAGAAATGAGAGAGGAGGCATTACAACTGATACCACAGAAACACAAAAGAATCATAAGAGACGTCTATGAACAATTTATGCCTAACAAATTGTATAACTTAGAAAAATAGATAAAGTCTTAGAAGCATATAACTTACCAAGATTGAATCATGATGAAATAGAAAACTGAAACAGACCAATATCTAGTAAAGAGACTGACTCACTAAGCAAAAACCTCCCAATAAAGAAAAGCCCAGGACCTGATGGTTTTACTGATGAATTCTATCAAACATTTAAAAAATTAATACAAATCCTCCAAATACTCCTCCAAAAAGTTGAACAGGAAAAAACACTCCCAAACTCACTTTTAGAGGCCGGCATTATCCTGATGCCAAAGCCTGATAAGGATACTATAAGAAAATTATGGACTAATATCCCTGATGAAAATAGGTACAATAATCCTCAACAACATACTAGCAAATTGAATTCAATAGCACATTAAAAGAATCTTACATTATGTTCAAATTGAATTTATCCCTGGGACAGAAGGATGATTCAATGTATACATATTGATAAATGTGATATATAATGTTGTTATATATCAATGAAAGATAAAATTGCTATGATCATCTCAATAGACACAGAAAAAAATTGACAAAATTCAATATATTTTCATAATAAAAAACTCTCAACAAATTAGATATAGAAGGGATGCACCTCAACATATAAAAGCTATGCATGACAGGCCCATAGCCAACATCATACTCAAAAGTAGAAAGATGAATGCTTTATCTCTAAGAGCAGGAATGAGACCAGGATGCTCTCTTTCACCTCCTCTATTCAACATGGTACTGGAAGTCCTAACCAGAGCAATTAGGTAAGAAAAAGAAATAAAAGATATCCAAATTAGAAAGAAGTTAAATTGTCTCTGTTTAAGATGGCATGATCTTATATATAGAAAATCCTAAATACTCCATGAAAGAATTGTTAGAACTAATAAATAAATTTAGTAAATTTGCAGGATACAAAATCAATGTACAAAATTCAGTGGTTTGTATACATTAACAATGAACTATTGAAAAGAGAAATTATGAAAATAATCTCACAATAGCATTAAAACAATAAAATACTTAGGAATAAATCTAATCAAGGAGGTGCAAGACCTGTAGAGTGAAAAGTATAGAACTTGGATGAAAGAAATTGAGGAAGATACAAATAAATGGTAAGCTATTCCATGTTTGTGGATGGAAGAATTGATACTGTTAAAACGTTCCTACTAACCAAAGTAAAGTACAAATTCAATGCAATCCTTTTCAACTTCCATTGAAATATTTACATAAGTAGAAAATACAACAAAACAGATGAACATAAGGGAAAGAGAGGGAAAATAAGATAAAAACAGAGAGGGAGGCAAACCATAAAAGACTCTTAATTCTAAAGAACAAATTGAGGGTTGCTGGAGGAAAGTGGGTGAGTGGATGGAGTAATTTGGTGATGGGCATTAAGGAAAGCATGTGATGTAATGAGCATTGGTTTTTTTTTTTTTTTTTTTTTTAAATTTTATTTATTTATTTGACACAGAGAGAGAGATTACAAGTAGGCAGAGAGGCAGGCAGAGAGACAGGGAGAGGAGGAAGCAGGCTCCCTGCTGAGCAGAGAGCCCGATGCGGGCCTCGATCCCAGGACGCTGATATCATGACCTGAGCCGAAAGCAGGGGCATTAACCCACTGAGCCACCCAGGCGCCCGAGCATTGGGTTTTATATGCAACTGATGAATAACCAAATTCTACCCCTGGAACTAATAGTGCACTAGATCTTAACTAACTTAAATTTAAATAAAATCTTTTTTAAAAAGAAAATACAATGCTAATATTCATATGGAACCAGGAAAGACCTTGAATAGCCAAAGCAATTTTGAAAAAGAACAGAGATGAAAGTATTCTTCCTAATGTCAAACTATATTACAAGGCCATAGAAATCAAAACAGTATGATATGGTCTTAAAAACAGACACATAGATCAGTAGAACAGAACAGAAAACTCAGCTACACCCAAGCATATATAACCAACCAATCTTTAACAAGAAACCAAGAACAAATAACGGCAGTGTCTTTAAGTGTAGTGTCTTCAAGAAATGGTTTTTGGGCAAAGATGGTCAACAAGTACAAATATCCAGTTATACAATCAATAAATCCTGGAAAGCATTGTGACTTTAGTTAACAGTACTTTATTGTATATTTCATAGTTGCTAAGAGAGTAGATCTTTAAAGTTCTTATCACAAGAAAAAGTTTGAAACTGTGTGTAGTGATGGATTTTAACTAAACTCACCATGGTAAACATTTTTCAATATACACATATTTCAAATTATGTTTTATGCATAAAACTAATAAATGTTATATGTCAATTATGTTTCATTTTAAGACATGATATTTGAGTAACTGGTATTTCATACTCAAGGGAATGAAACTGGACTCCTAGCTTACACCACTCACAAAAATTAACTAAAATGGGTTATAGACTTAAAAGTTAGGACCTGAATCCATAAAACCCCTAAAAGAAACATAAAGGAAAAGTTCTTTGACATTGGTCTTTACAGGGAGTTTTTGGGATATGACACCAAAAACAAAGGCAACAAAAGGAAAAATGAACAATTGGATCTTTGTTAAACTTAAAATCTCCTGAAGAGCAAAGGAAACTATCAACGAACTGCAAAGACAGTCTATGAAATGGAAGAAGATCTTCGCAAACCACATATCTAATGATTTAATATTCAAAAATATGTAATTTTTTAATTTGTCATTTATAATTAATATCTGACATACGGCTTCACTTCTTTTCTTTTCTTTTTTTTTTTTTAAAGATTTTATTTATTTATTTCACAGCGGGAGAGAGATCACAAGGAGGCAGAGAGGCAGGCAGAGAGAGAGGGGGAAGCAGGTTCCCTGCTGAGCAGAGAGCCCGATGCGGGCTTCGATCCCAGGACCCTGAGATCATGACCTGAGCCGAAAGCAGAGGCTTTAACCCACTGAGCCACCCAGGCGCCCTGCTTCACTTCTTTTCTTAATTTGTATTGATTTGTCAAAGGATGTTCTAATAAATCTACTACTTTCAGGAAAATTTTTTTCTAGTTCAGACTATGAATTACACCTAAAATGATAAACTCCTTGAAGGTAGAGTCTTATCCAGAGGCAACTGCATTACCTACAACAATGTCATCTCAAAGTACATCAGTCAAGATAATCAATATTTGGCAAGTTTATCAAATTTATTCCCTAACATAAAATTCTGTGATTCATGTGCAAAATAAAGTCTCATTTCTGTGGCATATAAAAAAGAGAAATATCCCCTAAGTAATACTAGAATCCTGGAATGGATATTTTTCTGTCTTTATTCATTTTTTATTTACCTTCCTGAAGAATATATGCTTATTTCTTAATATGGCACATCAGCTTTACAGAATATTTTCTTAATCTTCCATCAGGTACAGTAATTTTGTAGAATTGTGCCCATGGCAGGGTTTTCTCCACTTGCCTGCTTGCTTGCCGCTAGTGGTTGGGTGTCCTGAGGTTCCCTGCTGCCATTTTGATTCTGAGAAGCTGCCATCATGATTGCCAGAGAGTCAGTGCATCAGCAGCCTTAGTGAGTGTAAATAAATAAATAAATGCAAATGAACAAAGACAGACCCCAGGGTCCCCCAGATTTATTTGCCAAGCTAAATTATCAAAAGGCTCCTAATAAGATAATTTTTAGGTTTATGAAGATCTTCAGAGTTATCAGAAGAAGCTTGGCTTGAATTTTTAGAGAGAAGGGTTCTAGGAGTTGCAGAAGAGGCCAAGAAGGACCAAGCGAAATGAAACAAAAGCAGTTCTAATAGAAACCAGACAGAAACAGTTTTCATTTTTGTAGACAGATCATCAAATGTGAGAGACAGAAAAGTCTGAGGATCACCTGTAACTTTTAAGTGCATGAAAATTAGCATATTCTCTCAAAATATGTTCTTGGTCCCATTGTCTGGACTGGCTGAGAAAGTGTCTGCCCCAGAACATTCTGTGTCCAGGTAATAACTCTATCGGGAATTGTAACTTTCATCTATCTAGGATAAGAAAGCCTATTCAGCTTCAGGCACTGTAATACAAATTTTCTAATTTAATGCGTGAGTGATTTTGATTTGGCCAATTATTATTCACATTGTTGGTTATGGCAAGTGCCTCTATGAGTCTTTTGAATCCAGTATGTTAACTCTGATGCTCCAGGTTGTGATTTCAGTTTGTATAGCTTGTCTTTTCACTAATTTTCCCATAAATATATCTTAACAATCCGAGTATCTCTTAATTCTGAGCAGTCCCTATTTGGTGATCCAACATCAATTTTGCAAAAGAAGGAGACACCGATCTGCCTTTCTGATTTTTATGGCTGGTACCTCTGTCAAGCAGGCTTCTGGGGGCGCCTCATTGGAGTGAAAGCTTCACCTATCTCTTGCCCCATTCACCCATTACCTGCAGTGATCCTATCTCCCAAACCACAGAGCTCTGATCATCTTCGCAGGCCTACTTCCAAATCTAACCTTGACGCAAAATCTTCCCACGATTCTGACAGTTGTAAGTAACCTCTCATTTACAATCTCCATCCCTGGCACATTTCACTCTCTCACACACTATTTGCCATGTTTTTGTTGTTGTTGTCCAACAGTGTGGTTTGTATGTGTGGCTGGCATCTGCCCTGTCCTTGGATTCTTGCCATTTTTTTTTTATCCCATAGGATTCTACGTGATGATATAAGTGCTCAGTGAACACATAAGAGTCAATAAATGAAAGAACTAATGTAGAGATGATAAAGGGGCAAGAAACAAATGATTAGTCCTCAGCTGGGTAACCCAGGACAAGTTGTATAAAATGTTTATTCAATAGGAGTCCCCCTTTTAAAAAATGAGGGGAATCGATGGTGTCCTGTCTTCACTCCAGCTCCGACTTTGGGTCATCTATTCCAATGGAGGTGGAAGAGAATTAGGCCCAGGGGAAACCACGGGAGTTTATCTAATGATTTGTCTTTGGCCTTGGGAATGGCATTCTGATAGGGTGTGCCAAGGACAGCAGCCTTGGCATCCAACTGCAGGACTGAGTAGCTAGCCTTCTCCCTGTCAGATAGGATAAAACAAGGGATTTAACCCAAATCAGGTAGTTCTGTTTTGTTTTCTTATGGCACTTATATTCTGTGCTGTCCTGGAA
This sequence comes from Ailurus styani, assembly GCA_002007465.1. NCBI lineage: Eukaryota > Metazoa > Chordata > Mammalia > Carnivora > Ailuridae > Ailurus > Ailurus styani. Next base: position 2,388,821 of record LNAC01000310.1, on the reverse strand, counting down.
AATTTGGTTTATCTCTCCATGTCCCATTTCATAAATTTGTAAAATAAGGAGAATAAGATCAACCATCCAAATTTAATTTTTTAAGAAGATTGTATTTATTTGAGAGAGAGAGAGACAGAGGGCACAAGCAAGGGGAGGGGCAGAGGGAGAGGTAGAAACAGGCTCCCCTCTGAGAAAGGAGCCTGATTTGGGGCTCGATCTCAGGATCCTGGGATCATGACCTGAATGGAAAGCAGATGCTTAACCAACAGAGCCACTCAGGTGCCCACCATTCAGATTTCTTAAAGGATTTAATTAAATTAGCAAGCATGAAGTAGTACAATGTATATGAACCACAAGGGCCCTGGAACCACTCTCTAGGTGAAGATCAAGGATCTGCAAATTCCTGTGTGATCTTGGGAAAGTCACTTAGCCTGTCTGTGCCTCAGATTTGTGTTTATAGTGAGGATCACCACAGCCATCTGATGAAACATTTCCAAGGAATAAAAGAGTTAACACTTAATTAAAAGGTTTGGAACACGTGATGAACCTCAATAAGTATTAGGTATGTTCATTAATTATCCAATAATTAGTTCACTTCACTTTAACAGTGTCAGATGGATAACAGAAGTGGCAGGCTTTCCCCTCCATTCATTCAGGGATTAGAGGAGTGTTAAACCAAGAAAAACAAAATCCTCTTATAATGTACCTCTATCCCCTACAATATCTCTGCTCTCCCTTGTGTTTAGATCAGTGTGGTAGAAAATTGACTCCCTTTTTTGTTCTGAGGCTAGTGGGTATCATTCAAATACCCCTTTCCCTACTTCTTTAAGCTGGGAGCTCTCATTCATTATGAAGCATTGTTGAATAATAATCATGACTGCTGTACTTTTGTATTGTACATTAAAATTTATCTTCATGTCTCTGATTACTACCTTCTGTCTTTCTGCTAACCAGCTATAATCCCATGCCATTCTTCCACCTAAATAGGCCTGGGTTCACACTATTATCCTTGACACCTTTATCAGCTTTTCCAGTGTCCTCTAACTTCCCTCTCCTAACCTTTATAATTTTCTTGAAGCCAAGTGTAAATCCTAGTTCATTGTCCAAATCCTGCCATGTTTGCCATGTTGTCATTTGTTGACAATGTCTATCTTGTCATTTGTTGAATTATAGACCTGGAGATCAAAATTTCATGGCCTTTGATTGACAAAATGCATAAGGCCAAAAAAAAAAACTATTTAAAAGCTGAAAACAATAAAAACTCTTAAGATTCATCTAATCCCACCTAACAAAGCTAGAACTTGCATAACTTTTCTGTTATGGGCCAAAGAATCAAAGAGAAATATAAGAATCAAACTAATACTAATTTCTCTAGTATAAAATTTGTTTGTGGAGAAAAGGAAATCATATTTGAACCCAAACTTTGAAGTGACTATCAAGTATAATTGGGGACCTCTCATTTCAGAATTGTAACAGTCAGAACTGCTATGATTTATTGAACTCCCTTCACCTCTGTTGGCGCTTACCATCCACTTTCTTACCTCCACCAAGATAGCTACTGTTATTTCCAGTATAGAGATTAATTACAATGAAGTGAGGAACTCACATTTTATGCAACTGTATCTGATCTATTAAGACGTGGCCTTCTATGTCTACCCTATCCAATGGCATCTGCTCTCATTTCTCCTACTCACTTTTCTTCGTTCCACTTGTTATCACTCAGCAGTACAATATATACACATTTGTTTATTTGCTGCTAATCTCCCACTCTAGTACTGAACTTCTGGGAGGGCAAGTGTTTCTTCTGTTTAGTTTATCACTAGGATGCCAGACCAACAACAGTGCCTGGCAAGGAGTAGAGGTTCCATAACTATTTGTGCCATAAAAACATGGAGATCTGGGGATTCCGATAACTTATCTCAACCAGATTATCCAATTAATAGGAAGGAAAAACAGGATTCAGACACAGGCCGGCATCACAGCAAGTACATGACACACCAGTATGCCATATCCCTGCTTATATTTCCAAATGACTGGTCCCTGTCACTAACATTGACAGAGGGAAATCCCATGTTCTTGCATCCAGCCCCCTGGGGTCAAGACCAACACAATAGCAGGAATAAATGGAGGGTCTAATCTATCCCCACAGCCAAGAACACTGTCTAGGATTCTGTAAAGAGGATGCTGCCAAAGAGGGACTTTTTAACAGGAAATGTGATTGATTTACCCCTAACTTACTAATTGCATTTTATAAAGAGAGTTTACACATGCCACTTCTCAGGAAGCTCAGAGGAAAAAGAGAAGGGAAAGAAAGAACTTTAAAAAGAAGAGTATGCCATTCGTGTTGACTAATGAAGGCATCTCTATCTTATGTGACCACCTTTTCATGTGTTTCTTTTTAAACTGCAATCAATGGAAAGGACAGACATTCTCAGTATTAATGGACATTTGATTAGGCAGAAGTATGCCTTCCCCATGCTAATGATCAGTAATGTTCCTCTGTATGTGAATTTCATTGCCCTGAGAAAAATACCTCTTTCATTTGCATGATTTAAAAATCCCTCTCAATCATCTAGCATTAATTCAGTTAATATTTTTAACTCAAAAGATAGTTCGATATAATGGTGAATGTCTTTTCCCAAAATTGCTTTGAATTTCCAAGTGTGATACCTTGAAAATTGGGATCTCTATAGACTTTGATGATGACATGACTTTAATGGCAAAAGGATTTCTACCCCCACCTCATTGGTTTCTGTTCTGATCCTTTTCTCAAAATTGCTCACACCTAAGCCCAGTTGGAGCCCAGGTGCCATTTCTGTAACTTAACTAGCAGCTGCGTCTTTTAAATCATTGCCCATCCATTGAAGAGGGGACATTTTAAATACGTTTTTCAATAAAGAGGATATGTCTAGCAGCTGTATAGGAGCTGATCTCATACCTTCTCTTTTATCTCATATAACACTCACCCAGACTAACATAATGATCCTCATCCATGAAAATTTGTAATTCACTCTAGCCACAGAATGGGAAAATTCAATGAAAGAAACGATCCTTCAAAATGTTATTTCTTTTCCCTCATTCACATATGAAACACTGAAACTTCACAGCGAGTCATTAGGAGGGAAGATATAAGAAACAAGGTAAAAACAATCCTTAAATTAGAAAGAGGAGATTGGCGTACAAAATAAAGTAAGTGAGGTTACAAACCAATCCATAAAAACACCTTCTGTTTATTCTCTACAGTGAACTTTTAGAGAAAAATAGAATCTTAAACATATTGCATATTGGTGCTCGACTTTTTTTTTTTTCCAAATCAGCTTCACATACTTTTTAATATGATCTGGTCCAAGCTTAGAGAAGGGGAATTCAGTCCTTCTGGTAGAAAATGATTCCAAGTTTTCGGAAAGTCATAAATCCTCACTTTAATAATAGTTCTCTAGAAAGCGACGATCAGTAAAAGTATTAGTTATATTTTTGTGCTTACTACATGAGATTATAGTTTTCTTTTGCAGTGTGCTTGTTAGTCTTTGAATTTGCTGTGTCCATGAATTCATTGTAAGAAGTGAGTCTATAACTTTGTATGTTTATTAATTCATGCAGTGTGTTCTTTTGCCCTATGCTGGATAATGTCGGACACACCAAGTTGCATAGCTAACAGTAGTATGGGGAGTGATTAGATAACATGAGACAAATAACATAACAGGTGATGTCATTGGGATCAATGAGAAGCCCAGATTAAGTGCTATGACATTTCAGAGACAGACTGATTACATGCTCTTGGAGCTATTGGAATAAATTTCCAAAAGAAAAGAAGTGTTGGCTGTGTCTTCCTATGCAGGACTCATGCAAGCTCTGAAGAGGGGACCAGGCATTCAAAATAATGGTTGTGCCATGAACCAAGCTCTACGTTGGAGAAACACGGAGAACATTCTGAGAAGAGATAATACAAGTACCCCTTAATGAAATGATCATCAAGGATTACTGGCAGAGAAATTATAATGGGAATTTGGGCCTGGATCAGGGAAAACTACAATTTAGGACAGCTTCTAGAAGCTTTAAATGCATGCACAACTTACACACAATGACAGACAAAAAATCCTTTTGAGATTAATTGATAATATGGCTATTTTATTTTTACTTAAAACCCATTTATCTAATACCAGGTAGCGATGATATAGCTAACACTGAGCACTTCCCATGTACAAAGAATTCTACATAAATTATTATATTTAATTCTTACAGTAATGCTGTGAGCTAGATATTATTAATGTCATTTTAAAAAAGAAAAAATTAAAACCCATTGAGTAAAGGATCTTCCATAAGAGTGCATGTCTCAAAACTGGTGAAGCCAGCGTTGGGTCCAGATTATCTAACATAGACACTTACCTCTTACTGCACCCTGCCACATGGATAAGTGGTTTGGCACAGCTGTTCAGAATGATTAAAATGAAAGGACTTGCACCTTTATAAGTAGTTCATTTAAATGAGATCAACAAGGAAGGTAGAAAAATATTGAACAGAAACTCTTATTACCATAGACGTCTTACTACCAACTTAGAGACACTTTTTCCCCCTAAAGGGCTCTTTCATTAGAGGGATATCACTGACTCTAGAAATTTGGAAAGGATAAACAGCAAAGGATCACGGGACTGTTACACAAAGAGCCATCATCTTGTGATTTATCTAAGCGAGACTGATGCAGAGGAGGGGGAAAAATCTTTGCATTAGAAAGATCGTTTCTTCACTTCTAAAAATATTTTCAGACATGGCAGCTACCAACCGTGTATCAGACAGGCAGAGGATAAAATCCTTCTGTTGGCCTAAAAAGCATTAAATGCTCTGCTCAGAACTCGTTGGTAAATCATCTTCTGGGAACGCAGTTCCTGTAAGCTGCCATTATGAATTCAATGAGACCGTGTGAGGGTAGGGATGGGGAGAGAAGCCTCCTGGACTTCACGGTTCCATCTTATGTGCTACCGCCCTGTTGTTTCTCTTGCCTCTCCTCCCGTTTCTGTGTGTGTGTGTGTGTGCCTGTTTAACTTTTACTTCGTAAACATTACCTCTTCTAAAATGCTAGGAATCCAAAAACTAACACAGTGTTCAAAGTGAAATTAAATCAGTGGTTTATATAGCATAATGTCATAATATTTTCCATACTATTTTCCCTTGCCTTATTAATATAACCATCAGTCTATTAGCTTTAACTGCTGCTGAAGACTGAGCAGATGTCTTCAATGAATACTTCCATCCATAATTACCCCTTCTTTTTTTTTCCCTGAGAAGTTCAGCTAATTCAGAGCCTACCAATGTATATGAAAAGTTTAAATGATTTCTCCCCAAATGCATTACCTTTTTCTTATCTACATTAAATTCCATCTGTCATTATGTTGCACAGTCTCACACTTTGATTAGATCCTTCTGGAGTTTTCAACAATCCTTGCTAGTTTTTTTACTAACCTAAATAATCTCATGGCATTTTATAGAAGAACTTTTTAACAGTTATGACTTTTTGCCAGCCTTGCCTTTGTATGGATTTGCTATTAGTATTGTGTATGCATAGAAATGTGTTAAGTGTGATGTGTCAGCAATGAACAAGCATAGGCACTTAAAGTAAAAACAAACAAAAAAAAATACAAAAGGAATAAAATCACATCTGGAAACCTTGTCCTGCCTTTCTGGGCAGTGTTAATGTATATGTGTTTCTGAAATAATATTAATTAATTGCCACTAAAGGAATCAGAACTCACTGGCAATTGTGCCTTCTACCGAAAACTGTATCTGAGAAGCCTAGTGTCTGTGTTTTCTAAATCAATGGAAATAATTTTAATCAGAAAAACATCTGCTCTTGATCCTTATTCTTCAAAGATGTTTTTAAGTAAAACTATTTGCCATTATATTATTTCCCACTAAAAGGAATAACTTGTCTGATTTCTAAAACACAAATCGGTTATCTGATGATTAAAAACTCTAGGTCAGCCTTTTAAGGAAGAGGGATAATTTCTCATTTTAACCAAAGTTAGAAATGAAAAGTTATCTAGTTCATTTACTTCCAGGTTTTAGGTTTATTTTTCTTCTTTCCAATCAGGATCACCAAGTCCAAAAAGAATAGGTTTTTGAAGTGGAAAGGGACTCAAGGTCATCAACTCAACGAAGCCTTCTTTTCTATTTTTCCATTATTTGGAAATAGTAAGTGAATCTCCCACTCTCTCTTAGGACAGGGAATGTTAGCATGAACCAAACAGACATGGTCCTTGCCCTTCCGAAGCATCCTTGACAAGTGACCCTATCACTGGGTTGGAGTTCTTCCATTTTTAGGGAAAAATTAAATACCATTTCTTAAGGCCTAATTATTTCAGGCATTATGCTAAGTAATTTGTCTAAACTACCTGATTGAATATTTATTTATATCCTATACAGACACTTATTCCCATTTTAAGTATGAAAAGGTTGATGTTTAGGAAGATCAAGCTCAATGTAAGACAGCCAGCCAATGAATGAACTGGAACTGGAATTCAGGTATCTTCCAATGCCAAAACCCTTGTTCTAAGTTGCTTATTCCCTTTGGATAAGAACTGTTTTTAAGAACTCCACTTTACATTGATCTGCAGTCACATTCTTGGAAACTTTGATCCATAGGTCATGGTTCTGCCATATGAAATTACAAAAACTCATTTCTGTTTCATACAGAAGTGCCTTAAATCGTAGAAGACAGTTTTCAAATTTATCCTATTTTTTTCTCTCTCCAAACTCAATTCCCCTAGAGGCTAGTAATTGCAGATCTCTTAGAATTATGACCAGTTTTCTCTGGACTAATACTTTTTTTCCACTTTCCTTCTTGAAATGTGTCACCAGGAAATAGACATGCTTGTATCCTGCTTAGTAGTTTATTATCTCATTTGATGCCCAAAAAAACCTTGAGTTACATGTTATTCTCATCAGCATTGAAGAAACCAAGTCATGGTGAAATTAAGATATTGGGGTCAGGATATGCAGCAAGAAGGTAAGCATGGCACACCAATTCTTTTGGAACCCACTGGATCAATTATAAAAATAATTATTTCTATATAAAATGTGACCCAGTGCAGGGTGACTGGGTGGCTCAGTCAGTTAAGTGTTAGACTCTTGATTTCAGCTCAGGTCATGATCTCAGCGTCATTAGATAGAGCCCTGTGTGGGGCTTCCCAGTGAGCATGGAGACTGCTTAAGATTCTCTCTCCCTCTCCTTCTGCACCCCACCATCCTGGTTCTCTCTCTCTCTCTCTCAAATAAATAAATAAATCTTTAAAATGACAGTGAATGTGTGCTTATCAACTGATATTTAAATGTTTATTTTTATAATTTGAAACACACTTCCATAAAACACATACATTTCAATAAAACACATTTCATTTCAATAAAAACGAGAATTTACCTTCTCCAGATATATATGCACCTCACCTAGAGTTCTGTTTATAACTAAGTATTCTAATCCTCCTTTGAGAATACTGTCCTGGGTGACTAACTCCTCAAATCCAAAGGAGTACAAGAATAATCTGTTTTCACATAAAGATAAGATCTACTTCAAGCTTGGAACGTCTTTGGGAACAATATACGCAAAGCTATGCCATAGGGAGGGAGAAATAAAGGGAGGTACAGAGAATACAGCTTTGGGACAAAATACAAAGAAGGAGAGGCTGTGACAAAGACTTTGTAAGGCTTGAGAGATTTACACATGAGAAAAAAGAGGAAGCTACTTCTCCCAGGGAACACGTTCCAAATGGCGCTCAGGGAGTGTGTGTCTTTGTCTGTATATGCTCATTCAACAAGATTTGAGGGAGTTTTGTGAATCAGCAGGCACTGCTCTGTATGCTTTGTGTTGAGAATACAACTAGCATAAAGTCCTCTGCCTTTAAAGAATTCACATTTTTATTAGATTCGTAAATATAATTATATATACATTTATACACACATTGATATCCATATTTTACTAGATTAAGGTCAAGTTGTTCTTGGCACGATCCTTTTCTCTCACATTCTGAGGAACAGTTCTATTCATCCTGGAGAGACTGACACCAAGCACAATGACCACCACAATTGTTTGTTTCCCAGAAATGCTTCAAATTGCACACATACCCTTGGAAGGAGCGGCTGCAAGAGTGTTCGCATATAGTTTTTTCAGGGACTTCTCGTGGTGGGCCTTTCAGATAAGCTCATTGTTTCGACTGATATCCCTTGCTGCTCTTATAATGTGCACATCATTATAAGCATTGAGAAGTCCACACAGGAGCTTATGCAGACCGAACCATAAAACAAAGCCCTTTCCTCAAGGCCAGCATTAGGGTCTATCCAAGTCAAGTTTCAGGTGACAGATAAAGGAAATGCACCGAGGAATGAAACCTTCTCTGAGTCTCCACTTCCTCCCCTGGCTCAGATAATCAGCTGGAGAATGAACTTTACGTTCTCGGCACCACCAACCATGACCGTTCTCAAGAAGACCCTTTGCAAAAATGCGTCAGAGTCGATAAAATTAAAAAGCAGCTGGTTACCTACTGGACTGTTCCTTTTTGTTTTCTGAAAAGCACTAGCTCCTCTGGACGGTTTTCTTGAATATTTGCATGTTTGTGAACCACAGTGGGGTCACATCTTCCCTTTGGTGGGCTCTTATTATTATCTAGACGCGGTCACAAATCCGTTACCAAAACAATCACCTAGATACTTTGCCAAGATGAGTATAATCTATTCCCCAAAGTGCCTTTCAAGACATGCTTGAACAAGCCCCTGCTCTAACTAGTACCCTGCTGCAGAATACGACAAAGCTTGTTTATAATACCTTCCTATAACCAACTCATAACATTTTAATTTAATGGGATTTCTAACTCATGTTTCAATTAAAAGTAAAATTATTACGTTCCTTAGTTTGTGTGATTTTTGTGATAGAATAGTACATTTATATGGTAATTCTCCAAAGATCAACTTTATTTATCGGTAAGAAGCTCTTCCAAGATTGTTGTATATTTTCTTTGCTTCTGAAATGTTATCACATTTAATTGCCTGATCTTATTTGGGTTGCAATCATAGTCATTAATTAGTAGGAAGGTGAGGGACAGCATCATATCTAACTATCTGTTATGGCTTCTTTAATGAGGAAAATATCTGCTATCATTTTAAAGGCATCCTGTATACTTCACAAATACAGCTTGCTGTAACGTTCTCATTTAGGCTGTGAACATCAAAGGAAATTGATGTCAGGTGTGAACAGAAGCTGTTGAATATATCTGCCGAAGAAACTGAGTAGTATGTCTGGGTAGGAGAGATGAAGGGCAGCTTATAACATTAACGAAACTACAGGTAATTAGTGTAAACTTTCAATGGTTGGGATGTCTGAGGAACAAAAACATGTTATTTATATAGGTGTCCTATAAAACCACATAAGTTTAGAGTATTTCTACTGCTTTTATTTTCTACTTCTAAAAAAAGGTGGGAAATAGAAAAATTGAATAATGAAGATGTGTGAGAGAAAGAGTGACTTAGAATCAAAAGAAAACTATGTTTTGTAATTGTAATCAAAATAGGAATTCACGAGTTTTAGGTACCTACTTCCTTTGCTTCTTGTTTATTCAAAGAAGCAAATGGAAAAGTAAATGGCGGAGTAATCAATAAGATGAATGGCTTTGAAAAGAATAGCTTTTAGAGCAAATATAAGTACTCCAAATTTGCAATATTCTGAATGGATATTTTTTGAAACTAAATTTAGATATGGTGTGTAGAGGCAATGTGCCAAAATAATACTTACATTCCCAAAAAGGTGTTACAATACATTATACAAAAAAAATAAGCTTCTTGAATCAACACCAAACTACAGATGGACATGATATACCACAGCAGCTTCCAAGGATTCTCGCATGTGTCACTTCCCACCCCCATTGATGAGATCATCATTCCCGGCTTGATCATTGGAAGCAATGCAACTTATACTAGCATGGTGTTTTCTTTGGTTTGGAAAGGATATATTTCCAATTCTAACCCCTCTCTTTAATGTTCTAAAGTCCCTTCTCCTTCTCTTTCTTTTTGCAAAAGTAGCTACTGAGGTATGACATAGTCTTCATGCTTATGGTGCGTAATATAATTTTTTATTTACACATATTGGTCAGTTATTTGTAGTTTTGGGTGATTAGATCTGATATTCTCAGTAACTACTGATTGCAATCAGAATAGCTTCTGTCTCTGTAGGACCAGATCAATGGAATTGACAGCCTCCGTCTTACTTAAAATTCTGCTACGCCATGTACTGAACCCTTCAACACTCACCAATAAGATTATAGTTTATCTATTCCACTCTGCCTTTGTAAAGTAACATTTTTAGTGTCTCCTTTCCTATTTTTAAAAAATATTTTCTAATTGTGTAAAGGAATTCTCACAATCCTATACCCCTAAGAATTAGTATTTTAAAATCTATATTCCCCAATATGGTAGCCTTTAAACACACGTACCTGCTTAAATTTGGATTGTACTTAATTAAAATCAAATTTAGTTAAAAAATTAGTTCCTCAGTTGTATAAGCCACACTTCGCATGCTCAGTGGTCATACATCTTATAGAACATTTCTATCATCATAAGTTATTCTTTTGGACAATGTATGAGCTTAGGTGATACAAACCAGTATCATCTCTTAAAACAAATACATTAATCATATCTTCAAAAGTGTCCTATCTAAGGCAGAAAAACCTAAGACAAAACTAGCAGATGTCAGAGATTCGATCCATTTACTTAAAATTCTGAAGACTTTGAAGTATAATATTTTGAGATAACTAACGATTAATTTTTTCTTTTTTTATTAGTTAATATCATTCATATAGAAAACCCTTTATTCAGGGGTGCCTGGGTGGCTCAGTCATTAAGCATCTGCCTTCAGCTCAGGTCATGATCCCAGGATCCTGGCATGGAGCCCCGCATTGGGCTCCCTGCTCAGCAATAAACCTGCTTCTTCCTCTCCCACTCCCCCTGCTTGTGTTCCCTCTCTTGCTCTCTCTCTCTCTGTCAAATAAATAAATAAAATCTAAAAAAAAGAAAAAAAGAAAAAAGGAAACCCTTTATCCAGCCCCAAGTAATAATTAAGTATATGTATACATTTAAAGTTAGTAAGAAATTTTACACATTGTCTGGTCTAATGGCTAAGGAGGATGCCAAATTTTCTACTATATGCTTGGTTCAGTTTGCCTGAGTAACTTGAGGTAGTCCTGGTCTCAGTCCTCCTGGTTTCCAATCCTGGCTTTAGCTCTTCCTAGGTAAGTGAGTTGGAGTAGTCATTTAATTTCTTTATTCTAGTTTCCTCCTTTGTAAGATGAAGGTAATAACATTCCTTCCTCTTAGGATTGTTGTGGGGGTTAAATTGGTTAATATAAGTAAAACTTGAGAGCAGTGGCAATCATATCAGGTATATGTATTGTCTTAATAAATATTATTGTATTTATTATGTTTTCATTATGCTTCTTTTTGAAGGATTTGGTGAACAGCTTTTAGGCCTAATTACTTGGCTGTGCTGTACTTAAAACAAACATTAACTAAAGAGTGGAAGTTAACTCATCATTAGAGCACTTCTAGAACATCATACTTTGATGGGGAAGCCTTGGTGTGGCCCTCCTCAGCTCACTGTGCCTGTGGCTTTGACAAAATCCTGTTGCCAATAATCCAGTACAAAAGAGAGGCCAGGTGCATAGTAGTTATATGCCACAGAGTCAGACAAACCTGGGTTTAAACCCAAGTTCTTTACTTAATGACTCTTTATTATTGGATAAAATATTTTCCTACTCTAGGCCTCAGATACTTTATTTCTTAAGAAAACCGAATTCTTGCTTATCTCAGTGAATTGCCATTGGGAGGACTCCAAATGCACTTAGTACAATTCCTGACATATTGTAATCATTCAATTTGCTGTAATTCTTCTATTATTGATCTCAAATCAGATCGTAAGTCTGGGAACTTCAGGTTGAAGACTCTTTATCCTCTCATTTATTTATTTAACACATACTTATTGATGTCCCAGATTGCGAAGTTCCTACACAAGAGGATCTATTCAATTCAATGGGCAGATAGCCAGGAACAAGAGAGTCATGGCTTCTTCTTTGGATCTTACTTTATAATCAGCAGATAGGGGAATAGATTTTGAAAAAATCAGATAATGGTAATGACAAAGCAGAAAATTTAAATGGAATAATATAATAGAGGTGTCTCAGAGCTACTTTAAGTTGGAAGGTCAACAATGCACTCTACAAGGAGGTGACACTGAAGTTAAGCCCCTGGGTGGATCAGTTGGTTTAGCATCTGCCTTTGGCTCAGGTCATGATCTCAGGGTCCTGGGATCGAGCCCTGCATCTGCCTCCCTAATCAGAGGGAAACTGGCTTCTCCCGCTACCCCTCCCTCTGTTCATGTTCTGTCTCATGTGCTCATTCTCACACTCTTAAATAAATAAAACATTTTTTAAAAATTAAAAATTAAAGTTAAAATTCAAATAACAAAAAGGTCATGTGAGGTATTCTGTTGTATCCCCACAACCCCTGGTTTATTAAATTAGTTTGGTTGAGCTTCTGTTTTCCACTCCCCTGATGTTTAGGCATAGCTAGGAATTTGAGAAATAGAACTCTGGCTGTTATTTCAAATAGAAGCTTGAGTAAACTTTCTTAAACCATTGTAACAATCTTCATCAAACTTTGATTCTCTGGGCACAATACAAAGGCCAGCTTTATGCACAAAAATTGGAATACTGTGAACTCCCTGAAACTTCACTCATGTCTTTTACTCATTACCAATTTCTCCTCACCCCCCCACCCCACACTTTTGTAAAATGGCTATCATTAGGGACTCAAAGAAGTTCATGGAAGCCATACCCAATAGATCATTTTTGTATCCTAATCATATGAGATATTACCTCAGGATTTTACACTGTCATTTTTTCCCTGTTTAAAGTTCTCTGCCATCTTGATTTCTGTCACACTTTATGCTTTTTATTTTCCTACCTTCCCTTGTTTCTTCCTATTTCTGAGTTATCCTATCAACCTTCATAGTTCCAATTACTGTCTGTAGGTTGATAGCTCTCAAATCTACAACCCTAGCTCCAGACACTTGCCTGAATTTGAGAATCATATCCAGTGGTTTCCAGTAGGATACTGTACAAGAACACCAGCTTCACTATGCCAAGTTGAACTCCTCTTCACTTCCCACCCCACGCAGACTTACCTCCCACCCCCAAGCATGCTCACCTCCTACACCAAAGCACTCTCACCCCCTACTCCCAACCATGCTCTACCCCAACCTCCAAACAAGCTTACCTTCCGCCCCTAACCACTCTCACCTCCCACCCCCAACTATGCTCATTTCTACTCCCAGTCACTCTTGCCTTCCATGCCCAAGCATGCTCACCTCCCACATTTGCTGTTACAGGGAATGGCATCATCATGCTCCTGGTCTCCCAAGTTAGAAACATGGTAACATTTTACAGATTATTCCTCTTTCTAGTCCCCTGCACCCAGCTTAAACCCAAACTCTCAAAATCAAATACAACTGGTGAGTAACAATATCGATACACACACTTTAAGTTAACACTCAAATAAGTGCATTTCAGAGGTACATCTACACACCTCTCTCTATATTATACATGTGCAGCATACACTAGAAGACTGATCTGTGGCAGAAGAGTCAACTCTGACTTTCCCTTAATAAACATGTTCTTTATTTCACTTTTAATTTGACAGTAGGAAACGTCACCATCACTGGTAGCTTATGATAGTTTACAGATATTCCTCTACCTGCAGTTTTTCTCAAAGAAAGGCCTGTAGATTTGGGGAGGAACACATAATTTATTTAAGCCTGAGAATGGAAAAAATGTGAGTACAAATATGGAAAATATAAAAGATGAAATGTGTCGGGACAATGTGTCCTGGGAAACAGATGGTTGTTGGAGGAAGGGAGATGATTAAATAAATGTCCTCAAAGAAAAGGAGAGTCTATAATAGGAAGGTTCTATATAAATCTTCCCAGAAAGCCAAGGAAGAGAAATTCAAACTAGGTGTTGAACCAAATGTATTTGTTTCTTTTTCTTTTCTGGAGCCCAGAGCCATTGGCTAAGTGCACATTTCCTACACCTCAGTTTCTTTTGTTCATTTGTCAGAGGAAAACAAAACATCGATAAGATGCTTCTAAACAGTTTACTCCTCTTAAGGCAGAGTCTCAAGGTTTTAAAACTTGGTCTCATTTATTTTATCCCTTTCATGTTTTCTCACTGTCCTTCAATTTCTTATTTTTCTATTAAGAAATCATATCTGGGCACCTGGTTGAGCTCTGGACTCTTGGTTTCGACTCAGGTCATGATCTCCTGGGTCTTGAGATCGAGCCCTGTGTGAAGCTCCAGGCTCAGCAGGGAGTACCCTTGGAGATTCTCTCCCTCTGGCCCTTTCCCCACCCCCCCAAAACTAAATAAATAAACCTTAAAAAAAAGAAATAAAAATCATGAATCATTTTTTGTCTCTGACAATAAACTGTCCCCTTATATTGACTGTGTAACACCTAGTTGTAGAATAATAGTACCAAGCCCCACCACAGAAATATTCTAAAAGTCTCAAATGTTAAGGGTGCCTCACTGGGTCGGCCCAAAGAGCACATGACTCTTGATCTAGGGTTGTGAGTTCAACCCCGGGTTGGGTGTAGAGATTATAAAATAAATAAACTTATTAAAAAATGTCTATATTTAAAAAAAAGACCCAAATGTTAAACCCTGTTCATTTCAATACACATTTAAATATCACCTTAGATACTCAGTCAAATGTAACAGGGGGAAAAAAAAGCTGATTAATCATCAACCAGCCACACATTTTAAATGAATCAGAAAGCATTTTAAATGTTCACTATTCTGGACATGTAGGGGGATTCTAAGAAAAGCCAGAGCCGCACCTCTCCTCAGTGTGCAACATTTCCTCTTTGAACAATAGAAGAGGCCTCCCAACGTCTTTCCATGTGTTCATCTGGGCGACCTGCATGAGTGTGCAGTAATTAAGCAGTCTGAAACAACGAATGACCCAGAGAAAAAGCCACTGCATTCTAGGGAAGTCCTTGAAACGTCTTCATCATTATCCAGCCGATTTCCTTTAGCTCCATGAGACCAGCACAATTCTGGATCCTCTCCTTACCCAGAAGGCTCTCTGCAAACAGAAATGGTTAATCTTAAATGCATATGCACAAACAATCCACCACAAAAGCACAGTGGCTACCCAGTGTCCTGCAGTAAATGCCTGAGGGCAAAAATGAGGGAGCTTGAGAGCCAGAGTAAAGGAAATGAAGTAATTAACACGAGTCTGGCTGAGGGTGGACCAAAAGAAAAGTTGGAAGAGATGTTTGGCTCCTTTTATTTTTTAAGGTCAAAAACATAGTAAGCATTTGAAAATATGTGCAGATGCAGTACATAAGGGACTACCCTGACCAGATTTGTGTCATTTAATGTCGCCAGCCATCAGCACTGTGATAAAATTCCAGTGCCTTTTGTGATTGATAACTCGTGGGTCTGGCACTGCAGACGCAACGATGCCCAGGTTACAGCGCGGGAAAGGGGACTGAGATCCCTTTGCAGGGAGCCCCTGTGAAAGACACTCGTAGGGGCTTTAATCCGTTTCTGACATTTATGACAACACTTGGAAAAATAAAAATGCATGACTCAACTACTAATAATTGAAGGAGGTGATGTGGAGAGGGCTGGTGATGTTGCCAGCAGCCCCAAGACCCTCCTCCCGGACAGTCAGGTGTAACTGAACTGTGACAAAGCCAAAGCCTGAAATCAGGGCTGAGAGAATGCCTTCCCCCACAGCTTGCTGAGCTGAGAGCAGCTTTCCTCTCTTCAACAGGAAAGGCTTTACACTGACTCTCATCATGTCTCCTGTGTCTTTTCCACAAAGACAGGAGCACGCATGCAAACCACACATACACCATTTATTTTAATAACCTGAGAAGGCATTTCTTTCTGAAGGAAGGTGAAATGGCCAAAGGGATTGGAACCATTTTACATATATTGATTTATTGATCCTTATTGTCTTAGTAAATTATAAATCCAATTTAAAAGAATTTTGTGGAAAACAGAAGTTCCTCTGCCGCATATTTTGGGTGATAAAGGTCTTTATCTTTTAGAATACGACTTGGTAATCATCAGAATCCAGACTATGATTCCAATTGGAACATTAGATATTTAAACAACAACAACAAAAAAAACCCAAATGCAAGCATGTTTCCAATCAGATAAAATATAGAAAATATTCACTTTCTATGAATAGTAGTGGAATTTAATTTGCATACAATTTATTCAATCAACCGTTCATTCAACAGTTTTTGAAGACACACTTCTATTTGAGGTGTTGAGATTGGATATGTGGAAGGGAGACAATGATGCATTGGATGTTTCCTAGATGGTACTAGGAATGGTACTAAACTAAATGGTACAAACGTTGTTTCTTTTGATCCTCACATTTTGCTACTTTCATGTTGTCTCTGTTCTTTGGAAAAGCAAACAGAGATTCCAGGTAACCTACCCAAGGTCAGAAATCTGGGGAAATGGTCAAAGGGGAATTTGACCTCTATTTTGCCTGATAGCAACACAGCTTGTATGTACCAATAACTCACCATCCCACCTTCACCCCATGATGACACAGAGGGGTTCAAAGTCCACCCTGTCAGACAGAAAAGTATCAAAGCTAATTACACATGCTATACTAGCATTCTGAGAGGAACACCAGGCAACCACATGTCCATTTAAAATATGGCAATTTAACTGTAGCTTATTTTCTTCTAGAAGTCTCCATTATGAAGGATATTTTTTCTTTTTCTGAACATTTGCTTTGTTCTTATTTACTTATTTATTAATCCACTTACTTGTTAACTTAATTAAATGTCTAACTTCAAAAGAAATTTCACCCAACAATTTTAATGTGCGTGAGTATATATATATGAATATTAATACATATGTATATTTATATACACATATATATCCTTTGACAATATTATAATATTCAGTAAATGTTAAATACAGTTGACCCCCCCAAAAATACACACAACTTATTTGATCTTGTGAGGTTATAAGACAAAATATAAAAATAAGCATTACTTACATAGCCCTGGAGGCTTTGGTAAGACTTCAACATTATTATTATATTTCTTCTAATTCCTCAAGAAGTTCATTTTCTTTCCTCATCAAAAGACACCCACTTCCTTATCAAAAGCCCTAAGAAAATTCTGTTGCCCTCAGAGAACACAAGAGAAATGTTTGCCATAAAGACATGGTAGTCAAGGGGTCAGGTTATGAAGAAAATGACATTAAAGCAGAAAATATGAGCTTCTCTGCTTGTCTAAGAAAAAGAGAGACTATGTCCATTGGTCCGAAATTGAATATACCTCTAAGCTTCTAGCCTATCTCTTTATAGATATGAATCATTTGGTCACAAGATCAAGAAGTTTTTGGTGAAGACACAATCCCATGGACACTACAACAACAACAATAACAACAACAAAAACAAAAGACTACGAAGTATGTCACCAACTAAAAAAGTGTCAATATATTGATTTTAAAATTTCCTCCAGTTCTTGGACACTTCTCCCTTCAAATGGGGAAATCTAATTTTTTTCCACTGAATATGGCCAACATTTTGATGATTCAGTTTTTAAAGATGTATTTATTTATTTTAGATAAAGAGAGAGAGGAAGACAGGTGGGGAGGGGAAGAGGGAGATGGTGAGAGAGAATCCCAAACAGATTCTGCCCTGGGCACAGAGCCTGATGCTAGGCTTGACCTCACAACCTTGAGATCATGACCTGAGCTGAAACCAAGAGTTGACACTTAACAAACTGAGCCACCCAGGCATCCCAGTGACTGATTTTATCATATGATAAGAAGTCAACAGAAGATATTTTCAGGTGGGTGATGAAATGGAAATTAACTAATTTTGCTATTACTTAGTAGATATTGTCTACAGAAGAGGGTAAAATATGAATATATATACCTATGTATACATAAATATGAATATATATATGCATGTTTTAAAGATAAGCAGAAAGCAGCCACAGTAGTAATATTTACAGTGCAGAAATTGGCAAATGCTATAAGCCAGGGCTAATTTTTTTTTTCTGGAGAGCTGTTTGTTAAACATTTACCACCACACCATTGCTACAAAATATTAAAATGCAAAGACTTACATATCCTCAAAAAGAAACTCCATGCAAACATGAAACCAAACAAAATTAATACTATGAAGAAATGTTTTAAATATGAAAACACTCTTCAACAAATGGTGTTGGGAAAACTGGACAGCTATGTGCAAAAGAATGAAACTGAACCACCTTCTCACACCGTACACAAAAATTAATTCAAAATGGATTAAAGACCTAAATGTGAGACCTGAAACCATAAAAATCCTAGAAGAGAGCACAGGCAGTAATTTTTCTAACACTGGGTGTAGCAACATTTCTCTAGACATGTCTCCTGAGGCAAGGGAAATAAAAGCAAAAATAAACTATTGGGACTTCATCAAAATAAAAAGCTTCAGCACAGTGAAGGAAACCATCAATAAAACTAAAAGATATTCTACGAAATGGGAGAAGTTATCTGCAAATGACATAGTGAATAAAGAGTGGGTATCCAAAATATATAAAGAACTTATACATATCAATACCAAAAATAACAAATAAATTAAAATGAGCAGAAGACATGAATAGATATTTCTCCAAAGAAGACATACACATGGCCAACAGACACATGAAAAGATGTTCAGCATCATTCATCATCAGGGAAATGGAAATCAAAACCACAATGAGATATCACCTCATACCTGTTAGAATGGCTACAATCAAAAACACAAGAAAGAGCAAGTGTTGGCAGGGAAGTGGAGGAAAAGGAACCTTTGTGCACTGTTGGTGCTGAAGGGGAGGTGGGTAGGGAATGGGTGAAATAGGTGATGCAGATTAAGAGTGCATGTATCAAAATGAGCCCTATGTATAGAATTGTTGAATCACTATAGGGAACACCTAAAACTAATATAACACTCCATGTTAACTATATTACAATTAAAAAAATTTTAAAGAATACAAAGTAAAAAAATAACTGAATTAATTAATTAAAATAAAAACAGAGGGCGCCTGGGTGGCTCAGTGGGTTAAAGCCACTGCCTTCGGCTCAGGTCATGATCCCAGGATCCTGGGATCGAGGCCCACATCGGGCTCTCTGCTCAGCAGGGAGCCTGCTTCCTCCTCTCTCCTCTCTCTCTGCCTGCCTCTCTGTCTACTTGTAATCTCTCTCTGTGTGTCAAATGAAAAAAAAAAAAATAATAAAATCTTTAAAAAAAAAAAAAAAAAAAAAAAAAAAAAAAAAAAAAAAAAAAAANNTAAAATAAAAACAGAAATCATGGCATAAAATATGCCGTAGACAAATCTATCTGATAGATAAATATAAGGACGATAAGCTAGACTTGAAACTTAAAAAGACTCTCATTGGATTTCAAAGGAAAACTCAGATACTGTATGCAAGATGTTCCCTAAAAAAATGACCTTGAATTCTCAAAAATATGAAGATATGCAAAGGAATGAGTAGAAGCTGTAATCTTAAAACTGGATGTAGTGTGTTATCAGAAACTGGTAATAGTAGCTGTCCCCAGGGAAGAAAAAATAATTGTAGGATACATGATTAAAAGCTACTATATTGGGTGTAGTCGGCTCAGTGGGCTGGGCGACCAACTCTTAGTTTCGACTCAGATCATGGTCTCTTGGTCATAGGATTGAGCCCACATCAGGCTCCACTCTCCGCTTGGAGTCTGCTTGAGATTCTCTCCCTCTCCCTCTGCCCCTCCCCCCTCTCTAAAATAAATAAATAAAATATTTTTTATAAAGTACATTTCACTTAGGGCATTTTAAATCTTAGTACCATGTGTGTTTATTACTTATAAGAAATTAAATATAACAGTATGTTTGTTTAAAAAATATTTTCCTCATTATCCAGTGCTTTTTAGGCATTTCTGTTCATCAGACATGGCTGGAGTACTCATTAAAATGCAGATTTCCAGTCTCCATTAATAAGCAATTTTTCTTCAGTAGACCTGGGATGAAGCCTAGGGATCGGCATTTTTTCATAAAACCCACACAGGATCTTCAGTCCAGCTTGGCAGCCAGTGACACGGGTTTATTTGTGGGAGACAGGGGTGCAAAGGCAGCTAAATCCAAGAAGTATTTCCCCAGTACTAAAGGAGTCTGTCTCAACTAAGACAGGATTAGGACTGGTGATAAATTCAAGGAAGAGCCTTGTGTCCTCAATTCTACAAAAGTTAATTCCCTTTTTCAGAGATACTCACAAGGCCAGTGGAAACCAGGGTAAGAACAATGAGATGTAGGCATCATGGCATTGTTACCTTATTATCCCTCCCTCCTCCTGTATTGTCAACTCCTCCTGGGTCCCCGGGGCTTCTTCTCCAAAGCCCTTCACACCTGAAGACCTCAAACTTTCCACCATAGTTCTGTAAAGTCCTCTCAACTAAATTCCACAACCCAGTCTTTGACATGTGGTCACGACAACTGAATAACAGTTGCAACGATGGCTTACACTTTCATAAACCTCTACAACTTATAAACTTTTCTCTCATTTACCATTTCATCTGAGATTTCTTACAAATGAAATATCACATCATTTTTTTTTAATGAAAGCCAATTTAGTTAGAAATGGCTGCCGTCTCAAGGACCACAAGTGCCTAAATGATAAATAATGGTTAATGCAGAAATTCAGCCATGACGCAAAGTTTGGAGGAGACATGCTGGGAGCAAGGGGACTTTCCAACCCTCCTTGCCCTTCCCCAGCCCCAAGAAATTGCCTCATATGAGTGGCTGCCTTTGTGTTCTGTGGAAGCTGGGTATGCAGCCACCGGATGCCTTTGTAGGAGCTTCAGGTCAAAATTCATTAAAGTAGTCTTTCTTTGTTTAACAAAGATATTTTAAGGTGTATTTGAGTCAAGTGCATCTCCACCCACCCCTGTGAGCATCCATTTCACATCCCGCAGTTCCTGGAAGGGTCAGGGAAATCACCCCCTAGGGCTAACTTCGGGTGGATAGCATCAGACACCCCCGGTAACACACACCAGGCATGGGACATTTGAGGGAATTGACAGCTCTCTAAACTAAGAGCTTTTTGTGTTTTTTTACTCAACACCATGAGCAGATCCTGGCATATAGTAAATCCTAAGGTCCTGGTTTGCAACTTTAGGTGCATATTGGAATCCACTTGGGGTTTTGTAAAAACATGGATGCTTGAGTCTCTTCCTGAGAGATTCTGATACAGTCAATCTACTCTTCCTAAAGCACAAGTTGAGAACACCAGCTCTTACCAAATATGAAGTTCAGGATAAGGATAGTGGTGAGGTTTGACAGCTATTTTAATAAATGATGGTGTTTCTAGCTGGTGAAAGCTCTTCCTTTGGAGTTTGTATTCTGCATTCCCAGTCAGACCCAGCTAGTTCAAGAATTAAAGATTTTTAAGCAAGTAGAGAATCATATGCAGATTATCCATTTTAAGCTCAATTCAATGCAGACATCACTTCCATGGTTCACGTATTATAAAGTTATTAAGTGTGAATCTAGTAGGTGCTAGGACAGGAGATACAACAAGACAGATGTAGCTTCTGCTCATACAAGCTTCCTTAACTAGCTGTCATGTCAGCTCATCCTGAGTCCTTTGCAGCCTGGAGAACTCACTCATTCAATCTATGAATATGAATTCCTTGTCAGACACTGTCCTAAGTGCTTTGCATATACTATCTGATTCAACCCACAATTTATCTCAATGTACTTATCTCTAATTAGCACATTAGGTATCTACACTTAGAGTAGTACCCACCCAGGACTTGCCCAGATATATGCAGCCAGCAAGGGTTAGAAATGAGATTGAAATCCAAGTCTACTTGACTTCAAAACTCATGCTCTCATCACCCCATTCTGTTTTGCAATGGTTGTAATTGCTCAGAAATTTGAAATTGGCACTGATCTATAATCCGCTGCCTAAAAATGTGAACTTGCTGCTTCTGGTTCTATCTAAATCAACATGAAGCTGTGCCTTTGTCACGACGAGCACTGAGCAGTGTATAGAATTATTGAATCCCTGCATTGTACACCTAAAACTATTATGACACCATATGTGAACTATACTGGGGTTAAAATTTAAAAATTTAAAAAAATAATAAAACACCAAGCAGGCCCTCTGCTATGATACCTTTTCAGATATGAGCATCTAACAGCTTCCAAGTTCACTTTTTTTTTCCCACTCGGGATGTCAATTATCCTGGTCATTTGTCTCTGGACTTATACTCATCGTGGCCAGTGACCCTCTTAAATTCTGTCACTGGAGACTGCACACATTGTCATCAAGTCTGGTGGTTTGCTAATTGTTTCCTTGTGCTGTCGTATTTGATAATCACAAAACCCTTGTATAAGGTATCATTCTCTGCACTAAAGGTATCAGGGATTTGTGAAATAAGGTAAGGTTCCCCAACAAGCAGGTGGGGGGGAAACGGTGTCAAGGCAAACCTGCCTCCATGTCTGTAATGATGGAGAAGATGGCCACTCACTGAATCAAAGTGGCCTGGGATTGATTATTTTTAAAGGCAGTCTTTTTTTTTTCTCTTTTTCTTTTTTTTTCTTTTTTTCTTTTTTTAGATTTTATACATTTATTTGAGAGAGAGAGAGAGTGAAAGAGAGAGAGAGAGAGCAAACATGGGACAGGCTGGGGGAATGGGCAGAGGGAGATGCAGACCCCCTGCTGAGCAGGGAGCCAGATCCATGCAGGACTTGAACCCAGATCCCACCCCCCTACCACCCCCATCCCCATCCTCACCCCCACCACCCCACCACCCCACC
>LNAC01000310.1:2333860-2365796 GCA_002007465.1 Ailurus styani | reverse complement strand
CTGAGCTACCCAGATGCCCCTCTGGGATTGATTTTTTTTTAATGGATCAGCAAATCAAATTATATCATTTAGGGCATCAATATGCAAAAACCAAAAACTATTAAAGGAATCAAGGAGATAATTGTCATAAAATCAAGGTAGTCTTTACAAAGGGAGCTTCTGAAGAACTAGCAACCACATTCAGTTTGGTGGTAGTTCTATGGTGTTTGCTTTATAATCATCCTTGCATTTTTTTTTTTTTTGGATTTTTCTAGTTGTGCATTGTATTTTATGGGGAAAATAAAGAACTTCTTTTGATGTTCGGTAAAGAAAATATAACTATTATTACTGGCATGTTTTAAAATAAGTGGCACATCTCTTTCTGTCTTATAGAAGGAAATAAAAGAAGGTAGATCATATCCATGACTTGAACAATTGCAAATAAATTAAATCTAATTCATCAAAACAAGATCCGGTATGTTCAAATTAAAGTTGTACTACAAATGCACATAAGGAGAAAAGTTTATCTTTTTTCACCTTATTTATGCCATGAAAAGTTTTTTTGTTTTTTTGTTTTTTACTCCAAACCATCAATTATAATAATAGTGCTAATGACAGCTCCCAATACCTATAGGCAAGCAAGCCAGATTCTCTGTTGAGCATCATTCAAGCACATTGGCTCTTGAAGGGGTTATTTTAATGAGTAGTTTGACAAAGCCTCAACACTGTCCTGAAGAGGAGAGCCCACAGAAAGCTCAGGCCCAACACCACTGCCAACCTGCTTTTCTCATCAGCACATCAATTAAACTAAGCAAACCACTCAGCAAGTCAGAAAGAATGTTTTAAGTAAACAGTTATTTTGCAAGGACTAAAATGGCAGTAGTCACTCTGGGAATTCAATCGTGTATCCTCAAGAATACGATCAGAAAAAATAAAATCACATGATTTCAAAAATAACATGACTAATATTATTTTATTATCTTATTCTCAAGGAAAAAGAGTGTGCTTTAAATCACATAAGCAAAAATAAATTATTACTTTTCCAAATTATTTGCAAACAATTTTTAAACATACCCTATATTTGCAGGTCCACATTTTCTCAAAATTTGGGCACTTTCTGGAACACTGGCTGCAATTAAAGCCATGTACATCGCCTAGCCTATGATACAAAAGGCCAAATCAGTGGCCTGAATTTTTTATAGAAATAAGATCTAGTTATGTGCCAATTTGCATAGATGATTAGCCATTTGAAAATTTCTAAGTCCAAATTGTTTAGGTTTCTGTTCATATCTAAAATCCAAGGAAGTAGACACACACACACACACACACACACACACAAAGACACGCCCATGTAGTCACTTTGGGAATTCAATAGCTTGTATGTGGAGCCTCAGTCAGAGATCCACACATAAAATTTAGAGGGCATCTGGGTGCCTGGGTGGCTCAGTGGGTTAAAGCCTCTGCCTTCAGCTCAGGTCATGATCTCAGGGTCCTGAGATCGAGGCCTGCATCTGGCTCCCTGCTCAGCGGGGAGCCTGCTTCCTCCTCTCTCTCTGCCTGCCTCTCAGCCTACTTGTGACCTCTCTCTCTCTCCCCCGTCAAATAAATAAATAAATAAATAAAATCTTTAAAAAAAATTTTAGGGGGCATCAGTCCCTAATAATAGCAAACCCACAGGAAGAGTTCTGTATGATAAGACATCTGTGGATAATTTATACCCCCTGATGGATAACCTCGACAGGCCTGGAAAAGTATGTATTCCAAATTCCAATGTTAACCCAAAGCCTAATATTTTAATGCTATTTAATGCTATTACTTAAGGGCGTAGGTGGAGTACACATTGTAATTTGCCTAACAAAATATGTATTGTATAAAGAAACAATAAAACCACTGTACCGATATCCTAATCTTTTAAAATACATAACTACATGGTAACATTATGAGGTACAGATCTCAATTACATTTCACTGGGAACATGCACTGTAATAAATAATTACAGTTGTGGGGGTTCAGAGGGCCATCCTTCTAGGATTAAGTAACACTGGTGGGCTGTAACCTCCGAGCGCTCATTTCTGTCCCTTTACCCATATGGAGAGTTTTATATTATTCTAAAGATGGCTTTGATGAGACATATTTCATCTTCCTTTATCAGTTGGGAATGTTGCTGTTTCAGGTCTTGAAGCAATTTGCAATGCACATGACAGTCAGCCTGCCTTGGATACTGCTGCTGCAGGAATACTGAAAATGAGCAGGCGGGACTGAACTTCCAATAGAAGCCTTGAAGGAAGTGGACTTCCACAAGCTAGTTTTGAACTTGTCAGCTGAACTGCAAGAGAACTTCATTTTTTTTCTTCCTGAGTTGCCAGCTTGTGTTTGATTGGAGCTTAGTTGTGACCAGAACCATCGCCACCTCCTCCTTCCTGGTTGTCTGCCTTTAGCATGAAAAACTACTTAGTTAACCTTCTGCTTTTTAGGAGCAGCAAAACACAATCTGTGCTTTCCCGTTTTGTGGAGGCTTGAAATAATAATAGTATCAATGAGTCAGGCTGGCTCTCTATTGATTGATGGCCTTACTTACAGAAGAAAATGAGTGGATGTGGTACAAAGCACTTTATTAATCATTTTTAAATTCCAAGTTTCTGAATGGCACTCTTTCATTATCCTTCTAAGTGAAATCAACCAAAGTACTTTATTTGCCTATATATCTTAAAATTTTAAAAAAATTAATACCCTACATTCATCTCAGATGATTCTTCAGTGGTTTAAAAAAAAAAAAGTGGCATGCTGGATTTATTTCCATTAGTGAGCCCAGCCATTAACAAACCATAGAAGCAAGATCTCTACCCATAGCTGGTGACTTATGGCCAGATGATAACCAACAAGTCCCTCTGTCTACAATCAATCAATCAATCAACCAGCCACTAATCAATCAAAGCTTTTATTAAATAATTGTAATGGCTTTAATGGGACTTTAAAGTCAGAAAAAACTTGTGGAATGTCTGAGCTGCCCTGCTTTGAAGATATGTGCAAAGCAAAGGTGACTCTAGCTGTTTCCATTTGGTGGCATTTATAACAAATGCATTATTAAGGAGCTTTATCATTAGTTATTAGAATGCATCAGCTTACTTTTATGAAAAAGTACAGAGGGCAGGATGGTCCCCATATTCTTATAGAAACACAAGCATCAACCACGGAGGAGGAAAAAAAAAATCAGTTGCACAACTGGTAAATTCACTGGACTAGACTGTTTATATGTTTCTGAGCTTGGCTATAGAATGATAATTAGCCTTTCAATATTGGATGCTCCCAAGTACCTGACATGTATTAGATAGTCCAGAAATGAATTATAGAGGAAAAATTAAATAAGATGAAGAATATAGGAAAAATAAATTTAAAGCAAATAAATAAACATACACCAAATGCTCCCCACCTATATTCTTTGCTGTGTTGAGAAAAAACATAACTCCAAGAGAGAGGAGGTGAAAATTACAAAATGCAAAAATTAAGATGGAAACACACAAAAAAATGTTTGCCAAGGGGAAACACACTCCAGATAAAAATAAACAAAATTCTCTTTGCATTTATGTACTCATAATTTTTCCACTGGGTACATTTGCACAGTTGGAATTAGAAAAAAAATAAAAGAAGAAGAAGCAAATTTCCCACTAGCACATTTGTTAGAAGAGGAAAAAGGGAAAAAAGCCCTGTAGGTCAAGTCTCACGGAGAGAATGCCAAATGTCTTTGTGTCCAGTTATTTATGGTTTCAGATAATTGTACAGAAAATATCAAATTTGCATAGTGTGATTATTGCTGATTATTTATCTAGCAGTCAAAATGTTTCAGTGGTTCCTAGGATGACAGATTGACAAGTCCTTAAAACTCATTCATTTTATGAAATTTGCATGTAATTAGGCAATAATGAAGGGATGTTTGTGGACAGAGGATTATACTACAATATGCTGGAAGCAATTCAAATGCTTGACAAAGTGTTAACATTATCTTCAGATTCAACCAAGTCTTAAATGCTTGGTTCAAAAATTACTAAATGAATGAATTGGGTAAAAAGATTTAGAAAATTTTCAATGGAGTAAAATGCATTTTTTTTTCAATTTTTAAAATACATCCACTCTCTAGACTTAACTATATTTGGGAGTATTGTTGCACTGAAATTAGTCAGTCATGGTCTAAAATTGGACAGCAAAGGCAGGGGGAGAGACAACATAGTGATGTGAAACAGTCTAGAGTGTCCCTCAGTCCTGCACATGAACTTTCTGTCAGTCCTCCTCAAAGTGTGTGACCTTGACCAGGTTACTTTCAAGCCTCAGGACCCCTAGACACTGTACTGTGTAGACTTGAGATGATTATCTATTTCCTCAAGTCTGAGAAACACTTGTGTTCCGTGTGCTTATAATGACTTTTAAAATCTGGATGCTTCTGCAATTGCCAAGGAGGTTTTCATTTAATGTAATAATGTTTCTTTTGTCCCCCAGAGGGGGAAATAGTTGCATACTTCAATTCAGAGCATCTCAGAATTAAAGAAATACACTATTTATAAAATGAAAAGCGTGAAGCCAGGTATAAAGTTCACCCTTAAAAAAAATGATACCTATTATTCTGTGGTCTTCTTCCTGCTGAAATTTTACACCATTGCTTCTCCAAGATTGAGATGGACATTATAAAATCTGCATTTGAAAGTTACAGATTGTCTCTGATCTTCACACAGAACCGTCTTTTCAAGTAATTGATGTATATTATGTAAAATGCTTTCTTTCAAAACCAGACTACCTGAAGTATTGGGTTATTATAGTAATTTAAATCAATGAAAATCTTAACAAAGGTTTATGGAGAGTTCTAAGAGGAGAATAAAAGTTATTTCTTTTGACTGCTGGATCCATAGTTTATAACTTGATCTAAGAAATGTGCTCATTACTTTATGATTCTACTTGGGACTTTTAAGTGTTGTTGGGTAGTGGGGGTGGGGGTGGGGAGAAGGCAACCACACTTTGAAACTGAAAATAGTACACTAAATTCCTAGGCATGGGTTGTAAAGGCCCTGAGTGCCATTCCAAGAGAGACAGACCTCCTGCAATGAACAATGAGGGACCCTTCAGATGTTTTCCTCCAGGAAATTCATCCAATCAACCACATGGGCCAAGAGCTTTCAAAATTAAAGAATACCTCAAAACCCCTCAATTTATAAATCTCTACATCTCTTACTGAGACTCATTAGTCAATGGAGGTAAAATTTAGGCATTTTACAACAATGTGGAAATCTTACCAAAATATTAAATGGATTAGGAAATATCAATCTTAGCTAGAGGCTGGTAGGGTCTTTTTACTGAAAAGGTTCAATTCAAGGTTGGTTGTCATGGCAAACTAATAGCTATAAAAGACAACCCCACTCCCCAATATCATACACTTAACATCATAAAATCCAAAGTAGATTGGTAGCAGGGCTCTGTTCCACACATTTAGACACTCATGATTCCACCATCCCTAGGTTCTCTGAGACATCCACAGAGACAAAGCAACCAGTCATAGTGAAGGAAAGAGAAAGAGCTGGATGATGGGGTAGGAAATGATTTTAGAGTGGAGGCCTAACAATGGAACACAGCATTTCCATCTACATTCCATGGACTGGACCCCAGTCATTCTCAATGAGGGGTCATCTAGATGTGTCCCTAGCACTCAAAGGGCATGGGCTTTGGTGAACACAGCTTTGTCCCTGCCATAATAATGTCTGGACATTGTGTCACAATGTCTGGATGACCATGGATTGATCATTCTGCCCATTCACCACTATCAGTTTGAAACAAATTTCCTGAAAAGACTCACCTCTAGCATCTCTCTCCCTATTTTCTTTCTTTTTATATTTTTTAAATTTTATTTATATGACTATATCCAGAATCTGACCAGAACTCCCCACCCCTGCTCATTCCTGCCGCCATAACCTCTTCATGGGATGAGTGTAGTAGTTTCCTGACTCCCATCTTTTCTCACAGTGACCCAATTGATTCTGTCAAACCTTATCAGATATGTCACTCATTTACTTAACACCTCCATTTCTTTCCAATGTTCCTCCACTCAAAGGCCAAAGTCCGCACTGAGACCTAAATCTGGCCTGCGATGCCCAGTCTGACCTCACTTGCTTCTACTTTCCCTATTGATCCTTTTTTTCTAGTCACACTTCCTCAAGCACTCCAGGGATGTCTTTCCTCCTTCTTGGCACTTAGTACTGTCTGTTTTCTCTACTTAGAATCATCTTCCCCAAAGTATCTTTATGGTTCATTCTGTCTCTCCTTAGGTCTGCTTGGTGAGGGTTTCTTTCCCACCCCACATTCCATTGCAAAATGCCACTCCCCTCCATCTCAACTCTTGATTCCCCCCAACTATTTTCTTTGGTCATATCACTGTCATATTTTTCATATCACTGATGGGTTTATCTCGTTTTTGTCTATTTCCTCCAAATGTTTTTTTTTTATTTGGTATGAATCCCCAGTTCCTAGAAGACTTCCTGGCATATAATCAATGCTCAATAAATGGTTGCTGAATGAATGAATGAATGAATGAATGAATGAATTTCTCCAGCTGTTTTCAGGACCAACTTGAAAACAAAGTGCAAAGAAACTTTCCCTAAATTAAGACATTTCTAGAGAAAAAGAATAGTACGAAAGTGCTGACAGTGTTACTGGAGCTTGCCAGTGATGAAAATATCAGAGTAATGGATACTAATAGCTTGCATAAAGCATCGGTACATAAATAACCAGGTATATAACTGCAACTTGGTTAGAGGTTCAACATATGAATGTTGGGGGGACACAGTTCAGTCCCTAACAGCTACATCTTAAAAACGGTTGATTTTCAAAAACAGGGAGAGGGCTGGATTTGGTCTATGAGCCATAGTTTGATGTCCTCTGACCTAAAAGTATGTTATATATATCTTTCTTGGGCACTTCCTGTAAGTCAGTCAGTCTGCTGAGAACTTCACACAGCTCTCTCATTGAGCTGCTGTGGTTTCTACCATTTTACAGATGAGAAAACTAGGCTGAGTCTCAGATGTAACCTAAGGTCTAATCCCACATCTGAGCCTTTCAGAATCAGGTTTGCCTAAGGCTAGAACCTAAGTCTTAACCACTCTGGCCTCAGATTCCTGGAGGATATATAGTTTTTACAGTAAAAAAATACATTTAATGAATTATATTTCTTTGCAAATAGTATATATCAAATGCAAATGAAGCAAGCACCTTATGTAGCTACAAACTCAGTAGGAAAGCCTTGCTTTGGAAATTGAACCATATGAAACTCACTGTACCATAAGTCAAAAATGACCAACTATGGGCAATTTTGTACAGAGCAATGTACTTTGCACCTCAGAATTAAGGTAGAGCTTTGGTCTGGCCTTGGATGTCACTCAGGTGGGCCTACCTCATGAGACCTTTTCCAAGGTACACACCAAGGCCTGCCACAGTCTGGAGAGCTGGATCAGGCTGAACAAGCTACAAAGATTTCCATTTACTGGGGTGCAGCCGAGGAGGGTCTTCAAAAGTATTTTCATATTCTTGGCCCACCATGTGCTTCATGTGTGGGTGCAAAATATAAATAGGCTGAAAAATATTTATTTATTAGTTTAGGAAATTTAGAACTTGTGTAAAATGCCAAATTGAACAGCCCTGGAAACTGAAACTCTTTATGCATTCACCTGACTGCCCCCAGAGTTTGGGGACTAACCTTGCCAGCTTCCTCTAGGACTCTGTCTTTGCAGCGAGTTTGAACTCTGGGTGGAAAGGTCTGCTTTTCACTGTAAAAGAAACCTTTGGTCTCACAATAATTTGGTTTCTGGCGTCTAGTCTGACAGGTAAGAGTTGGTTTCACGTCTAATGGCCACTGATCTGAATTTGCCACGTCTCAATCATTGGAGAGTTTATAGTCACCTCCAAGTGCTAAATGGTATGGAAACTACTAACCAACGGAAACTCTTAACCAGAGAGAATATTAACGAGGATTCACAGTGGGAACTCATAGAGAAAAATCTGTCTGATAGCTTAGGACTAGCTAGTGGATGTGGTCCGCTCAGGGCACTCTGGGACTTCTCATCCTTATGTGCACCCGTTCGCAGATGTTCTTCTTCTTTTTTTTTTTTTTAAAGATTTTATTTATTCATTTGACACAGAGAGAGAGATTACAAGTAGGCAGAGAGGCAGGCAGAGAGACAGGGAGAGGAGGAAGCAGGCTCCCTGCTGAGCAGAGAGCCCGATGTGGGCCTCGATCCCAGGACCCTGGGATCATGACCTGAGCCGAAGGCAGCGGCTTTAACCCACTGAGCCACCCAGGCGCCCTGCAGATGTTCTTCTTGACTCTGGGATGGATGTCTCATTCTGATTGTAAGGATCTGGAAATAGGCAAACATCACTGCATTGTGCTAACTTATAAGCCCTCAGGAAGAATGGGAAACACCTGCTAACTGACAATTCCAGACAATTCCCTGAGAGGATATTCCCCTATGTGTTGTTCAGAAGCAATGGGACTTCCAAGAACCTTCTCCATAGCAGGCTGTTCCCCAGAGGGAAGACACAATGCTGATATCATTCCAAGGCACACTATATATATATGATTAATAAACCTGTCTTCCCTCAGATTCTCTCCTCCATTAGGTCTCATAGAAGGCAGTAGGATAAAAAGCAAGGCAGATGATTCAGAGAGGGTAACTCAGGGTACCCCAGGCCAACTTCTTTGCAGGAACTAGACACCTAGTGTGGCCCAGGCCCAAAAAAGAGCTAGTGTTCATGTGGTGTTTGGTTTGATTTTTTTTTTTAATTAATGCATTAAGCAATGGTAGTCATAGAAAATTAGGCCAAGGCACTTTCCATTGTCATTCGGGCAAAGCTGGTAACTCTTCTTGAACTGTCTCTTTTCCTTATCTTCTACTGTGAATTCTCCCAATTAATGTACCCATGACACTCATTAGAGCTGAAGTTGCCATTCCAACGTATGTCAAGATGGAGATGTGGGAAGTGAGGGAATATTATTTGATCTCATCCTCGATGTGATTTGACTGCTTCAGAATTCAAAGTTATTCTGCCTGTCAGAGTCTGTGCCCTCCAGCCTCTAATACCCTGACTCACTTCTCTCCCCCTGACCTTCCTTTTCCATTGAAGCTACTCATCCTTTTTCCTTCTGCATTGAGTAAGACCCACTGAGCTTCCAGCATCTCTATGTATAGACCTCATCCTTTATCAAATTACATGCATCCAATCTTCATTTCCATTAAAATGGAGAAGGGAATAGGAGGGAAATGTAAGGCAAACTGCATGTTTCAATTTATTCTCAAATCCTTAGAAACAGTATTTTTTGTCCACCTTGTATAGGAGCTCTTCACTCTACCATTTGTGGAGTAGTCTCCCAGTCTGCACCTTGCTAAGGGCCCTTTCTTTCTTAGCTTTATCAGAACATCAACTAACAGGTCCTTAGATAATTTCCATATTCTCATTGTAGCCCATCTGAACATGAATTCTGTTTCCAAATAACTCCTATGTGGTGGAATATATCCATGTCCAAACCCCTGGAAACTGTGAAGGTTGCCTTCTTTGGAAAAAGGAGTTTTGCCCATGTAATTAAGGATCTTGAGGTGAGAGCATCCCAGTTACCCAGGTGGGCGATAAGTCCAATGACAATCCATCATAAGAGACAGAGGAGAAGAAGAAACACAGATAAGAAGTTGATATAAATACAGAGGCCAAGACTGGAGTGATGTGGACACAAACCAAGAAAGCCAAGGATTGCTGGCAGCCACCATAGCCTGGAAGAGACAAGTATGGATTCTCCCCTAGAGCCTCTGGAGAGCATGTGGCCCTACTCACCTTGACTTCAGTCCTCTGGCTTCCAGAACTGTGAAAGAATAAATTTCACGTATTGCATGGAGCACTGGGTGTTATATGCAAACAATGAATCATGAAACACTACATCAAAAACTAATGATATACTGTATGGTGACTAACATAACATAATTTAAAAAAAAAGAAGAAGAAGAATATTCAACTTAAAAAAAAAGAGAGAGAATAAATTTTGTTGTAAGCCACCCAGTTTGTGGCAATTTGTTACAGCACCCAAGGAAACTAATATACCTGGCAAGGACCCACTCTTATCTACTAGTTTTTGGAAATCAATGTCCTTCAGTCATCTCTACCAAATAGAAAAATTTAGTGTGATTTCTGATGTAATACGGAGTATGCTTTCAATACAGAGGAATCATGTCCTACTAAGTCATTCAACAAATATTTAGCCATTCAACAAATATTTATTGAATGTGCGCTCTCGCCAGGAACTCTCCTAAGTCCTAGAGATGAATCCTTTCCCTCCGGGATCTTATGCTCTGATCTTCCTAGAGCTCTTTGATGAGGGCAAGAGGTATTTACCAATAAGCAAACAAACAAGGGAGAGCTGGTGGCCCAGGGCAGTTAGATTAGAAAATGCCCTGCAAAAATTCTGTGCAAGATAAATATTCAAAATGGAGCTATTTGGTGTCAGAGCCCTGCCTGATGATGGATTAATAATCAGCTCAGAAAAGTGAACCAAAGAAAAGAAATGAATAGGTTCCCTCAGGATAAGAAAATATAAAATAGAAATCCTCAAAGTATAAATTCTGTACCTAAAATTCTTTTTTTGAAGCTGTTTGGAATGATGAGTATATAGTGACATCTCCAAATTGCTGTTGCTGATTAAGCTGATTAACCTAGCAGCTAGGTTGATAACAATGAAACCCCAGAAATGAGTAGAAAAATGGCAGATGAACTTTAGGATGAGCAAGGACAATGGAGAACCTCCCACAGTTGCAGGAGAATCAGTCAAACTCGATTCCGGTAATTTTATTTTTTATTTTTTATTTTTATGTTTTTTGTTATCTTCCCTTTCTGATCATACAGAAGGGATTCTATTCTAATATATTAAGTGTATGCCTCTCCATTTCACCCTTCATCTCTCAAAAATCATTCCAAAATGCAGGACACAATTAAGAAGGTAGTTGGAAACAAAACCAGGAAGCCCAGCTAAACCATTAAAAAACTTGGCTGTGCTTGCTGCTGGCACACCTGGATTCAATTTGCCTCTTCATGGCCAGGAAAGGGTCAATGAATAAGGAATGCAAAGACATGATAGCGTGTGCCATAGAAGGACAGAGTAAAAAAAGAGTTTTATATGCAAAAGTACAAAACACCTCACCTGGCTTAGCGAAGGTTACACACACATAAAGGATGTGGATGATCCCCACATATTCTTCTATGAAATCGTAGAATTCAAAGGTTCCCTTGAAGTGTATTTAATGTCTGTGTCCTGCGTATGCATAGATACATAGTACATGATTGGTCCATATTTATCGGTTGATTATTAACTGAAAAAAAAAAGTAAATAAAAGGCCAGCTGCTTCATCAAGCAGGTAGGGAATTTAAGGAAAGTGTTAATCATAGACAGGAAATAGACTGACCACAGAAATAGATCCAAAAGGAGGTTCCATTGAAGCTAATCTGTATAAGTTATTGCAGGAACAAGATTTCCAGGGCAGAAGTACAGGCTTGCCGAGGATGGGGCAGGGAGAAGCTGTAACCCTAACAATATTTGGTAGCTGACATTGTGAACATTTCATTGTTGAAACAAACAAACAAAAAAATCCCACTAAGTTAAAGCAATATGTATTCTGACCTATATAAGATCTTTATATTTTCTTCCTAAAAGTATTACTTTAAACTTTAAATTTTGACTTAATAAATAATGCTTTCTTATGAGGTAGAAAAAAATTAAAGTATAAAATGTGTACAGTCTCTCTAACCATATATAGTCTGTCTTCCATGTCTGTTCCTCAGCTACAGGAAATGTACATTTACTTACGCACACACACTTCTATCTTCTTGACAGAAAAAAAAGTCCAGCATATTCTTCATATACCTCTGTATTTTGCTTATTTTCTCTTGAAGATTTTTGGGTATGCACTGCACATAAAGAGTGTCCTCATTCTTTCTGAAAGCTCTATAGAATTTCATGGTATAGATACAGCATAGTACATTCAACAAGATGCTACTTATGAACATTGTTATGCTCAACTTTTCCTTTTTAACAATGTTATAATGAATACATGCTCCTGTTTGAATGCTNAATACAGCATAGTACATTCAACAAGATGCTACTTATGAACATTAAGTTATGCTCAACTTTTCCTTTTTAACAATGTTATAATGAATACATGCTCCTGTTTGAATGCTATCTGTAGGATAACATTTTCTAAAATGGAATTATGGAGTCAAAAAGATGCGTAGATTTTTTTATTGTAATAAATGGCACCACATTGCCTTTCATGATGATATGACGATTTATATCAGTGTAATGTCACATGGAATTTCTTATATTTCTAAACGAGAATTTTACTACCCAGTTTAGCACTAAACTCTGATGTATTCCTGTGAGGATGGCATATCCCTGGTGGTATAGGCTTACTTTGCTATCTTTAAGCAAAAGGACGGGTCTCTGTAAGACACTATCCATCGCATTTGTGTATATTTGTCCACATCATTAGCATCTACTGTGAGCTCCTGAAGGGAGGTGTCATTTCCCTTGACCTTGCTTTAGAACACTCCCAGCAGAGAGCCGGCATGTGTGGTGCTTGAGAAAACTTATTTGATGTTGATGATAATGATAAATGGCATTTTAATTTACCGAAAGAGAAAATCAAGTTTCAGAAGTCTTAGAGTCTCACTTAAAATAATATTCAACGACAACAGCTTACCCTCGCTATGCTTTTCATCGGCAGCTCATAGAAATACTTTTATTATACCATTTGAGTGCAAATGGTATTAACGTGGTATTACTTATGTATTTTTAAAACCCTCAGTTTTCACTGGTTCCTTAGGAAGGAAAGCAGATTTGCATTTGATAAAGTATATCATTCTCGATTTCCTCTGTGCTTTCTAAAACACGAAGTGTATTAATAAAACCCAAACTGCCTGCTCAGAATAAGAATGAACAGGGTCCCCCCAAAGTGATTTATCTCTACAGCATGAGGAGCCGCTACCTCACGCGCAGCGATTATACCAAGGCAGGATCCTGTGAGATGGTTTCTGACACACAGACCAATCATGGCGGCCTCTAAGCGAAATTTTATAGCCGATCCCAATAACTCATATAATCACGAAAACATTTTTCTCTAACACCTCATGGCTCAAATCTGGACTGCTGAGAAGGTTGGTTGTGCATTCTGAGCTCTCCCCTCTGGAAGCTTGCCTTGTTAAAGGCAACTCAGGTCGTGTAATCACACGTGTTGTAAACACACATGGGTGTTCGTAGAACAAACAACTGGTTAACCGAGGAAAACGTAAAATTACAGGGGCGCCTGGGTGGCTCAGTGGGTTAAAGCCTCTGCTTTCGGCTCAGGTCATGATCTCAGAGTCCTGGGATCGAGGCCCGCATCGGGCTCTCTGCTCAGCAGGGAGCCTGCTTCCTCCTCTCCCTGCCTCTCTGCCTGCCTCTCTGCCTACTTGTAATCTCTCTCTGTGTCAAATAAATAAATAAAATCTTAAAAAAAAAAAAAAAGAAAACGTAAAATTACAGTGCTTACCTGTGTTGAACTAAAAAGGTAGATATATCTGACTTGAGCAATCACTGGTAGAAACAAAATCAAATCAATGAATTTTGTTTAGAAGGATGTGTGACTTATTCACCCTGGCTTGGCCCAGGACACACACAGTTAAGATCCCCTGCAAATGTAAGGCGGTCAGGAGACATTTCTCCACCTGCCTTCTTCAAAGAGCCCAGACTAAATGAAAGAGATAAGCTCAATACGACTCTGAATATCCCTCACAGAAGCAGGGAAGAAGAGCGGTGGGAAAAGGCATACGTACAAGAGAAGACACAATGCGGAAAAGCAAAGAGAGAAGAAAATGCCACCCTCAGGGGAGAGAAAAAAAGAAGAGAAGATATTAAGGAAACCCCATAGGCTGTAGGGTAGAAGGTATAACATATAAATACTAAAGTTTTTAAATTTTAAAAGGTATTTTAAAAGAGAGTCAGCCTAAATGCATGTATACACAAATGAAGTCCTAAATTCCACGGAATGCTGTTAACAATTAAGTCAAAGTTAAAATGGAAAGATTTAGGAGATTCAAACAATTAAAGCTTTATAGAACAATCCTTTTTATTTATTTTTTTTGCAAATAACCCTCATATCTGTTCTTTTTTCCCTTGATTAAATGAAATTGAAAAAGTGACCTATGAGATGTATATACTATTTTATGTAACTCTTCTGATAATCAAGCTCTGATGACTTAAAATAAATTAACCATAAGGAGCAAAAGGTGGAAGGTGGAGAGTTTTCAATTATCTTGCCAAGAGCCAGAGGGTGTGACTCATCCCAACACTGGCTGTCAGTTGGGTCCCAGTAGGAACACAACAGAGCCCTCTAAGGCAAGCTGACTGAAGAACTATTTGCAAAGGTGTGGGAGGATTAAGGGAACTAGGGAGAGGGATGCTCTCTGGGCTGGTAGTAGCAGGGAGGCAATCCCACTCCTAGGCATTAGGGGTAAGGGGAGAGCCCAGTGACCTGAATCTGACAGGAAGAGCAACTAAAACAACTGCTGTCAAATTCAGCCAGGAGAGAGAAGAGGACTGATGACCTAAAATCATTGTCTTCATTCCCCGTGACCTCCTGCCAGTTCTTTCCACTGGACAAAACAAGCAGAGCCAAAGGGCAAGGGAGCCATGAGCACAAGCCCATAAATGCCACTTCGGCGGGGCAAAGGGCAGGGTAGGGAAGGTGAGAAGAACGGGGCCAGTGCATGGAAATCTTCTAGCACAATGGGCAGACTCTTGCAGAAATATGTTGACAATCAAAGTTATTTGTCCCAGGATTGGTTGCATCATTTCAAAATAAACGAAACTCCCCAGTTGCAAATTAGACAATGGAGGACTCCACATGGACTCTTTGGCCCTGGGAGATTCCACACTATAGCTTCTTGAACCATTGGTCATAAATGGCCCATTAGGAGGACAGCACCAGATCCCACTTCCACGTGCACCCTGGAACACTCTGCTCTATTCTGCTTCGTGATTCCAGATTAGACCTCCAGGTCTCAGGTAAGCTTTAGGAATATTCCCCCAGAAAGATGAAGAAAGAAAAAGTGGATGAATACGTAGAAATCTATTGCTACTGCACTTTGGGGAACAAGTCACCTTCCGGTTTCAGTCTTAATAATAGAGATAGTAGAATCATCTCTCTGAGAATAATTTTAAAGCTGCAACATACAGAACTGAAAAAAGATGATTTCCTCAAATTGCATCATTATCAAGATTGGCATGTGGATTTATGAAATGTGATTGAAAACTGAGCAAGTAAAATTTGCACATTTGTTTTTACCTCTTAATGCTTATTGGCCTTATCTTCTCTGATCATGCCTTCTCTACTTGTTCTCTCTCCACTTCGTCCAAATGTTGGCTCTTCTTTCATCACCCATAGCCCAAACGTACGACTTACTGTCATCATCAAGTGCCGCTGCTGGGTTTTTTCCATGACTGGGAAAACTGTACATATGGCTGTACAGGTTGTGCACTGACAAATTGTACATGGTAGTCCTGCCACTTTTCCACATTCTTTGGGGAACGTAGGTGCCATAAAACCCTCATATTTCTGTGTTTCCAGTAGGATGTCTCCCCTTCCTTGAAATTTTCAAATTTAGAGCTTACTGCAGAAAATAGCAGCAGCCTAAAGCCATCATACAATCTGGCTAAAA
This sequence comes from Ailurus styani, assembly GCA_002007465.1. Classification (NCBI taxonomy): domain Eukaryota; kingdom Metazoa; phylum Chordata; class Mammalia; order Carnivora; family Ailuridae; genus Ailurus; species Ailurus styani. Next base: position 2,350,052 of record LNAC01000310.1, on the reverse strand, counting down.
TCCCTATCTGACTAAATAGTAAGTTGCATTTTTTTCCATGTGTGCATTAGCAGCAAAAACAATTGATCCTTTCAAAACTTGTTGTTCACTTAGGAATAGCACATTAGAATAGCATATGATTTGAGATGTCAGTCTTGCAAACAAAAACTAACAAAAAGCAGCCAAAAGGACTGGGATTCAAGAAGGAAGGGGCAAGAGGAGGTATTGATGGTATTGATGGTAAGCTTAGCAGGAGGTCTGAGGAGAGAGCTTCTCACTGGCAGTCCTGAGGCTGGCTCAGGCTCCATGGAGAAAGTGAAGCTTGGATTGTTGGGAGGTCATAACAACCTTAAGGTGAGTAAAAGAACTAGAAAACAATTCAAGTCCCTGACACCCATTTTTCCACTATTGTCATCTTTTTTTTCCCCACTATTGTCATCTTGTCATCTTCCTGTTTTATCTATTGCAGACCCTAGCATAGCGCCTGACACATAATAGATTTTTTTAAAGATTTTATTTATTCTGGAGAAAGCAAAAGCAATCACAGAGGCAGAGGGAGAAGCAGACTCGCAGCTGAGTGGAGAGCCCCATGTGGGGCTCGATCCCAGGACCCTGAAATCATGACCTGAGCCAAAGGCAGATGCTTAACTGGCTGAGCCACCCAGGTGCCCCCACGTAACTAGATTTTTTAATAAAATCTTACAAATTAATTCACCTCTGATTCTTCACTAAGACACCTACTGTTCTATCACTAAGTGAATTATTTGGAGGTAAAGCCCCCACGTAACTAGATTTTTTAATAAAATCTTACAAATTAATTCACCTCTGATTCTTCACTAAGACACCTACTGTTCTATCACTAAGTGAATTATTTGGAGGTAAAGCCTTAACTGGTATAAGAACTGAGTGGCACCTGGGTAGCTCAGTTGGTTGAGTGCCTGCCTTCAGCTCTGGTCATAAACCCAGCGTCCTGCAATCAAGCCCCGCCTCAGGCTCCCTGCTCAGCTGGGAGCCTGCTTCTTCCTCTCCCTCTGCACCTACCACCTTGTTCCTGCTCTCTCTCTCAAATAAATGAATGAAATCTTAAAAAAAAAAAAACCCTGAAAATATAAACAATATTTTTAAAAAGACAGGAATGACTTGATGCAGTTGGAATTTTATTTAAATAAAAGTTGGTATTAAATTCTAAATTCTGCTTTTGTTCTTGGTGTTCTTTTGTGGCTTTTTTTTTAACTGTTGCAGACTGTCTATCTAGACCTCCAGACTCCCGAAGCTTCATTCCCAAGGACCATCATTCCACAAATCTTTCTGAGCCACCGTTCTGGAATCTACGGTCTTTGGGGAGGGAAGGGAGGGTTGTGGAGGGGGTGGTGCCAAGCTCAGCACTCAGGCAGGCTGGAAGAGTCTCTGCCTCACAGCCTCCTTAGGGGAGAAGGCTAAGTCATACAGAGCTCAGAGAGCAGGATTCCAGACACTCAATCCACCAGCACTAAGTGGGATGAGGCTAGCTATCTGTCCTAGAGGAATTTAGATACCAAAGAAGTAAATAGAAGTCAGAGAAACTGGGGAAGGTTTTTGTGGAGCAAGTATGACCTAATTTTGGTAGGAGGATTATGAAGGATTTAGATAATTAGAAAGCATGTGGGAAAGACTTCTCAGCTGCAAGGCAGAGCACACTCGGAGGCAGAGCAGCTCCACTGAGCCTCACATGTGACAGAAACTCGCCCAGTGGAATGAAGTCTGAGAAGGAGCAAGAAAGTCCCACCATTGACTACAGAATTGAATAAATTTCTTAATGAACTCATATCACTTAATTTGTCCAGCCAAATGACTCTAGCATTCTGCTGGGAAATGTATCTTAATCTCCTTTTCCCTGCATGTCCATCTAATAAATGAAAGACTAAATAAAGTTTAGTTGCCTTTGTCAAAGGAGTCTTCATAAGGAGATATGGATACAGATATTCCAAATACATTACTATTACTTCCAGCATTCTAAAATCTTTTCTCTGTGACCATGTTCATTCCGGTATTCTCAACCATGAGTCATGTCTTTCAGCTTTTGAGGATGGACTGGATATGGGTAAAGAGTTCAAGTCACTCATAGTCAAACGGAATAGAGAGTCATTCATAGTCAAATAGAATTTAAAGCATCAGAAAAGCAATACAGATTAGGGGGGAGGTCTTTGTGTGTTTGGATGCAGCTTAGAATTGCGTGGCATTAAAGACTATTCCTGGGGGGGGGGAGGCCAAGAAAGGTGATGAGGTGCTGTTCCCTCTCAATTATGAAATCACCAGTCTGTGACCTATCCCTACTGACCATCTCTTAAATACAGCGACTTCCCATTATTTTGACAACTTTGTATTTAAATTCACTTAATGAGAACAACAAATACAAAATCTGGACCAGCAAAATGTGTTCCCCAGTTCAAATTAGAAGACATGATGTGGGGAAACAGGTCCATCCCTGCTTTCAGATTTGCAAAACCAATGCTTAAGTTAAATAGTTGTGTTACTCACCTACATGTTAGATCTTTGGAGCTGAAAGAAATTTCTAATATAAAGTTTTCTGTCTACAGTTCACGCTATTTTAAGGTTTGCGGTAATTCATTCTCATGTGGTTAAATGTCGTTCTCACTGGAAAGTGTCTATGTTTTTGATTTCACCTTTTTTCTTGGACTTGGGACTAGGATATAAAACACAATGGCAACTTTGTTGAATTTTTTGTTGCAATTTATTTTTCAGCCACTTAAAAAATATAAATATAAATATAAATATAAAAATATAATGTAGATTTTATGTTAACATTTGTTTGATGCAGGTGGTGATGGCACCTATGTGTTATTTTTAGTCTTGCGTGTAGTGGAATATTCCACAATTAGAAATAAAATTATTAGATATAATGTATTAAAAATACATTTTAAATCCTTAAGAAAAGAAGCATGGACAATCACTTTTTAAAAACAGAGGAGGGGGCGCCTGGGTGGCTCAGTGGGTTAAAGCCGCTGCCTTCGGCTCAGGTCATAATCCCAGGGTCCTGGGATCGAGGCCCACATCGGGCTCTCTGCTCAGCAGGGAGCCTGCTTGCTCCTCTCTCCTCTCTTTCTGCCTGCCTCTCTGCCTACTTGTAATCCCTCTCTCTGTGTCAAATAAATAAATAAAATCTTTAAAAAAATAAATAAATAAATACATAAATAAATAAAAACAGAGGAGGTCCTCCCAAATCTGTTCACCATAGCTAACATGTTATAAAATCAATTACAAAAAAAGACTTACCAACAGAAAGAAAGATAAGTACACAAACTATCTGTTATGTGGATTCACCTGGTCACAAAATTCTCAATCATTTATTTGGAGAGGCAAAGAAAATGAAATCAGGTTCCTTTTCATAATAAACAAAAGGGTCCTAATGCTCTTTTTCTGGATTTTTCCCGCCTTTAAGATCCATCTAAACAAATTCCTACTGCTTAATAAAAAAATATCCAAATTCACTACAGAACACAAGCATGTTCTCTTAGATATTAAGAAGTTGCATTCAGATTGCAGTTGAACCTGTTTGGCTCCTTTCACTAGGAAACTGATTTCCTTACTTACCTATGCCAATATTTTTTCTAGTCATTTGTCATTTACATAACACTGAGCAACCAGTACTGGGAATGTCCTAAACAACAAAAAAGCCTCTATAACAATTTTTGACACAGGGGACTTCAGGGAGAAGTCCGTAAATTCATCAGCAGCAAATTCATTGCGCTTTCTGTTTAGCTAGTCATTTCCTAGTGGAACACTGATGTTTTATTTGGCTAGCGATAGCTACTGGAACAGGAGAGCAGTTGTATTCATGAAGCCAACTACTGGAAAGAATTTCCTTGCTTATTTTTCTCTTCTCTGTGTGTGTGTGTGTGTGTGTGTGTTTGTGCTTGTGTGTGTGTGTGTGTTTATTCAAGATTTTTGGTGCAAAAGCCACCTTGTTTGTTTGTGAGAAACTTGAAAACATGTCTGTAGGTAGCTTATATTTATGATATCTCCGTGGTCATTTTTCTTAAATTAAGTTTTTGAAATTTATCATATATTTTTTTTGAACTATTTGATTCACTGTTCTTACTGCTTCAAATGTGTGTAGTAACTATTGCTCTTTTTTTGCCTTAAGCCCATCCTCCGCCATCGTATCCTTAAAAATAAAATTAAAACAAGTGCTCAGTTTTGCAAAGGCAAAAATGGAAGGTGGGGGAAAGGAAATATGATGATTAACCACACAATTGTCCAATAAAGTGTCATTTACCAAAATGTGTTAGGTTATAGTCAGTTCTAAGAAAGAGTCATCTGTGTTCACCTTCATCTCACCAGTCATGACAATACAAAGACAAGCTAAGGTTTTATTGATAGTGTGCTTTTAACAGATCTATCTTGCAAGTAAACATTAACTTCTGGCCTTTGCAATCACTTTTTCTACCTCTACCTTTCATATTCTTTTCTCTTAAGATTTATCTAATTATCTGTACAGAAGAGAAAATGATTTTAATAAAAAGGAACAATTTCCTTTTTTGATACTTGATTCATTTTTCTCCTCTCATTCAAAAGAGACACCATATTTGGAGTAGTCAAGTATATAAAACCATCTCTCCTAATTTTGGTCCCTTTTTAAGCACATGTAGAGATTAGCATGATTTGATTTATTTTGGCAAAGGATGGTAAAGGTTTTTAAGAACAATAGTCCCCCAGAAATATTTTAAGAGCCTTTAGCTATGCTAGAAGAATAAACCATGTCGGGTGTTTCATAGGCTTGAAAGATGATCTCCAATCCCTTTTACTCTTGTTTATCCTGAGGTTTTTTAATAATCCTTAAGATAATCAAGAAATTATTAATTCTGCTATTTGAATACAGTGCACGAGAGTGACATTCAAATATAAAAGCTACTTTAAAAGAATCACAAGGCAGAAAGTGACCTTGGATTGCTTTTAATCCAAGTCAGAGAGCATTTAAACTCTGCCAGAAGAGTTTAACCTCATTCTTAAGATCTCTAGGAAATAAAATTATTCAGTTTCCCAGAGTAACCTATTCAAATGTGTCACACCTTCCCTCAGGGAGACAAGATGTCCAATGAAACTTTAATACAAAAATTGAATGTTTTTCAGTGCCAATCTCATTTACAGTATCTTGAGATTACTGTAGCTAGCTGGGAAACTGAGGATGGGGGCCAGGCATGCTGGTGTTCAGCTTTCTTGACCTGTGCCCTCTTCTTCACCGAGGTCGAAGTAATGCAGCATTTCCTGACCTGAGAGATTTACATGCACAGGACACGCCCAGAGAAATGAACAGAAAGGTCATTCACAAACTATCCACATGAATTATCAACCCAGAAAGGCTGCCATTCATAGGAAATCCTCTTATTACTTGGAGAGGTAACTGACATATTATTACAGGCAGCCATTTGCAGCTTTTGCATTTTTATAGGTAAGCATTGACTAGAAACCAAGTCCAGTGATATAAAACTTTACAATTGTAAAAACTGTATTGCACCTGTCAGAGTACTTGACATAGGTGCTAAATAGGATTTTCTACAGGCAGTGACTAAAAGGTTTTCCGCAAAAATCCATACTGATTCTTCAGAATCATTCAAGGTCTTGTATCAATCCCTCTTCAAAAATATTAGTACTTTAGTAATGAATAAAGCCACGTAGCAAAGAAGCATATGAAAAGTGACTCGATAACTTATACCATTAGAGAATTGCAAATTAAAACAATACCCTATTAGAATGGCTAAAATATGAAACTCTGACAACCCCAAATGCTGGCAGAATGTGAAGCCATGGGAATTCTCATTAATTGGGAGAAAAAGGAAGAACGCAAATAATACAGTCCCTTCAAAAGATAGTAAGGCTGTTTCTTACAAAAGTAAACATAGTCTTACCATATGATCCAGCAATGTACACACTTTGGTATTTACCCAAAAAACTTGAAAACTCACGTCCACACAAAAACCTAAAACTGATGTTGAGAACAACTTCATTCATAATTGGAGGAGCTAAGATGTCCTTTGGTAGGTGAATAAATAAACTGGGACATCAAACAATGAAGTATTATTCGGTCCTATAAAAATAATGAGCTATTGAGCCACAAAAAGAGAGAAGCCTTAAATGCATTGTACTGAGTGAAAGAAGCCAATCTGAAAAGACTATAAAGTATGATTCCAGCAATATGAAAGACTAGGAAAGGTTAAATAGAGGAGGCAGTGAAAAGGTTGCTAGAGGTTAGGAAGAGATGAGCAGACAGAGCACAGAGGATTTTTAAGGCAGTTCTGTAGGATATCATTCTGCAGGATACTATAATGGTGGATACATGTCATTATACATTTGTCCACAACGGTAGAACTGTATGACACACAATGAACACAAGTGAGCCCTAATGTAATCTAGAGACTTTAGTTAATAATAATGAGTCAATTTTGGCTCATCAATTATAATAAATGTCCTACACCAATGCAAAATGTTAACAAGGGGAACCAAGATGGGAAGGTGAGAGAAGGTGTATAAGGGAAATCTGTACCATATGCTCAATGTATCTGTAAGCATAGAACTGCTCTTAAATAATAAAGTCTATTAATGAAAAAAATTAATTAATTAATTAAATATTTAGGGAAAAGGAAACAAAAATCTATGTTGGAAAAATCATATCCTCAAACCAGTTATTTACAAGGGGAGAATTGCCTATTGCTTTTTAACCATGTGTCTGCATTAATCTCCCTGGATTTAAAAGACGTTGTGGATAGAGACCCTGTTCAAGTCATTTTCACTTGCTGTATCATCCTCAACAAATACAAGTCAACTCTAAAAACTGGGTGGGCATCTCCTTAAAGCAGATTCTGGAAACACTGAACAAACCAACCTTTCGAGTCACTCAATATTCACCACACACTGTGTACTCTCTCATTAACAAAAATAATTAACTCTGCAATGTTACTAAGGGTTATTTTTTTCAGTAGTTAACATTACAATCCAAAGTGGTGAAGAAATTACAAAATAAGTAATAGAATTATGGACACATATAATCATCACTCATTTTTACCTAATTCTTACCCTTTGCGAGAAGCATAGAGCTGTTCTTACATAAATAAAGGAAGGTAGAAAATTACATAAAGTTGGAGAGATGTGGGTTTCTCCCACCAGAACTGCATAGTATATCTAGAGATTGGGATAATGGAATTGGGATAAATGGATTGGGAGCACTATTACAATGTTGTGTCATTAAGACGACTTTCCTTCCAGGAGAATAGGAAAAGCAAACTAAGAGAAACTCAGTGGAGTTAGGAACACTCCAAAATGTTTTCATTTATCTACTGAAAACTTTCCAGAGCCACAACAGAAAGGAAGCAATAATTTTCTAGACTTGGAAATTGCTAAAGCTACATGAAGTCATCTGATTTTCTATACTAACTGGAACATTTCAAGGATTTTTGACAAAATATTGCAATGAATTCTCAGGAGAGAAGTTAATTGAAAGGAGGAAATTTTATAAGCCAATGAGAGCTCAGGGGTTTAATGTTAGTATTCTTTTGTCTGTTTAATTGATTTATCCATTTAACAAATATGTAGTGAACCCCTCATATTATGTGCCAGATGCCATTCTAGAAAAATTGCAACATATCTGTGAGGAAATATGAAGGTATTCTGCATCCTGAATCTTAGATTCTAGTACTTGCAGTTTTCTGCTAGAGTAGTTTTGGGTAAAATTAAACCCAATATTTTTTTGTCTCAATAAATAAGGATGTCTTTTAAGATATCCCTGTCTTATACCTTTTGAGAAATCTACCACAGGGTCTTCTCTGGAAGTTTAAGAATGGAAGAAAAGAATGAAAGAATGTTGAGGAAGGAAAAAAAATAGACAAGAAAAGAGAAATAAAGACCTAGTTAACTTAAAAAGGATAAATGCGATAATTTTAGTTTAAATATTTGTAACATTAGAAATACATTCATCTATGGAAGGCCTACTGTGCATTAGGTTAAAATACTGAGCAAAAGATATATAGTTTTGGTCCCTCTGGAGTTTCCAGTCTGGGGTAGAAACAGACACTCAACACATAAAAAACATGAATCTATAAGGAAAATTTGCAAAACATGTTATTAAAGACATATGCAGGGAGCTGGTCAGGAAAGACTTTCCTGTAGAAATGACAATTGCAGGAAGCTCTCAAGGATGAGGAAATAAAGATGACAGGTTTTAAACAAAAGGAATAGCAAGTGCAAAGGCCCTGAGACAGAGTGTAACAAATTCTGGACACAGAAGGAAAATGCAATTGAAGAGCTAGGACAAAAGAAGGGAATGGGCTCAAAAAGTGGAGCTTTTTAATGGCATATATAGAAATGAAAGTATTCAATGACTGTAGCATTGAAATGTGTGCATAAGCTTTCATCTACTCAGGAAAGATTTTTTTTTCCTGCAACCTAAAAAGTAGTAAACATTTTTTGTTTACAGTTGTCCCATTGATTTGGCATTTACCTTGGTGATAACGAGTTTCACCTCATGAACAGATTATGTTTATAATCTATGAACAGATTATGATAACGTCATAATTCTAGGTCAGTATGCAGGAATTTCTGATTGTTGCAACAGGCCATTTCATAAAGACACCTACTTGCTGTTTGTGTGGTGGTGGCAGAATTTTTGCTTTACTTATATTTACAAATTGAAATTTTAGTTCAAAAAACTATAATGCATACATGGCAGTCATGTGAATACATATATTACACATAAAGAAATGGAGAATTATAGCCTGAGAATGTGGTTGATCCTTCTGGGAGGTTTTTGCTAGCATAAGGAAGCCAATTCGGTCCCTATGGTGCTCTTCAAAGAGTTGGAGTCAGAGAGTAGAATAGGAAATGAAGTGAAGTTCAGTGACCCTTGCTGGCCCACACCGCAGGAGCCAGTAAACACAGGATTTCCACTTTATTCATGGCTTTCTTTGTGGTGGCCTTTGGCTGTCTCTTCACATGCAAGCCTTCTTCATATATATACACATGTTGGTATGTAAACATGCAAAGACTTTACTTATTATATATTACCATGTCATTTTTAATTATCGCCCTAATGATTGAGGAGCAGTGCATAGTCTTAGAAACAAATTTGAACTAGCATCCAAACGGGTCATACAATTTCCTTTGGGTTTTAGTAGTGATAAAACTACAAGTTCTTCACCCAGGTCTCCTTGCAGAATGATATAAAGTATAGCTTTCACCCTAGCCTATAATTTTCCATGTAATGGAGGTGCTTCCTTTGTCACATATCAGGAACTATACTCAAGGAAAGAGATTATGAGCACAGCCATATCATGATGTCATAGGAGAGCAGCTCGACCTTGTCACCTAGATCCATTTTCATACCATTCTGGAAACTTCTTTACTAACACTGATAAAAGGTTTAAATGACATCTCATGTCTTTCCCTAAGATTATATGTGTATGAACATATTATAAAACTAGACTATAAACATAGAAGAGCACATCTAAGGAGAAAATGCCAATGATCGAGCATCATATTCTTGTAAAAAAATTTTTTGTTGTTGCGTTTTTCTTTTTCTTTTTTTTTAATATTTTATTTATTTATTTGACAGAGAGAAAGAGATTACAAATAGAGAGACAGGCAGAGAGAAAGGAGGAAGCAGGCTCCCTGCTGAGCAGGCAGCCCAATGCAGGGCTCAGTCCCAGGACCCTGAGATCATGACCTGAGACAAAGGCAGAGGCTTTAACCCATTGAGCCACCCAGGTGTTCCTTGTCGTGTTTTTCAATAGCTAGATGTTTCTTGATCTTCAAAAGACCCAGATTTTGTAACTATTTCTTCTTAGGCAGAAATACACCTATAATGGCATCCAGTTTTGCAAATATTGGACATTGGATTGGCGTTTTCCCACTTAGAGGTGAAGAAACACCTGAGACTAAATTAGCATGTGCAGACTTGGAGAAAAAGAAGGGTTGAAGAGCCAGGTGTTATGACACATTTAAGTAAATAAGCATGCAGGGTTTTTACTTGATTTTCCTTTTCCTTTTGTATTTTTAACTTGGTCTTAGAAAATATAGGTCAAAGAGTCAAGACTTAATTCCAAGAAGGGACTGAAAATAAACCCTCCACTTTGGTTGTGACAGAGTAACAGATATTGGAATAACCCCTCTTTATAAACAACTCTAAAACTGGAAAAAGTATGAAACAACTATATTCGGACATTGGACAATAAGCGGCAGAGTGGAGGATAACACACAATGTGATTGCTACAATATCCTCAGCTTTCTGCTGGAGGAACTTTCTAAATTGCAGTGCAAGGATGTAGAATTCAAGCAGAGCATGGTGGTCACTCTCAGAAGAGGTGTCTCAGATCACAGTATGGAACTTCTGAGGTGGCCAAAAATGAAGGGCATGGTACCAAAGAGGATTGAGTTGGGTGGAAAGGGAGTTCCTTATGACTACAAAGAGATCCCCTTAAGTCATAGCCAAAATGCTAAATTGTACACATGCAGACTTTGTGAAGCCAGAAAGGGCATGGCAACCAAGAATCTGAGCTAAAAGGAGATATCTGAGGTCATGATATGGATCTTTAACTGAGATGCCAGAAGGTCACACCATGAAAAGCAGGCTCTCTGTCTGAGAGTAGGTCTACTGTAGACTTGTTTTAAGAGAGAGAGAGAGAGAGAGAGAGAGAGAGAGAGAGAGAAAAGCTTCAGTAATCTAAACTAAAAATTGCTCTGACACCTGTTAAAATGGTAAGGAAGACTTTATTCAAGACTATTGCAATAGTGGGGAAAGGTTGACTTCAACTCCAAATACAGTAAGACACCTGGGGACTTATAGCCTACTACCAAAGTGAGAGAATCACTGGGTAGAAGATTAATAGAAGAACTTGATTAGATATCAAGTAAGGGTGAAGGTGTAACAGGATTCTTGCTAAGGGCAAACCAAGGACTTAGATGCAGAGTTAACTATCAAACGTGGGGAGTAAGGGACTTGATCAGATATCAAAGGTGAGGGGATTCTCACTAAAGTCTCCTTTGCCAAACTGGGCTAGCCAAGCCAAGGACAGTGCCAGGATTCTAATCCTTCTAGAGAAGAAGGCTCAGAGAAGCCTGAGTACAATTTGATCAAGAAGGGAATCTTTGTCAAAAGCATGAAGCAGATCTGCCAGTAAATTAACTGCTTGCTAGAATAAAACACAACATTCCTTAAAGGAAAGTGAGACAAAATCTATATACTCAACCAGCTAGCATCAACTAAAATATCCAGGATAAAATAAACAACTACATACCAAAACCAGGCAAAGACATCACAAGAAGACAACTATAGACAAATATCTCTCATGAACACAGAATTCAGAAATCCTCAGCTAAGTAATTATAAGTAAATCAAATCTAACAATGTATATATTAGCAATCAAATCTCACCATCAAGTGGGATTCATTACAAGTATTCAAAAGGGGTTCAACATTCAAAAATGAATTGATATAATCAAAACACTCATAGGATAAGTTAAAAAATAAAATGATCCGGGTGCCTGGATGGTGCAGTCAGTTAAGCATCTGACTCTTGGTTTCAGCTCAGGTCTGATCTCAGGGTCATGAGATCAAGACCTGCTTCAGGCTCCACATTCAGCACAGAGTTTGCTTGGGATTATCTCTCCCTCTCTCTCTCTGCTCCTCCCTCATATGCTCTTTCTCTCTCTTTCTCTAAAATAAATAAATAAAATCTTTTTTAAAAAATAAAAGTATTATGTCAGTAGATGAAGGAAAATCATTAAATGAAATTAAATACCCATGCACTGTAAAACAATACAATGCAATCTTTCCATCAAGCTAGAAATAAAGAATGCACTTTCTCAACTTGATAAAGAACATCTACAAAAACAAACAAAAGGCACCATCTAACATAACACCTAATGGTAAGAAACTAGAAACATTCACATTAAGATCAAGAACAAGGCAAGAATATCTCCTGTCACCACTCAGTCCTTTTAAATACCCTACATTAAATGCTTGCTAATGTAATAAGGCAAGAAAAGGAAATAAAAAATATGCAGATTGGAATGGAAGAAATAAAACTGTCTTTCTTACCATGACATAATAATCTACATAGAAAATTCCAAGGAGGGGGGGCAGGGCACCTGGGTGGCTCAGTTGGTTAAAGTGTCTGCCTTTAGCTCAGGTCATGGTCCCAGGGTTCTAGGATTGAACCCCACATCCAGATCCCTGCTCAGGGAGCCTGCTTCTCCCTCTCCCTCTGCTCTTCTCCTTGCTTGTGCCCTCTCTCTTTCTGGCTCTCTCTCTCTCAACTAAATACATAAAATCTTTAAAAAAAAAAAAAGAAAGAAAAGAAAATTTCAAGGAATCAACCAAAAAACAAAACAAAACAAAACAAAAAACAAAACTTGGAACTATTGAGTAATTATAGAGAGATTGAAGAATGCAAGTTACATATACAAAAGTCAGTAGCTCTTCTTTATAACAGCAATTAACAAAGAAATTTGAAATTAAAAACACAATACCTTTTACATTGACAATATATACAAGATCTATATTAGAGGTCAATAACATTTTGATGAAAGCAGTCAGAAAAAAACAAAGTAAATGGAAATATATTTCAGGTCCATGTATCCATGAACTTAGTAATCCTACTAAGTTATTTTGCAAATACAACAAACTGATTCTAAAGTTTACATGGATGAGCAAAAGATTGGGAATAGCCAACATAATATTGAATGAGAAAAACAGTCAAGGGACTCACACTACCTGACTTCAAGATTGACTATAAAATTACAGTAGTTGATTTTACAGTACAATTGTGCAGTAATAAGTGGTATCGGTGAAAGAATACACAAACCAAAGGAACATAATAAAATGCTCAGAAATAAACCCACACAAATATAGTCAATTGATTTTTGGCAATGGAGCAAATGAAATACAATGATACAATGGAGAAAAGAAACAGTTCAATAAATGGCACTAGAATAATGGGTCATACAGATGCAAAAAAAAAAAGAATATAGACACAGACCTTATACCCTTCAGAAATATTAACCTAACATGGATTGTAGAGCTAAATGTAAAGTGGAAAAACTATGATATTCCTCAAAGATAAAAAGGGAAAAAGTCTACATTACCTAGAATTTTTAGATAGAATACCAAAGGGGCACAATTCATGATAGAAATAACTGATAAGCTAGGCTTCATTAAAATTTGCTCTGGAAAAGATACTTTCAAGACAGTGAGAATATAGTGCACAGACTGGGAGAAGATATTTGGAAATAATGCATCTGATAAATGACTATTACCCAAAATAAACAAAGGACTCTTAAAACTCAACAATAAGGAAATGAACAACCTGATTACAAATAGGCAAAAGAACTTTGCAAACACCTTACCAAAGAAGATACACAGATGGCAAATAAGCACATGAAAGCATGCTCAACATCTCATGTCATTAAAGAATCACAACTTTAAGCAATGATGAGATACCACTACACACTCATTAGAGTGGCTAAAATTCAAAACACTGACAACACCACATGCTGGTGAGGGTATGGACCAAAAAGAACTCTCATTTCTTGCTGATAGAAATGTAAAATGGTACAGCCACTTTGGAAGACAATATGACCATTTCTTACCAAATCAAACATATCTTTATTATACAATACAGCAGTCACATTCCTTGGTATTTACCCAAATGAATTGAAAAATTATATCCACACAAAAACCTATACACAGATGTTTATTCATAGCACTTTTGCTTATAATTGCCAAAAGTTGAAAAAAATAAGGACATCCTTCAGTAGATGAATGGATAAATAAACGGTGGTACATCTAGGCAATGGGATATTATTCAGTGCTAAAAAAAATGAATTATCAAGACATGAAAAGATGTGGAGGAACTTAAATACACATTATTAAGTGAAGGAAGCCAATGTGAAAAGTACAGATACTGTGTGATTACAACTATATGACATTCTGGAACAGGCAAAGCTGTGGAGACAGTAAAATGATCAGTGGTTGCTGAGGGTTAGGGGGAAGAGTGGGATGAATAAGCAAAGGACAGATGATTGTAAGGGCATTGAAGCTATTCTGTATAGTACTATAATGGGGAATATATTTCATAAGACATCTGTCAAAACCCATAGACTGTATAACAAGAGTAAACTCTAATGTAAACTATGGACTTTGGGCAGTTATGGTGTGTCAAGATACGTTCATCAATTGTAAGAAATATACCTCTGTGGAGTGGGGTATTAAACTGGGGGGCTGTGTTTATGTGTGGGCGTGGAGTACATAGGAAGGAACACTGTATTTTCTGCTCAATTTTTATGTGAATTTCAACAGCTCTAAAAAATAAAATCTCTTTTTAAAAACCATTGGATAAACAAAGAAGTAGGAAAACGTGACCCAGGGATAATGGGAATGCTGAAATCAGTAGATAAGAACTTGAATATATTTTCAAGTACCTAAAGGCAGATACAAAGAGGGAAGGATCATAAATCTCAGTAGAAAAAGAGAAGCAAACAAACCCAAAAGAAAGAGGAAAAGAAACAAATGGAAATTCTAGATCTGAAAAATACAATTAGTCAGAGACAAGAAATGTATCACACAGAATAATAATTAATTAATATACTAATGACTTCCCAACAGAAACAATAAAAACAAAAAGAACAAAATCTTTACAGTTGCTAGGGAAAAAATCTCAACCTAGAATTTTATATACAAAAAAAAATATTTTCCTTATTATGCTTCTAGAAGAAAATATAGGAAATATCTTTATGACCTCTCTGTAGACAAAGATTTCTCAAAAGTGATACAGAAATATATAAGCCATGAAATTTAAAAATCAATAATGCTGACTTCCTTGAAATTAAATGTTTGAGTATCAAAAGATACTCTTAAGAATGTGAACAGATGAGCCACAGACTGGGAGAAATTGTTTGTAAAACGTATATCAAAGAACTTGGGGTCATTGTGGGGTCAAAGAACTCATAACCATAATGTATGAAGAATTCCTAAATTCTATAATAAAAAGCATATGATCACATCCAAAGTGAGCCAAAGACTTGAACAAGTGCTTCTCAAGGAAATGACCCACAACCCAATGAAAAAGTGCATCACTGAAAATTGTTAGTCATTAGGAAAATGCAAATTGAAACTACAGTGCGATATCATTCTTCATACTTGAGCCGGTCAAATTAAGATAAATGAATAAATAACTAAAACTGAGAACTCCAAATATTGTTGATAATATAAAACAATCTAGGACTCCAAATGGTTGCTTTTATAAGTATAAAAAGTTAACACCACTTTTGCAAAAGGGGTTTGCTTTTTTTTTTTTTAAAGATTTCATTTATTTATCTGACACGGAGAGAAAGATTACAAGTAGGCAGAGAGGCAGGCAGAGAGACAGGGAGAGGAGGAAGCAGGCTCCCCGCTGAGCAGAGAGCCTGATGCGGGCCTCGATCCCAGGACCCTGGGATCATGACCTGAGCCGAAGGAAGCGGCTTTAACCCACTGAGCCACCCAGGCGCCCAAGGGGTTGGCTTTTTTTATAAAAATGTTATACCTTCCTTCTGGCCCACCACTTTAGCTCCTAGGTAATTATCCAAGATCAATGAAAATATTTGTCCACAAAAAATTGTATAAGAATATTCATAATAGCTATATTTATAATAGCTAAAGATTGGGGGAGGAATGTTCATCAATAAGAGATTAGATTAAGAAATTATGTATATTCATATAATGAAAGACTAGAAATATATACAATGATATTAATAACATGGGTGAATATTGTAAATGTAATAGAAGTCTGTAGTAGGTCCTCAAGATGGGAACACTCCCACCCTGCGTAACCCTGCATGACCCCCTCCAGTTGAATGGGGGCAGGAACTGTGAATAGGATGGATGTCACTCTTGGGATTAAGTTACATAATAAGGCAACAGTTAAATTCCCAAAGAAGTTGCTTTTGAGTTAATTAAATGAGAGATTATAAAGCAAAGCTTGACTTCTCAAATGGAAGGTCTTCCTGAAGAGACACTCCTGTTGGCCTTGAAGCAGAAAATGGCCATGTTGTGAGTTGCCTACAGGTAGGGAGTCTATCTTAAAATTGCAAGGAACTGAAAAGTCTTTCAACAACCTGGATGAGCCTGGAAGAAGGCTCTGAGCTCCAGATGAGGACATAGTCCTACAGACGCTTTTTTTTTTTTTTTT
>LNAC01000310.1:2283875-2330164 GCA_002007465.1 Ailurus styani | reverse complement strand
TGATCTCTCTCTCTCTGTCAAATAAATAAAATCTTTAAAAAAAAAAAAAGAAAAGAAAAGTTTTTAGCAGTATTAGCAAACACACACACACACACAAGCATG
This sequence comes from Ailurus styani, assembly GCA_002007465.1. Taxonomy (NCBI): domain Eukaryota; kingdom Metazoa; phylum Chordata; class Mammalia; order Carnivora; family Ailuridae; genus Ailurus; species Ailurus styani. Next base: position 2,330,062 of record LNAC01000310.1, on the reverse strand, counting down.
GTAAAAATGAAGGCTACAAGACAGAGTTTGACGAATCTTCTTAAAAAGAAGAGGAAAGAACAACAACAACAACAACAAAAAAAAAACCTTCACTAAAAATTGTTCACTAGGAAATCAGAAGTTGCAACATAAAATACTTACATTCTCTCTGTTCTATTTGTTGGGGATTTTAACTGGATGCTTACAAGGTTCAAAAATAAAGCACAGTCCAGTTTTTTTAAGGGGCAGAAAAATATTAAAAGGGACAGAAAAAAAGCAAATATTTCAAATAGAATATGCCAAGTATTTGACACAAAGAATTTTGACCGGGAGCAGTAAGAATGAAGCCACCCATTGAACACACGTGTTTTTAGCAGAAATCCTGTCAGAGCTGAGCTCATCCCTCCAAGGATAAGAGAGATTTCATCACTTAAAGAAGAAAATTTAAACTGAGGAAGAAACAGCCATAAATAAATAAATAAACAAACAAACAAATAAATAAATAAATAAATAAATAAATAAATAAATAAAAGAAGAGGAGCTGAGCTGTATTCAAGAGGAGGTGAGTAGCTCTTTTACCTAACTAATGGACCATGACAGTTAAGACCGAGAATGTTCTCCCACTTCCTCAGGCTTCCCGGGGCCCTCTGAACTCATGTGTCTCCAGTTACACCCCACATGACCAGTGATTTGCTTTCTGTCTTGGTAGTTTTGCCATTTCCAGAACTTTGTATAAATGGAATCATAGTGTAGGTAGAACTTCTTTCCATTGACTTGTTAAAGTTAGCATCATATTTTTAAGTTTCATCCTGCTATTTCATACATAATTTATTTTGTTCCTGTTTATTGCTGAACAGTATTCCAGGATATATATATATACTACAACTTATCTCTTTTATCAGTGGCCAATTATTTGGGTTTGGGGTTATTATAAATAAGGCTGCCATGAACATTCATATAGACATTTTTGTGGGTATTTATATATTGCCAATTTTGTTGGATAAATACCTAAAGATAGGATTAAGCGGAGTTATTATGTAACTGTTTTCCGAAGTGGCTGTGCCTTTCAGCTTCCCCTCAAACAATGTTTAGAGAGTTCCAGTTACTCTATACCCTTACCAGACTTGGTATTTCTGGGCTTTCTTAACGTTAACTATCCTAATGGGTGTATAGTGATATCTCGCTGTCGCTTTACTTTACATTTCTCTGATAATTCATGATGTTGAGCCTCATGATATACTTAAAGACCATTTGTCTATCTTCTTTTGTCAAGCATCCGTTGAATATTTTTTGCCCATTTTTATTGGCTCTTTTCCTGGGCATTTCCCTGCACTCTCTTCAGTGTTGACAATTTGGCAGCTTTGGTTTTCAGGTTCTCTACGCAAGAAAGGCTGGGTTTTTCCAAGTGTGGTCTCTGCAGCTGCTATTCACCCCCCGACAGTTGAATTTAGTCTCATGGTAGAAGCTGGGAAACAGAAGTTCGTATTGTATAGTTCTCCATTTGTTCTCTTCCACATGTGAATTTCCCACCAAAAGTCTATCTGCATCAAATCACTCCCCAGTACCTTAGATGGAGCTTTTTTGTATTATGTCTGGGTTTTCTGCAACCCACATTTGATATCATGTATTTTCATTATCATTCAGTTCTAAAATATTTTCTAAATCTTTTTATCTGTTTGATGTTTTCCTAGATGTTTTATTGTAACTGATTTTTAATTTAGTTCCACTGTAGCCAAAGAGTAGACCATCTAATTTCAACCCTTTTAAATTTATTAAGGTTTATTTTATGGGTATCATGACGAATGATCACGTGCATGCGAAAAAAGTGTATATTGTTGTGAAGAGTAGGGTATTATAAATGTCAGTTAGGTCAAAGTTGTTGATAATGTTATACATATCATCTGTAATCTTACTGACATATGTCCACTTATTAAATCATTCTCCAGTGCCTTCAGAGAGTTGTTTAGTATTTTGCCCAGACTTCATAGCTGTGATGTGCGGGAGGGCTGATTTGGAAACAACTTTCTCAGCCATATTAAAATGGATATTGTCTCATTTATTTTCACATTCTCTTTTTAGTATGTTTATACTTCCTGAAATGCTTATTTTTAACCTAATCAATGGTCTCTTTCTTCGTTTCTTCTAAAATTCTCCAAACTACATTCTATGAAAGAATAATCTAAAGGATGTTAATAGTTATTTTGTTAGTGGACCAAAGGTATAAAACATTTTGGGAACATTGATTTGCGGAAACATTACCTTTCATGGTCCCTTCTGGGAGATTCATGAGGCTTATTAGAAGTAGTCTGGAGAATGACTCTGTCTAAATCATCAGCATCCTACTCAATTGAAGATGAGAACTCTCCTTCACAGAGCACTTAAGAAGGGACACATAGCAGAAGATAGCAAGTTCTTTATCCATTTCATTCCACTCAGTAACTTAGGCTACACTTCTTTTCATGACAATGCATTTTCTCTATGGCTTTTCTTTGCATTTCCACCAGCATTTCTCTCTCTCTGAACTTAAGGGAAGGTTCGTTGAATATAGGTAAACCCTTACTCACTGTTATGTACCCACTTTGAGCATGAAGCTAAAATATAAGGACCCTCTGTATTCCAAAGACCCATCTTACTATGATATCTGCTACTCTCTGGGGCTTATAAGCCATTGATTTTTTTCAACATTACAAGACTCCCAGTTTCTGGTATTTTTCATCTCCTTTTTTATTTCTCTTGCAAACTGGCCAGTTCTTTCTAGGGCTCATCTCTTTATTGTGATACCTTGCCAAAGACTGCTAATAGCAACTGAAACCCATGATTAGTATTTTCCAATCTTTTCCTCGAGCACAAATATCTTAGGTAATCTAAAGATCTGTCTCCCAAATATTTTGCAATGATTCACCATCTTTCCAGCATTTCATTTTCCTCACCACCCACTGAACAGCTATACACAAGTTCCAGATATTTAAAGGGTTTGTAGAACCCCATGTTTAGCACCAATTTATGTGTTATTTTATGGCTCTTTTTTATATTCCCTATATCAGACCCATCTGTAAAGCTGCATAGGATTTTCTCATACATCCTTAGCATATGGTCAACTGTGTTCTGTAGAATTTTCTAACTCTAACATATGGAAAAGTTTTTGATATGCATACTCTAATATCTCTTAGACCACATTACCAAAAACTCCTATTAATTCTACTAGGTTTTTATTTGACTTTTAGATGTTCTAGGTAACAAATTGCTCTACAAAAAAATGATATGTATTTTTACTCTCATTGTCTTCACTATTATCTCTAAGCCAATGTTAAAAGGTATTGGTAATAATACATTCATGCTTTACTCTTGATTTGAGTGCCTTCAAGATTTCATCATTAAATATGAGACTGACTGTTGAATTTATATAAGAAGTATTTATAATATGAGGATATAATTTTCTGAATATATCAAGAATGGATTTTGAATAGTGTCAAAGGTCCATTTACATCAGAGATTAATTATCTAATTAATTCATTCATTAAGTATTTATTGCCACTTATTATGTGATGACACTGGACTTACTGTGGTGAATGAGAGCAATACAGTCTCTGCCTCTGCTGATTTTCCGGTCAGAGATGAAAACTATTTTTTCCACTTTATTTATGTTACATTTTAATATTATGTCAATCTGACATTACTGGCAGGAACAGCACTTTTTAATTAATAATATTCTTCTTAAGTGATTAATTCCCATTGTTTAAAAATATTTTGCATCTATACCAATAAACAAAGCCAACTTAGCTTTTATGTTATGTTTTTTCAAAAGAATATTTTGTCATGGCTATGCTCACTAAAATACAGTGAAACATTTTCCTTTATTTCTATTTTCTGGAAGAGTTCTGAATATAAATATTTTTTTGATGGTTTGAAAGAAATTATCCTTAAAACATCTCTGAGCAGTTTTTTCTTAAAACTTAAGTTCCAGTATATTTTGTTTACATTTCTTTGTTATATTTTAGTTTACAAAATGTTTTCCTTATTCTACAGTCACTTTAAAAGTTTATGTTTTTCAGATACTTATCCCTGTAGAACTTTTGGCTCTTTTTTTTAATCCTTGCATTTTGACTGAGTAGACTTGTTATTTGCATTGTTTTGGCTCTTTTTGTGACAACGATCATTTTAATCATAATTGTACCAAAACTAATATGTGTTCTCTGAGGAAGTATTTAGCACTAACAACTCATTATTTAAATTCAATATAGTAAAATGATTTTTATACTTTAAAAAATGTTAGAGTTTATCATCTTTGTCTTTCATAATAATCATCTGATCTATTATTATTATTATTATTTCTTTGTACATCTCAGAATTCTGGAATTTTATTTGTATAATTATATATTAATATTATATTAACTATATGTCTATCATTGTCTTACCTTTTTCAAGTCTCTTCATTAATCCAAAAGCTCCTTGATAAGTAATGTATATACCTATTTCAAATGACTATTCAATTTCTGTCATACAGTAGCTCCTCAACAGCAATGAGATAGAGAAGAATTAGTATATTCATTAAGTGAATATGATGCTAAGTAATGCTGTAGATAATTACCAAATTCTCAAAAAAAGGTGGGGGAGAGGAAAAGAAGGTGATTAGCATGAGCTGTAGATACGTAGATAAAGAGAAGAAGTAACTGTTTTAAAAGAACAACCACAAATGTGTGCTTTTAGATACTGTTAAAAATAAGAAAGGGATAGAAGTCCCTGAAATAGCTTCTTTCCAGATGTTGCTGAAATAAACATGATGATAGAAGACATGAGCATACACACCACATTCTCCTAGGACAACTCGTCAACCCACAGAAAGAGATGTGGAGCCATTTCCCTCCCCTGAGAGGACCGCTGTAAACATTTTGTGCGATATAGTAGGCTCTGTCACTACAAACAGAAGAGGAAGTCTTCTTCCTCCTGCCTCAAAATAACTAGAACTTCCCATTTCTTCTTTTACCCTTCCCACCACTCCAGCACTCACCCTTTGCTCCCATTAGAGAAACTCAAGGGTTTGACCAACCAGAGAACCTGACAGTGATCTTTTTTTTTTAAAGATTTTATTTATTTATTTAACAGAGAGAAATACCATGAGAGAGGGAGCACAAGCAGGAGAAGTGTGAAAGGGAGAAGCAGGCTTCCTGCAGAGCAGGGAGCCGGATGCAGGGCTTGATCCCAGGACCCTGGGATCATGATCTGAGCTGAAGGCAGATGCTTAACGACTGAGCCACCCAGGCGCCCCAGCAATGATCTTTTCAATGGGAGTGTTACTTGGAGTGCAGAAACTATCACCAGTCCAGTCTCTTCCTCTCCAGTGATCTCCTCACTGATACAGAAGAGACTTCTTATTCCACTTTGTCAGTTTGTCCAGTAATGCCCTTTATAGCAATTTCTCTTCCTCCAACACTGCACCCAGTCCATGGTCAAGTGTTGCCTTGACTTCCATGTCTCTCATTTCTTTCATCTGAAATATTTCCACCACTTTTCTTTGTCTTTTATGACTTTGACACTTTTGAAGACCATGGCCCCTCCTTCATCCCATTTATTTTAATACAATAATTTCCAATTATGGGTTTTTCTGAGGTTCTTTAATGACTTGTTTCCAAGTCTGCACTTTTAATCAGACTATCACACATGGGTGGTGATACCTTCACTGGCATCTCATACGGAGGTACAGGTGACAGTTTTCCACAGTTTTACCAATGTCTGAGGTGGAGCAATATCTTTCCAGCATCCAACAACATTTTCCTTATTGCTCAACATATTGTCAACATGAGATGCCACATGGTTTAGGATTTTGTGACTGTTGCTGCTGTTATGGTAATACCTACCTCTAGCTAAAAATTTATGTATTTGTCAGTTTATGTTACACTATACTGTCTAATAAAGAACCCACAAGTTTTCAGAGCTTACAACAGCAAAAGATTATTTTTCTTCCTGTTAAATGTCACCTGAGGGAAAACTCCGGCTTTGTTCCATTTTCTGTTCATTCTGGGAGCAAAGGTGAAAAAGCAACCCAAATATGGAATGTGCCACTCTTGTAGCAGAGGGAAAAAAGCAATGGTAGTGCTAGTTGGCTCTTAATGCTTCTCCTTGGAAGTAGCATATATTGGTTCTTCCATCATTTTATTGAATGAAGCAAGTCACATAGCCAAGTGTGGCATCAATGGAATGGGGAGTTTAATACTGTCACAGAAAGGAGCAGAAAATAATTGAGGACAATAATGCAATCTACCAAATAGCCTGAACCAGAATAGAAAATGGGGGGCGGGGGAAGCAGATTATGCAGGTTGATGGCCTGGCGAAACATGGATTCACAGGGACACATTTGAGACACACAGAGCCTATGGAGATGTTTAGTTGCCTGCAAATTTCCTCTCCAGGGGAAAGTCTGAGCTCAGACCTGATAGTTCACTAAGTTGAGGGTGTCATGTTTCCTGAGACAGGAAATCCACTCTGTCAATATAAAATCAAACTCTTTGCAATGTCTTATACGATGCGGTTTCCTCTGTCTTCTGTCTAATGATCATTTTAAAAATTTTTACTTTATTGTGGTAACAATACTTAACATGAGATCTACTTTCTTAATAAATGTTTAAGTATACAATACAATGTTATTAACTGTAGATATAATGTCATAAGGCTGATCTCTAGAATTTATTCATCTTACTTAAGTGAAACTTAATGCACATTGATTAGTAACTCTCCATTTCTCCTCCCTGAAGCCCCTAGAGCCACCATTACAACTCTCTGATTCTATGATTTACCTATTTTAGATACTTCTTAAGTGTAATCATGCAATATTTGTCCTTCTGTGACTAGCTTATTTCACTTTCACAACATAATGTCCTCCAGGTTCACCCATATAGTCACATATTTAAAAATTCCTTCTTATTTAAGGCTGAGTAATATTCCATTCTATGTATATATCACATTTTCTTTATTCAACCACCCATGAAAATTTAGGTTGTTTCCACATCTTGACTATTGTGAATGGTGCTGCAATGAACATGGCAAGGTTAACATCTCTCTGAAATCCCGATTTAAATTCCTTGGGGTAAACACCCACAGGTGGGATTTCTAGATCATATTATATTTTATTTCTAATTTTTAAGGACCACCCATACTATTTTCCATAGTGACTGTACCATTTTGCATTCTTACAAACGATGTGAAAGATTCCAATTTCTCCATATACTTTTAAACATTATCTCTTGGTTATATGATACTAGGCATCCTGACACGTGTGAGGTGACATCTCATTGTGGTTTTGACTTACATTTCCCTGATGATGGTGGATGTTGGACATCTTTTCAGGTATATGTTGGCCATTTGCTTGTCTTCTTGAGAAAAATACCTATTCAAGTCCTTAGCCCATTTTTTATCAGGGGTTATATATATTTTTTTCTATTGAGTTGTAGGAGTTCCTTATATGTTTTGGATATTAAGCCCTTATCAAATATAGGGTTTTAAAATATTTTCTCCCAGTCAAGTTTGCCTTCTCACTCTGTTGATTGCTTCCTTTGCTATGCAGGAGCTTTTTTGGTTTGATGGAGTTTCACTTGTCTGTTTCCTCCCAGGAGTTTCACAGGTTTGTTTGTTCGTTGGTTTTTTTAATTTTAAGTCCATAATCTATTTTTGACTTGATATTTGAGTATGGTGTTAGATGAGAGTTTAATTTTATTCTTTTGCCTATGGGTAACCAGTTGACTCAGACTATTTTTTAAAAAGAACATTCCTTCCCCATTGTGTAGTCTTGGCACCTTTGTCAAAGATCAGTTGGCCAGAGGAAGCAGCAAGATGGTGGAGGAGTAAGAGACCGATTATCATCAGGTCCCAGAAATTCATCCAGATATTTATCAAACTATTCCAAACACCTACAAATTCTATAGGAGATTGAAGAGAAGAAGAGCAGCAATTCTAGGAACAGAAAATCAACCACTTTCTGGAAGGTAGGCCATGCGGAGAAGTGAATCTGAAGAGACGGGAAGAGAGACCCAGGGGGAGGGGCGACTCCCAGCAAGTGAGTGAGCAGCGGAGCACAAACTCAGAACTGTTAGAAGTCTGCTCCACTGAGGGACGTCACCCGGAGACCAGTCAGGTGGTGAAGCCATCGCGGGGACAGTGTGGTATCAGGACCAACGCGGGGACACAAAAAGACCAGAGGTGTCTGAGCGTGACTGAGCTCCCAGGTATCAAAGAGAAGCCAGTGGGAGCGACGGAGCCGACCTGAGAAGGTGTCTCTCAGTGCAGGGTTACCTTGGGCCATGATCTGAAGCACAGTCAGGCCACTGCTCTGTGAGCAGGGACCCCATGGGCGGTAGATCCAGAGAGACCCCTCCTTCCTCCTCTGGGACGAGCGGCGGAAGCAGATGCAGGAATCTGCCGGGTTCAGAGATTCTAAACAGGGCTGTGAGCCAGAGATAGAGACACTCGGTCACAGGCCGAAGGAGCTCGGAGTGCGATGGAGACCAGGGACACAGGAGGGATGGACTGCTTTTCTCTGAGGCACACTGAAGACTGAGGCCCCAAGCTCATGGCTTCACTGGGTCAGAAACTGGGAGGCCACCATATTCAGTCCTGTCCTCCAACGTGGTATGGAAAGTGTTCAGGGAACAAAAGCTCCCAACTGTGAACCTGAGCTGATTACGTAGCCTGGCCCCTGGTGAGGGCAGTGCAATTCCATCTTGGGCAAAGACACTTGAGAATCACAGCAAAAGGCCCCTCGCCCAGAAAACCAGAAAAAAACATCCAGCCAAAGCCAAGCTCAAGATTGCTGAGAACTGTGGAACTTCGGAGCTAGGGGAAAGCAATGCAGAGAATTAATGCCTTTTCCCCATGATTGTTTTGTCCTTCAAAGTTAAATTCCTTGAATTGTTTTTTCTTACTCTTTTAAGTGTTTTCCTTTTTCCTATTTTAACGTTTTTAACTATTATATCTTGTCAACAATTTTTAATCTTTTTAAATTTTCATTGATAAAATCATATTTTATCCCTTCATTGTATTTAACATTATGTTTTGTATACATATAGGGTCGGTTCAGTTCACCAGCCTAATAGATAGAGACAGAGATAGAGATAGAGTCAGAGACAGAGAAAGATATAGAAACAGAAATAGATAATATAGATACAGATATAGGATTTTGTTTTATTTATTGTTTTGTTTAATTTTTTTTTTGTTTTGTATTTGTTTGTTTGATTTTGTTTTTTGGTTTTTTGGTTTTTTCCCTCTTTCTTTTCTCCCCAGTGCCAGGTCTCTTCTGTGTAGGTTAGTGTATATTTGTCTGGGGTCATTGCTACCCTTTAGTATTTTGTTCTCTCATTCATCTATTCTTATCTGCATAAAATGACAAGGTGGAAAAAATCAACACAAAAAAAAGAACAAGAGGCAGTAATGACGGCTAGGGACCTAATCAATGCGGACAATAGTAATATGACAGAACTAGAGTTCAGAATGATGATTCTTAAGGTGCTGGCTGGGCTCGAAAAAACCATGGAAGATAATAGAGAAGCCCTCTCTAGAGGAAATAGAAACCTTTTCTGGAGAAATAAAAGAACTAATATCTAACCAAGCCAAAATCAAAAAAGCTATTAGTGAGGTGCAATTACAAATGGAGGCTCTTACTGCTAGGATAAATGAGGCAGAAGACAGAATTAGAGATTCAGAAGACAAAATATCAGAGAATAAAGAAGTGGAGGAAAAGAGAGACAAACAACTGCTGGACCATGAGGGGAGAATTCGAGAGATAAGTGATACCATAAGACGAAACAATATTAGAATAATTGGGATCCCAGAAAAGAGAGAGAGAGGGAGGCAGAAGGTATATTGGAGCAAATTATAGTACAGAATTTCCCTAATTTGGTGAAGGGAACAAGCATCAAAATCCAGGAGGCACAGAGAATCCCCCNCAGAGAAGCCCCCCCAAAATTAATAAAAATAGGTCCACACCCCGTCATCTAATAGTAAAACTTACAAGTCTTAGTGACAAAGAGAAAATCCTGAAAGCAGCTCGGGACAAGAGGTCTATAACATACAATGGTAGAAATATAAGGCTGACAGCAGACCTATCCACAGACACCTGGCAAGCCAGAAAGAACTGGTATGATATATTCAGAGCACTAAAGGAGAAAAATATGCAGCCAAGAATACTATATCGAGCTAGGCTGTCACCAATAATAGGAGGAGAGATAAAAAGCTTCCAGGACAAACAGAAACTCAAGGAATTTGCAAACACCAAGCCAGCCCTACAGGAAATATTGAAAGGGGTCCTCTAAACAAAGAGAGCCTAAAGGAAACATAGACCAGAAAGGAAGAGACACAATATACAGTCACAGTCACCTTACAGGCAATAAAATGACTCTAAATTCATATCTCTCAATAGTTACTCTAAATGTGAATGGACTAAATACCCCAACTAAAAGACACAGGGTTTCAGAATGGATAAAAAAACAAGACCCATCTATATGCTGTCTACAAGAAACTCATCTTACATGCAAAGACACCTCCAGATTTAAAATGAAGGGGGGTGGAAAACAATTTACCATGCGAATGGACAGCAAAAGAAAGCTGGAGTGGCAATCCTTATATCAAATAAATTAGATTTTAAGCCAAAGAATATCATAAGAGATGNTGAGGAAGGACACTATATCATACTAAAAGGATCTGTCCAACAAGAAGATCTAACAATCGTAAATATCTATGCCCCTAGCATGGATGCAGCCGATTATATAAACCAATTAATAACAAAATCAAAGAAACACATTGAAAAGAATACAATATTAGTAGGGGACTTTAACACCCCACTCGCAGAAATGGACAGATCATCAAAGCAAAAGATCAACAAGGAAATCAAGGCTTTAAATGACACCTGGGACCAGTTGGACAGCACAGATATATTCAGAACATTCCATCTCAAAACAACAGAATACACATTCCTCTCTAGTGCACATGGAACATTCCCCAGAATATACCATATTCTGGGTCACAAATCAGGTCTCAACAGGTACCAAAAGATTGGGATCATTCCCTGTATATTTTCAGACCATAACGCTCTGAAACTAGAACTCAACCACAAGAGGAAAGTTGGAAAGAACTCTAATACAAGGAGGCTAAAGAACATCCTACTAAAGAATGAGTGGGTCAACTAGGAAATTAAAGAATTAAAAAAATTCATGGAAACAAATGAAAATGAAAACACAACGGTTCAAAATCTTTGGGACACAGCAAAAGCAGGCCTGAGAGGAAAGTATATAGCAATACAAGCCTTTCTCAAGAAACAAGAAAGGTCTCAAGTACACAACCTAACTCTACACCTACAAAAGCTAAAGAAAGAAAAGCAAAGTAAGCCTACACCTAACAGGAGAAGAGAAATCATAAAGATCAGAGCAGAAATCAATGAAATAGAAACCAAAAGAACAGTGGAACAAATCAACGAAACTAGGAGCTGGTTCTTTGAAAGAATTAATAAGATTGATAAACCCCTGGCCAGACTTATCCAAAAGAAAAGAGAAAGGACTCAAATTAATAAAATCATGAATGAAAGAGGAGAGATCACAACCAACACCAAAGAAATACAAACAATTCTAAGAACATATTATGAGCAACTCTACACCAGCAAATTTGACAATCTGGAAGAAATGGATGCATTCTTAGAGAAATATAAACTACCAAAACTGAACCAGGAAGAAACTGAAGACCTGAATAGACCCATCACCAGTAAGGAGATTGAAGCAGTCATCAAAAATCTCCCAACGAACAAGAGCCCAGGGCCAGACGGCTTCCCAGGGGAATTCTACCAAACATTTAAAGAAGAATTAATACCTATTCTCCTGAAACTGTTCCAAAAAATAGAATTGGAAGGAAAACTTCCAAACTCCTTTTATGAGGCCAGCATTACCTTGATCCCCAAACCAGGCAAAGACCCCATCAAGAAGGAGAATTACAGACCAATATCTTTGATGAACACGAATGCAAAAGTCCTCAATAAAATACTAGGCAATAGGATCCAACAGCACATTAAAAGGATTATTCACCACGACTGAGTGGGATTTATTCCTGGATGCAAGGTTGGTTTAACATTCGCAAATCAATCAATGTGATACCAAGACATTAATAAAAGAAAGAACAAGAACCATATGATCCTCTCAATAGATGCTGAAAAAGCATTTGACAAAGTACAGCACCCTTTCTTAATCAAAACTCTTCATAGTGTAGGCATAGAGGGTACATACCTCAATATCATCAAAGCCATCTATGAAAAACCCACAGCGAATAACATTCTCAATGGAGAAAACGTGAGAGCTTTTCCCCTAAAGTCAGGAACACGGCAGGGCTGTCCACTATCACCACTGCTATTCAACATAGTACTAGAAGTCCTAGCCTCAGCAATCAGACAACAAAAAGAAATAAAAGGCATCCAAATCGGCAAGGAAGAGGTCAAACTCTCACTCTTTGCAGATGATATGATACTTTATGTGGAAAACCCAAGAGGACTCACTCCAAAACTGCTAGAACTCTTAAAGGAATTCAGTCAAGTGTCAGGATATAAAATCAATGCACAGAATTCAGTTGCATTTCTATATAAAAACAACAAAACAGAAGGAAGAGAAAATAGAAAGTCAATCCCATTTACAACTGCACCCAAAATCATAAGATACCTAGGAATAAACCTAACCAAAGAGGCAAAGAATCTGTATTCAGAAAACTATAAAGTACTCATGAAAGAAATTGAGGAAGACACAAAGAAGTGGAAAAACATTCCATGCTCATGGATGGGTAGAATAAATATTGTGAAAATGTCTATGCTACCTAGAGCAATCTACACATTTAATGCAAGTCCCATAAAAATACCAGCAATTTATTCCAAAGAAATGGAACAAATAATCCTAAAATTTATATGGAACCAGAAAAGACCCCGAATAGCCAAAGGAATGTTGAANAAAGGAATGTTGAAAAAGAAAAAAAAAAGCAAAGTTAGTGGCATCACAATTCCAGACTTCAAGCTCTATTACAAAGCTGTCATCATCAAGACAGTATGGTACTGGCACAAAAACAGACACATAGACCAGTGGAACAGAATAGAGAACCCAAAAATGGACCCTCAACTCTATGGTCAACTAATCTTCGACAAAGCAGGAAAGAATGTCCAGTGGGAAAAAGACAGTCTCTTCAACAAATGGTGTTGGGAAAACTGGTCAGCCACATGCAGAAAAATGAAACTGGATCATTTCCTGACACCACACACAAAAATAGACTCAAAATGGATAAAAGACCTCAATGTGAGAAAGGAATCCATCAAAATCCTCGAGGAGAACACAGGCAGCAACCTCTTCGACCTCAACCGCAGCAACTTCTTCCTAGGAACCTCACCAAAGGCAAGGGAAGCAAGGGCAAAAATGAACTATTGGGACTTCATCAAGATTAAAAGCTTTTGCACAGCAAAGGAAACAGTCAACAAAACCAAAAGACAACTGACAGAATGGGAGAAGATATTTGCAAATGACATATCAGATAAAGGGCTAGTATCCAAAATCTACAAAGAGCTTCTCAAACTCAACACCCATAAGACAAATAACCCAGTCAAGAAATGGGCAGAAGACATGAACAGACATTTCTCCAAAGAAGACATCCAAATGGGCAACAGACACATGAGAAAGTGCTTAACATCATTTGGCATCAGGGAAATACAAATCAAAACCACAGTGAGATACCACCTCACACCAGTTAGAATGGCTAAAATCAACAAGTCAGGAAATGAAAGATGTTGGCAAGGATGCGGAGAAAGGGGAACCCTCCTACACTGTTGGCGGGAATGCAAGCTGGTGCAGCCACTCTGGAAAACAGTGTGGAGGTTACTTAAAAACTTGAAAATATAGCCCCTATGACCCAAAAACCACACTACTCGGTATTTACACTAAAGATACAAAGGTGGTGATCCTCAGGGGCACATGCACCCGAATGTTTATAGCAGCAATGTCCACAATAGCCCAAGTATGGAAAGAACCTAGATGTCCATCAACAGATGAATGGATAAAGAAGAGGTGGTATATATATACAATGGAATACTATGCAGCTATCAAAATAAACAAAATGTTGCCATCTGCAAGGACGTGGACGGAACTAGAGGGTATTATGCTGAGTGAAAAAGTCAATCAGAGAAAGACAATTATCATATGATCTCTCTGATATGAGGAACTTGAGGGGTAGGGTGAGGGGTCGTGGGGGGTAGGGAGGGAAAAATAATGAAACAAGATGGGATGGAGAAAGAGACAAACCATAAGAGACTCCTAATCTCACAAAACAAACTGTGGGTTACTGGGGGGTGGGAGGGTAGGTTAGGGTGGATGGGTTATGGACATTGGGGAGCGTTTGTGCTATGGTGAATGCTGTAAAAGGTGTAAGCCTGATTATTCATAGACCTGTACCCCTGGGGCAAATAATAATAATAAAAACAAACAAAGAATCTTTCTAGAGAAATCAGCCTCCCTCTGACACTTTCATGAGCCCCTATTAAGCCGATACCAGGAGGTTCCCCTTCTTTGGAGGATTCAGCTGTTGGGTGCTCAGAGTACAGTTGTGTAGGGGAGTGGGCTCGGGCATGGGGAATTAACCTCCTGGCACCTGCTGCAAATGTGTGAATTCTGGCCTAGAAGTAAGTTTCGTCCCAGCCTGGACTTTGGAGTTTCTACAGATTTGTTTTTATCTTCAGAGTAATCATGGGCTGCATGAGATTTTCGGCTACAGATGAGTCTACTCTTGTCACTCCAGCCCCATCTGGTTTCTGTCTTCTAGGAATTCCCCACATGTTCTGGTCTGCTAGGCACATTTTCCTATTTTACAGTACCAATATGTACTTATTTGCTGTTAATTTTTTTTAAATTTTGTTATTTATTTTTTAAGGGAGTTTGGGCAAGGTGGACTGTTCTTACTGTGTTATCTTAATTTATTCATGCACAAGGCCTCCATCATGGGAGACATGAGCAGTTGTCATACTCTGATTCTTATTTTTCTGTTAGAGTCATTTTCATAATTTTGTTTGGATTTTATGGACTTTTTAATAGGGTGTATTTATGCACTATCATAGGGAAACACAATAGGCTTTGGGGTTAAATGATGCATATATGTTTTTATTTATGTTATATATTAAATTATATTTATCTTAAAAAAAAGATTAGTTAGCCATGAATGCATGGATTTCTTTCTAAATTCCTCATTTTGTTCCACTGGCCTGTAGGTCTGTCTTTATTCCAGTACCATGCTATTTTAATTAGTATAGTTTTGCAATATATTTTGAAGTAAAAAATTTAGTGCCTCCAGCTTTGTCTTCTTTCTCAAGATTGATTTGGCTATTCAGAGTCTTCTGTGGTTTCTGATGAATTTTAGAATATTATCTTCTATTTCTGCAATAAAATGCCAATGAAATTTTGATAAGGATTGCATTGAATTGATAGATCACTTTGGCTAGTATGGACATTTTAACTATATTAAGTCTCCACTCCAGGAACACAGGATTGTCTCATGATTCTCATGCTTCTCTCTATCTCACACATTTTGCTCTACTGACACATTATTCTAGATCTGAAAACAGATCAAGCTCTTCTCACCCTATGCATGCTTTGCAATCCTCTCTTCCCTGAACTCTCTCTGTTAACTCTTTCCAAAGGTTTCCACTTTCTAGACCTCATATCTCAACATAAAAATCATTTTATTGAGACACTTTCTCTCATGACTCTCTTTAAGGAGTCCATCCTGTGTGGCTGCTTTTTCCATAACAGCCTTCTATTTATAGTCATGTTGGTCCTTCCTATAGTCCGTAATCATGTTTATAATTATTGCTGTTTTTTCACATTGTTCACTTCCTATACTAACATATAGCCTCCTTAAAGAAAAAGACCTTTCTTTGGGTCACCATTTATTTCCAAATCTTTGGCCTGGCATATGGTATTGATGTTTTTAAGTGGGTTTCTTATAAAAATAGCATGGTAAACTTCTAGGTGGCAATTTGGCAATAAAAAGATGCTCTAAAATAATTTATCATCTCTTTGTTCCATAAATGATTCTGTAGAGATATCTTGTAGTTTGATACATGTGACACAAGTGAGTCATTTTGACCCTGAGTTTGCTATAACTGGTATTTGTGGATTAATTAATTTTGTCTCTTCCAGGGTCTTCCAGGTACGGACGAATGTTGATCAATGTGTTCATAAGCTAATGGAGGTTCTGGGAATAAATAGATCAAGATACCAACATCTTCCTTTTGAGATCCAAATGGTATTAACACCTCTTTTTTGGACTGAGATGGTCTTGAGGATTTCCAAAGAGAAGGACAAAGGGTGTGGACTGGTTGCCAGGGATCAACACCCAGGTTTTGATATTAATGAAAGAGGTCTACCTATAGTAGAGAGGAGGGATTAAGGTGTAGGATCTTCTGAACCAACTGCCCCCACTAAGGTTTTGTGAGAGCAAACTGAAGAGTTTTATTTCATTTGTTCTTTTGTGAGCCTTTGGGTTCCTCTGTGTGGGAATATGGACTTAGATACATTAAGATGTCATTGCAGCTGCTGCCAAGAACATATCTAATGCAGACTGAGCTCCATCTTTAACACAGATGACAGCACAATCAAAGCAAAGGCTGCTGCATGAGTGAAGTGTTTATAAAAACTCCCTTCCCAGTTCTGCTGCAGCTCCAGCTCATCATCCCTGTCCCCCGTCTTCTACCAATTCTTCTCATTTCCCTTCTCCCAGACACTGTGTGGGATCCAGTCCTTGACAACAAGAGACATGTTCTCCTGGACATCATGGTTGGTATATGTGGGCACAGGATCCAAGTGAACAGAGTCTTCTAAACATTGCTAGCACAGGAATCAGAGAAGATAATTTCCTTCTCTGGGATCATAACTCATAGGAAAAATGTAGAGTGGAGTTGGGTGTGCCCTTCATCATCAGGAAGGAATGAAAACAACACAAAAAATCCAAAAAGGGAAAGAGAGAGAGCAGGTGACATCATCTGAACTCCATATTTTCATTCTGTCGGCAGCCAAAGCTAACCGTAGAATTTTTACTTATGAGAACCAGTCATTCTCTAGTCTGCTTAAGGTAGTATGAGTTCGATTTTGTAATTTGCAAATCAAAGAGTTTTAACTAATATGGACTAAAAATATACAAAAGAAGAAAACGTTTTTCCCCCAATTACACAGAATGGATATAGGGGTAGATGTTAGCATTTGGGGAAGTTTTTTTTTTAATCTACTTGCAAACAACACAAAAAAAGAGAAAGAAAGGAGAAAAAGAGAGATATTTGTCACTGAGCCTGAATAGATCCCATGCTATTAACGAAGCGGTTACAACAGAGTGAAAAGAAATTAGCTAAAAAAAAAAAAAAAAAAAAAGCCATTTATTTAGACTCACTATTTATGAAGGCAGATATTATCCTTTAAAGTTAATATGTAAAAGTAAATAATTAAGAATTCATATTTTCTCTGGCATTTTAATAATAAAGAGACTGGTTTCTATCTTTAAGTTTTTGACATTTCTTCATTACCTTGAGTCTTGAATAAAACATAACTTTTGCTATGACTGCTGAGCTAGCAACTTCCCTTTCTGAGTCCATTCAGACTATTGTAACAAACTACCACAGACTGGAGGGCTCAAACAACATACATTTGTTTCTGAGCTGGAAGTTCAAGATCAAAATAGCGGCAGATTTGGCGGCTGGTCAGACCTGCTTCCTGGTTCATGGGCAGTTCTTTTTGCTGAGTCTTCACATGACAGAAAGGGTGAAGAAGCTCTCTGGGGTCTTCTTTATTAGGGCAAAGCTCTTATGTCCTACTTACCTCCCAAAGCCCCACCTCCAAATATCATTACATTGTGAACTAGGTTGCAACATATAATTTTTAGGGGAATGTGAACTTTCCGTCCATAGCAAGCATGGTTCCTACTGGATCACCTCCAAGAATCCAGTATTATAGGCTCAAGCAAATATAACCTGCCATTAAACCACAAGTCCAGCCTATTACGTGAGGAGCAAATATCACCCTCCTTAACAACACTGTACATTTCTGATTGACAAAAAAAAATTTTAATACCTTCTTTTATAACCTCCAATGCCAGGTATGTAAATGGTGCTCAACAAGTAATTTTGGATGCATTCATACTCATTAAAACATGTCTTTAGCCATTTAATTTCAATCATTTTGAAGTTCACTCAAAAGGGATAGTGGAAGAGTGCTCCGTGAAGGAACAATGTGAAGGGGGTGGCAAAGTTAGAGGAAACCACAAGAAGTGGGGATGCGTGCCATCTGTTACTACCCCTCAGTCTGAAGATGCTGTGGGAAGGAGCAGTTACTGGAACCTGTAAGAGAGAGCTTCCCAGCAGGAAATGCAGCCTTCATAACACGGAACCCAGCCACCCCACACCCCCACAGTGAGGAAGGAGGGAATACATTTCCTGACCCTTCTCTCTGTCCACCCCTTGATTTTCTGCCAGGGCTTCTATACAGCTAAAGTCAATTCCAAGTCCAGAGCAAGGGAGCCTGGCCCTATGTGGTCAGTAGAGAACAGTCTAATGGGCACAGGTAGGACAGAGTAGGACAGGGCAGATTTTGGAGGAAAAAATGAAAAATATTCAGCTCTTTTTCAGGTGCAAATTATTATCTTGTTTCATGACATCACGTTTTTGAAAGCATGACAAATTTATTAGCTAGATATTTAAATTGTCACATTACAAATAATGACTCTGAAGTTTTCAGTATATACATTACATAAATCTGTCCCAGTCATATATTTCCTTGCAATCTTTGTCTTTGAATATATTGAAAGGTCAGTTGCTTTTCTGCTCTGCTTTGTTTTGTTATGTCACATAATTGAAATTATTATGAATTAAAATATTATAGAAGGTTAGTTTCTTTATATCAAATGAATGCTCTGCGGGAGCAGGTATCATTTCTGGATGTGAGATCTCCAAGATGACAGGCTGAATAAGAGCCTTCTATTCATAAGAGAGCCAATGCTTTGCTGACTACTTAAACAGATGATACCCTTGAGGTATGGAGAAAGAAGAGATTCACTCTCCCTGCCAAATCCAAGAACCAAAGGGTTTCCCACCCTCTGACAACAGAGTTCTCTGACATTTGCAGTTGTCAGCATTCCTCTCTCTTTCTCTCACTCTCTCTTTCTCACACACACACATCCTACTTTATAAGTTATAACCACTTGGATCAGAAGAATGGATTCACATTATTCAGCAGGAAGATAGGAAAAGAGTCTGGTAAGAGCTCTGAAGGAAAAAATTTAGAAGTATGAGGCAAACCCCTTTATCAAAAAAATCTATATATTTTACAGATATCAGGAAGAAAAAGAAAGAAATTTGCCACCATGCTTTGAATCTGATTAATAGTATGTGAAATCCGTGGAGCTTACTTCTGAGACAGTCTACAACTAATATTCAAAGCTGAGGGAATTAAATGTTTAAATCTTTTGACGTAAGTAGGGGTGTTTGGGATTTTTTTTAAAGATCTTATTTATTTATTTGACACAGAGAGAGAGAGCACAAAGAGGAGGAGCGGCAGGCAGAGGGAGAAGCAGGCTCCCTGCTGAACAAGGAGTCCGATGCCAGACTCGATCCCAGGACTCTGCAATCATGACCTGAGGTGAAGGCAGACGCTTATCCAGCTGAGCCACCCAAGTGCTCCCCGGGATGATTTTTTTTTTAATAGATGGTTATTCGCAGGCAGATATGTAGCTGATGAAGTGACTGTGATAACAGTGTAGATTGGTCCCATTCTCAGCCTGTCTGGTGGCCATCAAAGGAATAAACTGCCTAGATTGGTGTTTTGCTGGGCAGCAGTGATGTATTAAATCCTCTCTTCAATCAGACAATTTACAGTTCCTTGGAATGTTCTCTCAGCTGCGCGGCTCCCCTGAGCGCCACCCCAGCCATGGCGCTGGAAGCACGATGAACTGTAGAGGCCTGTCTGGACTCTGACAGTAACGACACACCTGTCTCAAGAATGTAACACTTCATCTTCATAGCTCCTGATGACACATTAAGGATTCCGTGGTCATCAAAAAAGTTAAACTCACATTCTTCTAGATTGAAATTTAAACATTATCAATGCAAAAATCTTTGAACTGATAAGATAAACTGCAAAGAGTAGGATGACAATAGAGAGGTCATGGGGCTGACATCATTCTCCCCTCTGGCTTCCCTGCTCTCCTGATTCTGCCCTATCAAGTTCAGCAACAACAACAACAAAATAAATAGCATCCCCTATTTCATCCATCCCCCAATACTCCTCCTCTCTGGCAACCATCACTGTGTTCTCTATAGTTAAGAGTCTGTTTCTTAATTTGCCTCTCTCCTTTTTCCCCTTTGCTCATATGTTCTGTTTTGTAAATTCCACATACAAGTGAAATCATATGGTATTTGTCTTTCTCTGACTGACTTATTTCACTTAGCACAATACTCTCTAGTTTCATCCACATCATTACAAAAGGGAAGATTTCATTCTTTTTGATGGCTGAGTAATATACCCTCATATATGTATGTTTGTATGTATGTATGTATGTATGTATTTATGTATATATACCACATCTTCTTTATCCATTCAAAGTCAATGGACATTTTTTCTGTTTAAAATTCTGTTGCATTTCTTATACACCAATAATGAAGCAGCAGAAAGAGAAATTAAGGAATTAACCCTACTTACAATTGCACTAAAAGCCATGAGATATCTAGGAATCAACCTAACCAAAGAGGCAAAAGACCTGTATTCTGAAAACTGTAAAACACTAAAGAAAGAAATTGAAGGTGACGCAAAGAAATTGAAAGACATTCCATGTTCATGGATTGAAAGAACAAATATTATTAAAATGTCTACAATGCCCAAAGAAATCTACACATTTAATGCAATCCCTATCAAAACACCAACGATTGTTTTTCACAGAGTTAGAACATACAAAACTGAATTTTGTGAGGCATCACAAAAGACCCTGAAAAGTCCAAGCAATCTTGAAAAAACAAAGCAAAGCTGGAGACATCACAATTCTGGACTTCAGGTTATATTACAAAGCTATAGTGATCAAAACAGAATGTTATTGGCACAAAAATGGACACATAGATGAATGGAACAGAATAGAAAACCCAGAAATGAACCCACAACTATATGGTCAATTAATCTTTGACAAAGCAGGAAAGAATACCTAATGGGAAAAATTCTCTTCAACAATGGTGTTGGAAATATTGGACAGCCACATGCAAAAGAATGAGACTGGACTACTCTTACAGAACTCTCTTACACCACACACAAAAATAAACTCAAAATAGATTAAAGACCTAAATGTGAGACAGGAAACCATTAAAATCCTAGAAGAGAACACAGGCAGTTATGGCTTTGACATCGGCCATAACAATGTCTTACTAGATAGAAATCCCCTTCCCTGGGGCAAGGAAAACAAAAGTAAAAATAAACTATTGGGACTTCATAAAAATAAAAATCTTCAACAATTAGCTCTTTCAATGTATGTACATATGTACATGTATCTATGAGTATATGGACATGTACATACATATGTAAAATATATTAGTCTCACATCTCTTCTAGATTCCAAATTACTAATAAACATTATTCTTGTGAGATTATCATTGGTTAGACTTTGTCAGGATTTTGTTAATATTATTATAATTATATGTTCTACATTTTTGGGTATCCATTTTTAAGAAATCACAGATTCCTTATGATTGTCATTCATGAAACAGCAAAAAAATGATTATGCCATAAGATATTGTCCAATATAAGATCCCTTTAGTCTAACTTGATGTTAACTCTGCAGAGGAAAAAAAATTCAGGACAACTTCAAAAGAACAAAAATAAATTACAAAAATAAATAGGTAAAATAAAACAAGGTGCCTATTCAAATGTAACTCCTTTTACCTAAAATCTGTTCTGTATTATTTTTTTCAGATGCTCACAAACCACTTATCACTGAAGTTTTGATGACTTAAAACTTATTAAAGCCATAGTGTTTAAACTGAGTTCTCCTGACAACAGTGAAACTGACAGGTGGTAAAGTAATATGAGAAAAAAAAATAAGAAAATGCTACCTGCAGAACTCCTGTTTCAATAAGTATCTTATGAGAGACACTTGCTTGTACATTTCCAGTATCTTGCCTTCAGGGAATTTCCCTATTGAGTACCAGACCTGCAAAACAAAATGTGGGCTTGTAGAAAAAGCTGCTGCTTGGTGCGTGTAGGAAAAACCCCACTTCCTTCCCTAATAACCAAAATTTTCCCAACATGAAAGAAATGGACTTTAATGCAAATCTTTATGGATTTACTGCCCTCCCCGATACTTGTGCAGTTTCCAACTCACTGAAGAATACTGTCAGACTGCATTATACACTAAAATCACAGTACCACTGCAAGCAAAAGTCTGGGTATCACACATACCAAGGTTTTGATAGCATATGAGGCTGTAAAATTTAACAATGTATTTTTTTTTCTGTCTGCTGAACATTAACTCCTACTGAGCCCAGGGCTAACATATAAATATCTGGGCTCTAAGTGTTTCATTGCCCAGCTAAAGGCTGCTCCCATACCCCACTTATCCTTCCTGCTATAAACATTTCAAAGGGCTTCTCAGCTTTGTAAATTCATGTTTTGTTTTGTTTTGTTTTTCCCCATGGAGTTCATCTAAAGAAGGAAAAAGAGTCTATGGTGTGGAGGTCTCTTAAAGTCCACCCACAGGTGGAAACCCGCTAAGGTCTCCCCTTCACTTAGCCAAAATTGGAACAAATGTCAAAAGCCCCAAAATCTTGTGGAACTGCAAAATGTACTTTGTCCCTAAAGGACTCAGGCACTGTTGTTCTCCAAAGCTACTGGAAAATTCTGCATTTAAAATTATTTATTTAATGACTACAGGTAAGATACTGCTTTTATTAGAAGACAGGATATTTGTTTATGACCGTATGTGCTAGCTTAAATTCCAAATCCAGTTTCTATTTTCACAGGATTCCTTAAGTGATGAATTCTTCCATTCTGTCCTAAGAAGCATGAGAGAGGGCAGTCGATGGATCATAGTAAAATGTGCTTGTAAATTAGAGAAAGTGATTTATCATATTGGACAAATTAAAAGAAAAAAAAGCTAAATCTAAAATTAAATCAACAGTATTCCATGATTCAAAGATCATCAATATTCATAAATTTGCATACACATTCTGCTACCTTTCTCTAAAACAAGAAAAGATTATATAATAGTGAACTAAAACAAAAACAAACTAATGAGGGGTGCCTGGGTGGCTCAGTCAGTTAAGAGTCTGCTTTTGGCTCAGGTCATGATCTCAGGGCCCTGGGATTAAGACCTGTATTGGGCTCCCTGCGTAGCAGGGAGTCTGTTTCTCCCTCTGCCTCTGCTGCTCCCCCTGCTTATGTTCACTCCTTCTGTCAAATAAATAAAATCTTAAAAAAAAAAAAAACTAATGAGAAATGCACCAGAATATCACCATACTTTGTGAAAATAAAAGTGACTTTTATTTTCTCCTCTGTTTTCTTAATAATCTATAATGAATATATTACCTTTATATTAAAAATGATAAACAAACAATAAGGTATATGGCTTATATCTTAGAATTTGACCATGTTTCATATATGTTACTCTTTGGTACAACTGTGAATGGAGAATCATCTCCTTGATGAGGAAGTTAATAACAGAAAGGCATTTCATTTTATTTGTATTTTGAAGATTTGTATTTTCACACAATTGTCAGAAATAGAAGTCAAAAGTTCAGTAAACTGCTTCTTATTATATGTATCCAAATCAGACAATGATGTCATTAAATTATTCATTGATCTGAAGTGGAAATTATACATATAAAGAAATAATATAATACAAATAAAATTTATATCAAAATCCACTTTTCCCTGAGTCATGACGAATGGGTAAAAAAAGCAACAATTAGGGGTTCCTCTAATAATTTTAAAATATCTTTACCTATGTTTTGTAACATGAAGAAGGTAGGATATTGAATAATAATACTCATTTAAGATAAAAAAAGTAGGATATTGAATAATGATACTCACTAGTTTATTCCTCAAACTCTTTTTTTAAAGATTTTATTTATATCAGAGAAAGGAAAAGGGATAGCAAGAGAGAGAGCACAAGTAGGGAGCAGAGAGAGGGAGAGGGAGAAGTTGGCTCCCTGGTCAGCAGGGCTCCATCCCAAGACCCTGAGATTATGACCTGAGCCAAACGCAAATGCTTAATGGACTGAGCCACCTATGGGGCACCTCAAACTCTCAAAAACTAGAATATCCTACTACATTCATGAAAAGCTATCAAAACACACTTGGAAAAATTGCCTCAATTTATAGGTTGGAAAACTGATTCTTGGATGGGCTAACTTTGAGGCTCAAGATCAATGAGGCAGATTTCAGAAGATATGAGACTTGAATCTAAGTTTGTTTGTCTTAATTTAGACAGCACTTAGTTTAGGTAACAATTTGCCATTGTTATCTGTCTTTTTTGTTTCCAACACTAGCATTTTTAATGTGGATTAAAGTTAAATTTTGTCAACAAAATATTATAAGAATGTTCAAATATTTAGAAACACTACAGGAATGTTACAGTGAATACTCACATGCATACCATCTAAACTGCCATTAACTTTTAACTCTATCTCATAATACCCTTTGTCTTAAAATCTGGATTATCTCAGTCACTTCAGGTGGGATTCAGAAAAAGATTTAAATGCAAAGCGTACTGAACACAGAATTGGAAGAATGCTTAGGATTTGGATAAGCCCAGGAAGAAGAACAGAGGCATCATTAGGGATGAACTGTTCAGATCTCCTGAATCCTGATTCTCTCTTCACACATCAGCTAGCCCTCCACTTTACCACACCCTACAAATGTACCAAAGCATGGCTTCAGGCTTCAACCATGTCTTTTGTAAAATCATTAAATGATCACTCTTCCAAAAAAAAAATCTGGATTATCTGATTTTAACATAGACACTTCAGCATTCATATTATTACTATTTGAATAGTATAATGTTTCCATCTAATTAATTTTAGCCCATTTGTGTTTTTATACATGAAGTGCTTCTTTTTAGATATGGGTCTTTTTTTTTTAAGATTTTATTTATTTATTTGACACAGAGAGAGAGATCACAAGCAGGCAGAGAGAGAGGAGGAAGAAGGCTCCCTGCTGAGCAGAGAGCCCGATGTGGGCCTCGATCCCAGGACCCTGAGATCAAGACCTGAGCCAAAGGCAGAGGCTTTAACCCACTGAGCCACCCAGGCGCCCTAGATATGGGTCTTGTTCCTTTTATTTATACTGATAATTATTGCCTTTTAATTGGAGTGCCTAGGCCATTTACACTTAAATTATTCATATGTTTGGATCTGTGTCTACCATTTAACTTTTTTTTCTGTGTCTCATCTGTGTTTTGTTACTCTTTCTCCTTTCTTTCCTTACTTCGGTTATTTTTTTATTTTATATTAATTTTTCTATTGGCATTTAGCTATACCTTTGCATTATTCTTTTAGAAGTTGTTCTAAGGAATACTACACAAAGCCTGCATTGTTTACAGCATATTTAAAATTAATGCCATATCATTTCACATAAGATGGAGAAAATTTTATGGCATTGCATACTGTTCTGCCCTCCATTGTTTCTGATGAGGAATCAGTCACCATACATATGATTGCTTTCTTATATCCAGTTGGGTAGTCTCTTTCTGGATGGTTTCAGTGTTTTCTTTTTACTTTGCTGAACATCTTTAATCTATAAAATTATGTTTTTTAACAAATTTGGGAAATTTCTGGGAATTCTTTATTCAAATAGCTTGTTCCTGTCATTTCTTCTCTATCCTCATTCTGGGACCCTAATTACACTTAGGTTATTGTGGTGGTGTCTCTCAGAAACTAAGGCAGTGTTCCTTTGCGTGTGTGTGTGTGTGTGTGTGTGTGTGTGTGTGTGTGTGTGTGTGTGTGTGTGTATTCTTCTCCCTTTTCTTCAGACTACTAATTTCTATTACTCTATCTCCAGGTTCAGTCCTCTTCTGTTTGTTGAAATCTCCACTGAGTCATAATCAGTAAATTTTAAAATTCCAGATTTTATGATATATAGTGCTAGTGATCCTTTTTCTTCTATTTTTGTTTTGAAACCTCCTCTCTTTTTTAATGTTGGTTACAAGCATTTCTCAATAATTGCAATAGTTGAATTAAAAATCTTTCTCTGACAAATTCACTGTCTGTCCATATCAGAGTTAAGTACGGATCTTTTCCTTTTTTTCTCTTAAGTATGGATCATGTGCTGCTGTTTTTCGCAGACTGAAAAGTTTAGGATCGTATGACAAAGATTTTGAATGTTATATCATGGGTGTTCTGGGTTCTGCCATATTCTCCCAGAGTCTATTAACAGTTAACTTGGCAGAACTGAAACTTGAAACTAAGTGACAGGTAAAGGCCAAAATATTCTATTGGCTCTGGCTGCACTGCTTGAAGTTTGTCCCATATGTGTACAGCCCAAGGTTTACATGCAGAATTGGGGACTCCATATCTGTGGTTTTCTCTTCACAACATTGCTGTCACTTTTTCCTTTCCAACTATTGGAATGGCTATCACTTTGTCCTTGGGCTCTTTAAGCCAATACATTTGATTGTGTCTTTCAGTTTAGTCCAGTTACATGTGGAAGGCTGGGACCTATCCTAAGGCCAAACGCTGTGACATTGGGGAAACTCACTCAGTGGTATTTTATCTTTCAAATATAGAATGCTCTTTGTTTTATTTTTTATTTTTTCCTAGCTTTTGTCATTCTTCAATTTATGTTTGTCTTCTAAGGAAGAGTTTGATAAAGAACTACTTAAGTATGACATGAAATAAAACCATGTTGAGATTAACTTTGGTCTTCTCTTTGTTTCATTTATATTTTAGCCTTTGTGATGGTTGAGTTATTTAGGTTAGTGGTTATGAGCAGAGTCACACCACTTGGGTTCAAATGTTTGCTCTTTCACTATGTGATCTCTTTGCTTTTCATTTACAAAATGAAAATAGCAATAATAGTACCAATCTTATCGGATTGTTTGTGAGCACTAAATAAGGTATTATTTTCCAAGTGGTCAGGATAGTGACTGGTACATAATAGATATTTAAGTGTTAGTTACTGTTAATATGATTAACATTCTTTTATTAAAATGTGTGTTATATAATTTCTACCTCTGGCACTCAGGCCACTAAAAGTCACAAAACATCTTTTATTGGCCATTTTTATAATCAAATCTTGCACCACTCCCAATTTACAACCTTCCTTTGAATGAAAAAGAAAACATGTAAACACACAAATGTGCTTAGGGACACCTGTCTTTGGGAAATGACTGAATTTCAGCTAATTAGAAAAGAATTACTAAAGTTTCATGCAATTCTCCCCCTCTGGCTAATTATTTTATATGGTTGACTAAGCTGTACTTTTTGCTTTCTAAACAGCAAATGTGGACATGGATTGTATATTGAACCTTGTTTTTTTTAGAAGGAGCCATGTATCCTTTAATCAAAAGAGCAAGCTTATTTTTTTGCATCTGGCCACATGACTTTATTCCATCCCGATTTCACTTTCAAAAGTCATATTAGACCTACTGGCAAAGTATGAAAAATTACTTAAAAATAGCATAATCGTTTTTGAAGCCTGCTTTTGTTCAACTCAAAAATAAATTAAAAATCAATCAACTAACGAAGCCCCTGTTTCTCTTTGTTTGGACTACCTCCAACTGCCTATTTGCAGGGGGCCTATTTTTGTCAACATGTTAATAGAGAGTAGTGACTGAACGGGAAGAAGTAAGTCTGCCTTGGTTTTTCATCTCCTGCAGCTGCCTCTTGCTGCAGATCCGGAGCTTTTAAATTTTAGGGGTATTATGGAAATTATAGAACTTGCGAAGGGGTGGCTCAAGAAAAAAAGAAGTGATAAACTTCACAAGACTTCACAACAAAATTTATTGAGGTGAAAGTTCCATGATTTTCAAACAGCACATCAACAGCACTTCCGTGGCAGAACCATACCAGCCTGAAATCCAGACCACTGCTGAAGCTACATTGTCACCATCCCTTTTCCCGCATCGCCTTTGTCCAATTGATAGTGTGTCCCTCAGGCTAGAAGCAAATGGGGTTTTCCAAATTTGGCGAAGGACATTTACAGGTTGCTATCTCACAAATAGAAATCCATAATAATAATAATAATAATTAATAATAATTCCGTCTTACAAATCCTGTATTTATAGTAAGGCATTAAAAGCAATTCAACAGAAAGCATCAAGATTTAGCATGAAGAAATGCTTAGCACAATATTACAAAAGCTACCAGGGCCTCTAGCTGTAATATTTTATTCAGTTCCACACGTCTGAAAGTTTTTCTTTTTCCCAGCAAGTACTGGAAAGTATTGTTGAATCCCTGTTTACCTCATTTCTATTGCTTTCACTTTCTATACGAGAGAATTGATGAATGAAACTTTGCCACATTCGTAACTGAATATTTATACCCAATATATTTTTTTCCTTTCAAATAATTGTAGCTAAACTTCCCTTCAACTAAATTAAAAAGCGGGATGCAAATTGTCTGTATATTGTGGTTGCAATTATGTAAAAATATGACTGCATATGAATAAAGGACTGGAAGGGAATATACAGAAATTACTTTAATTATATAAGTATGATGGAAATTACAGGAGTTTCCACATACACACACCATTTAAATTTTATGTAATATTTTGTTATTGTTTTTACAATAATATTTTATTTTTACAAAGTTTTCCCACTTACAAATTCAAGTCTGTCGGCCTGAGAATACATCAAGTGATTTTTAAATTAAATCATTTTTCTCTACTTTTCAGAAGCTCCAGCTCCTAGCTTCCCTATCCCTCCTTCTTGCAGTAAATTCATTCAATGATTCATTTAACTGAATTTATTGAGCACTGAAAATATGCCAGTTCGTGTGCATGCAGAGGCCACAAAAACATGTCATGTCAATTGATTTTCCCTTCAAACCTTCACTCTCTGCCGACTCTCCAGAATGTTCCAAGGCCGCCATGTCTGATGACCACTCCAGCTCCCTTCCCGTCACTGCCAAGTTTCTATAAGCACAATCTCCAAAGCAGGTTCACGTGATCAAAATGTAATCCCTAACCTTTTTTGTTCTTACCCCACTTTGGCAAACCACACAACACTCTTTTCTTTGCTCCCCATAAACAATCTGCTTTTCAAGCTCGGTGACATTTTCTCATCTTCCATCATTTCTCATTACAGCAGGACATTTAGCAGACTTAACCAGCTGCTTCTTTTTAAACCTCTTCTCCTCCATTCCTTCTGCCACTCTAAAATCGACTTCTCTCTCATTTGAATGATCTCTACTCTTATTTCTTCATCCTTCCTCCTTCTCCTTTACTTATCTCCTACTTCTGAATTCCCTGTTCCTCAAAATTTGGGTTGTTTTGTTTTGTTTTTTCACTCTCTCCAACACCCCTCAATGATTTTATCTGCTGGGACAATGCTCACAATAATCATTATAGACATATAATTATAATAGCTAAATGTTGTTGAGGGTTCATTATATGCCAGGTGCTATGCTAATTGGTTCAGGCTTTGTTTCCATGATTTTACTTTACAACAACGATAAAAAGTAGAAATTCTCACTGTGTAGACATTCTTGCTGTATTTCTTTTTCTTTTAAAGATTTATTTATTTGAGAGACAGAGAGAGCATATGAATTGGGGGTGGGGGGAGAGGTGGAGGGAAAGAATCTCCAAGACAACACAGTGCTTTGCGTGGAGCCTGATGTGGGGCTTTATCCCAGGACCCATGAGATCATGATCTGAGCTAAAACCAAGTCAGTTGCCTAACTGACTGAGCCACGCAGGTGCCCTTCTTTTTTTTTTTTTTTTTTTCTTAAGGAGAGAATTTCTGAGCTTCCAAGGGTGAAAGCATTCTCCTAGGATGGCACTGTTCTGAGTAGAGGGATTGGACTCCAATCTGAGTCTGAGTGAGGGACCACGTTTCCAAGTGCTAGACTGTGACCCAGCCTGGTGCCACCCCAGTAACTGCCAATTCTAAACTGGCCTCATTTCTCATCACTTCCACCCCAACCAAGTATCTGCTAGCCCTTTCCACAAAAATGACACACCAGGACCTTACACACAGCATTTAAGAAGACAGATGTTCGGGCGCCTGGGTGGCTCAGTGGGTTAAAGCCGCTGCCTTCGGCTCAGGTCATGATCCCAGGGTCCTGGGATCGAGGCCCACATCGGGTTCTCTGCTCAGTGGGGAGCCTGCTTCCTCCTCTCTCCTCTCTCTCTGCCTGCCTCTCTGCCTACTTGTAATCTCTCTCTCTGTGTGTCAAATGAATAAATAAATTAAAAAAACAAAAGAAGACAGATGTTCATCCCCTAAAATGCTTCCTTCTCTGATCTCTACTTATTTCAATGGCATTATCACTGTTATTCACATTCTAAACACTGGCCTTCCTAACTCTGGTTTGTCCTTCTCTTTTGTCACCCATATCTACAAAGTTACCAAATTCATTGATTTTTTTTTTAATCATACAAACCTCTGTCAATTTACAAGAAGGAACACACACAAATACATAACAGCAAAAGGCACTTAGCAAAGGTTTTTTGGGTTTTTTGTTTTGTTTTAGGTAAAGAGTTAAGAAACCATACATAAAATCAGCTGATAGCTGTCTTTCCTATCAATAAATTTAGATAACACAAAGTTATCAGAAAAGGTAAATTTACCAACTAAAAGGAAAAAAAAGGTTTCAAATTGTATCAGAAACGAAAATCAAAGCACGTGTGTGAAGCTGTATCTAAAATAAGATTAATTAGAAAGATTAAAAGCAAAGAATATGACAAAATATACCAAACACAAATGACAACAAAGCAGGAGTCATGTATTCATGTATTCAAGGCAAAAATGCAAGCAAAAGCTGATACAACAGCAAAAAAAGTATACTTCATAATGAGAAAGTGTATAGTCTTCGATAATAATGATTGTGTGTGACCTCTGTAGACAGTCCTCTGACTCACTTGAATTTTTATAATTTCATGAGTAGGTGGCTGAGATCTTTTAACTGCCCTGACTCCACTTTCCTGTGTCTCCAATGCAACCGTCCATAGTCTCAGCACTGAATGTTCTGGAAGTGACTCTCCCCTTAAAAGCAGTGTGACACAATGGCTGTGAGAACAAATTTGCAAGCCAGATGCTTATGTTCAGAGCCCAGCTCCACTATTTACTATTTGTGCAACATTGGGCAAGTTACTTAACCTCTCTGTCCTGTTTTCTCACAGGCAAACTGTGGTTACCAGTTATGTTAACTCACAGGAGTTCACAGAAATACATTGATTAATATTTGTAAAACACTTATGCAAAAGCCACTCCGTGATTGTTCCAGACTGATATAGGTCTCCTTGTAGATCTTATCACTCTGTTACCATCCTATGAGAGTAGTGGACTGAGTGACAAGAATGTTACATTTTATTTGTATCACATTTTTATTTCCTGAGATTTTAAGTTCAATGAGTAAAGTGGGGTGTACTCATTAATCCTTTGTAAATTTACTGTGTCTGATGCATGTTGTCTTATATGTGTTTTAATTCCATGGTATTCAGAAACACAGTTGGAATCAATTCAGGGAAAGATTTTTGGATTTACAAGAAATGCACAGGGTTATGCCAAATAAGTTTATAAATACCAGTCAAATAACACAGATCTATTTGAATCAATCACATGTCCTCCTTGGTTATACAAGAAAATTTTATTATAGTATGTCTCAGATTCCCCCCCCCCCTTTTATTTTCCTTTTCATGGACCCCAGAGATAGATAGTATCTTTCTGCTTTATATGATTGCATAGTGGAAAGTTTCAAGCAGGAAGTCTGAAGAACTTTGAATTCTATCTCTACCACGGGGAGCTTTCTGAACTTGAGGGTTGCAAATTTCTCTGATCCTGTTCCTTCATGTGTAAAATAAGGTAATACCACCGATCATGCAATATGAATGCGAAGATCAAGTAGACTTCCTATGATGAATTTGGCCCATAGTAGGAATGCAATCAAAGGTGGATAATTGTAATATTTGTAACAGTAGGTTTTCTTCTAGGCTCTGTTATATCAGTCTTTTAATTTTATCTTATTGTACTTCGATTTTTACCAAAGGCATGCTTTATCTTCTCTATATTAGCAGTAAGCTCTAAGGCTAACACTGTATGCACTTTCACTTCAGGCTCCTTATTTATGACATCATCCTATGAAAGTAGATCATATTTTGGGAGTTATCACTTAGTCCTTTTATCTTCCTAATAGTTTAGAACGTCACATACCAAGGGTCTGTTTCTTCTCATGCTAATAATACTTTTCTGTTGTAAATATCCTAAATATTCTGTAGGATCATCTACCTGCTCATGAAATTGGTATGTGATAATACAGACACCTTGTAAGACAATATATGTTTGTGTTATTCATGATTAATGCGTGATGTTTCACTAATACCTTGGAAGTCATTAATCAATGGGACAACTTTGAAATGCTTTTTCTCCCATTCGCACTACACTGTGCTCCTTTCCTATCTCTTTCTCTCCATGCTTAGTTTTCTCTCTCCTTATCTACTTCCTTTTTCCACTTTCATTCAAAATGGCGTCCATGACCAATTGATCTGATCTCTTACTACAACTTTCAACCTCTGGATAAGTCTGCTTTTATGAGCCTTGCTTTATCTCAAACACTACAGTTTCAACTAAAAACGGTTTAAGTTATTCTGTGGGAAGCTAGCAATTACTAATCTCCACAGTCAATATATCTATTGAGGTTTTCATCATCTCTCAGTAAATGCATCTGAGTTGTTTGGTATCCTCACATCTGTAAACATTCAGATACATGATTCGGAGACTGGGCTTTGGCGTTCAGCAGACGTGGATCAAATTTGAGCTTACTATTTGTTTGCTTTGTCTCTACAGCTTTCCCTCTTGTGTGTCTGTATAATGAAGCTGCTCATCTATAAAATGGGGACAAAAGGATTAGAGGTGATGAGTGTGCAGCACTCAGTCCAGGGCCAAGCGCTTGCAAGGGGCATCAGTCATGCAGGGTCTTAGCAGCACTATGCCACATTAGGCTACAAATTAACCTTAGGAATCTAGGCTGAGAATCAAATCACCTTTAACAATTCTGTTACCATGAGAAAACACATTTTGAGTTGCAAACAACTGACTTATGACTGTATGTTGGGAACACAATTAAGATATCAGATCCTAGACTGGAGTAGGGGTTAATTTATGAGTTGTGCACAAATAACATGTGCAATCTAAGTAAGACAAACTGTTAACCTTCTTATTGTTTTTGCCTAATTTTGAGAACGATTTCAGTATTTGGATCAGCTGGAGAAATAAAGTTGGTTATTGAAGTAAAAGGATTAATTTTTCACTTTGCTTTCCCTAAGGAAAACAAGAAATCTGTTCTTGGTAAACATTTACTAATGGGCCTTTGGACTCAAGAGTGTGAAGATACATTAAATTACTCAGAGCTTATCCTTTCGTAGGGGGGAAAATGTGAGATGTTGGTTTTTCACACCCAGAAGACTGGGGAGGCTTTTTTTGGTAGTAGAAGACCCTTGTCCAAATGACTTTTCACAGAAATTTTTATGACACTATAAAACTTGACATTTACCTTCATGGGCCTAAGAATCCAAAAGATGTTTTATACCTATTCATTAATATAAAGGAAGGCAGCAAACTGAAATAAGAACAAAAGACATATTTTGTCATAAGCGAGAGAAAGCTACAAATGAGATAAAAATAGAGTGTTTGGTAAACTGCAAAGCAGCATATTCATCTATTCTCCAATTTAATGGAGTATTTATTGAGCACCTACTACATGCCAGACACTACATTAGGTACTCAGAATTCCTGTGAACAAGATGGACAAGTTCCCCTCCTTTGCAGGTATACAATCCATGAGAATGGCAAAAGCATCCAACTAGAATACCAGTGAAATCCTAGTCAGAGAAATCGTCTGTTCTGCTGGCAAAAGAAAGGGGAATCAATCCAGAAATCTGGGTATTGTCAAGGGTACAGTTAAACCCCTGAATGCCCACACCTTTGCTGGCACATTAGCAACTCAGAAAGTCTTCCGTCAAAACTTGGAAGTAAGAATAGTTTGTTTCAGAATGCCCAACATCCCTGGCACCCTCCTTGCTTCCTGTCCACTGCAGGTAGGAACTGTGGTACCAGAGTCACACTCTACCTTCATCATTCTTCACAACATCGCCTTGGAGTCTTTCTACTAACAGCGTAAAAAGGAACATTCATAATAAAGCTACTAGTCTCAGGGTGGTTTCCATGTTCACTGAATGAAACTCTTAAGATGTAGTGAGTGGAGGTGCCTGGGTGCCTCAGACAGTTAAGCACCTGTCTTTGGCTCGGGTCATGATGTCAGGGTCCTGGGATCAAGCCCCGTATTAGGCTCTATGCTCGGTGGGGAGTCTGCTTGTCCCTCTGCCCGACCCCCTGCTCATGCTCTCTCTCACTCTCTCAAATAAATAAAATCTTAAAAAAAAAAAAAGGATGTAGTAAGTGTGGAATTTGCCAGGAGAATCATTAGGTGAGACAAAAAAGAGCAGTGGCCCCCACTGGTAGTTGCTGACTACTCTTCAGGAAAATACTGTTTATGGATGAATAAAATCTATCTAAAGGTACACTACAAGATTCCACTCTCTGTCAATAAGCATTTTTCTGCAAACTAAAGGAAAAAATATATAGTCAGATAAAACTATAGCTGTGAAACAATTGACCTCAAGACTTGGAAAAGTGTCCCATCTTGAACATTCCTTCCATGGTCAACTTCTTGATCTGCCAGCTTTCATTCCCTTGCCACACCTTTTCTTCAAAACCCTACTTCCCTGGGGGATTCTGCATGGCAGTGACTCTCCTGGACCCTACCTTGTGGCCAAAGTTTTGTTTTCCTTTTTTTTTTTTTTTGTTAAGATTTTATTTATTTTTGTGAGAGAAAGAGAACAAGTTGGGGAGGGGCAGAAGCAGACTCCCTGCTGAGCAGGAATCCCGATGCAGGACTCAATCCCAGGACACCCGGATCTGACCTGAGCCAAAGGCAGACGCTTAACCACCAACTAAGCCACACAGTGCCCAAAGCCCTGTTTTCCACCCCAGAAATGATGAGTAGCTCATCAACACACAAACAGTACAAATCCTTCCAGAGCCTCTGCCCATCATTATTTTTCCCTTAAAGATTACCCTATGAAGGGGTGCCTGGGTGGCTGAGTGGTTAAGCATCTGTCTTTGGTTCAGGTCATGATCCCAGGGCCCTGGGATCCAACCACGCATCGAGCCCCACATCAAGCCTGCATCAGGCTCCCACTCAGTAGGAAGCCTACTTCTCCCTCTCTCATTCCCGCTGCTTGTATTCTGTCTCTCTCTGTCAAATAAATAAATAAAATCTCTAAAAAAACATAAAAAATAAAATGGTGGTCAAGTAAAAAAAAAAGGATTACCCTATGTTTTTATTAAGGGAAGTGTTTGGATTCCATTTTAATTTGTTCCAAGTCCATGCCTATTCTTTGGTTACAGAATCATTAAAAAAAAACCTCTAAATTTTGGTAAAACTAATCAGCATGACTCGCCATGGCCTGCAGTGACAATTGCTCTAATGACATTGCCTGGGAGAAAGTTTGTACTGTTTGCTTTGACCTAACCATGCAGTTGAATGAAGGACTCTGAAAATAATTAATTATATAAGCAACAATACAGTTGTGGTCAATTATCAGAAATGTCCAAATTACAAACAAGGCCCAAAAATTTAGGCACAGATATAACACAGCTCAGTGGAGTAATAGAAATGACTATCCCTAAAAATATTAAATCTACAGAATTTTGTTCATCGTTAACAAGATCTATGCCTGCTCTTGGGGACCTCACAGGCAAAGGCAGTGAAATGAACTAATCCATATGTAGCACATTCATTAAAACCAGGCAGTGTCTTGCAATTACAAATTAAATTGGTACATCTGGAAAAAGGAATACTAAGATTTACAGGTTGTTGTGATTTTTTTCTTATCATAAAATAATGGAAATTGTGGTTCTGATTTTTATTTGATTAAAGGAATCATTTCATTTTTCTAATTGGAAAGGTATGTAAAACTTTCAGAATCTGGACATATGGATCAGCTTTGCTAATGGTGTCTGTTAATTTGGCATTGTTAACAGTCTGCTTTTTCCCTAGTGTACATATTTTTAGTTAGTCAGAAAGTATTTAGTTGAGCAGTTTTTCTTTAATTTCCACTTTTTTTTTCCAGAGGGCTTTTTTACTTAAAACGTGTTGAGGATTTTTATTGCTTTTATGTCTGTCTGAATTTTCTCAAGTAACACAGTTTTTATGTGCTGTTCAGATAAAGACATTTTAGAATCCCCCTAGAATAGTTCGGTTTCGAAAACATCCTATAGACATGACTTGCTGGAGGCAAGCTAACATTACAGATTAAAAGTCTACACCAAGACAATAGAAAAAAATCATAGTTTCTTCATATCAAAGAGAAAGATATTTTTTGTCTTTTTCTTTTTTCCACTGAGCCTGAAACACCTATTTAGAACTTTGAAACAAAAGGACATCACGAGTATCATAGAATATCACTCCCACACATTTGGTGTAGCCTCCATCAGTAGCCATGTCCAGGTACAGGTACAGACATGCCGGGAATTACAGAAATTCCTTCAGAACCGATGAGCTGATTCATGCTAAGCAACTAGACAATGGTCCAGGAAAATGAGGAGCGAAACAAACAAAAGAACCACTTCCCCAAAATGAGTATGTGGCAAATTCTTACTGGTTGAAAAATAGTCCTTATAATCTGCCTTCTGGAGCTGATTTGCTGTTTATTTAGAAACAATCGTAGATGGGGCACCTGGGTAGCTTGGGCAGTTAAGCGTCTGCCTTCCGCTTGGGTCATAACCTTAGCATCTTGGGATCGAGCCCTACGTAGGGCTCCCTGCTCATTGGGGGGGCCTGCTTCTCCCTCTCCCTCTGCCTGCCGTTCTGCCTACTTGTGCTCTATTTCTCTGTCAAAGAAATAAATAAAATCTTTAAAAAAAGAAAGAAAGAAAAGAAAAAGAAATAAACATAGAGAAAACAAAATCCAGTGCTGTCAAAAAAATAAATAAATACATTCAGAAGCTCACTAGTAATTTCTGAGTTAGAAAAAGTTTTATTTGTTGTTAATGCTACTTTGTGTTATATCACCGTCTACTGCAGACTTGTCCCTGGGAAGCATGGCCATTGCCTCACCTTATCTTACCTTTTCTAAACTGCAGTAAAGAGTCATGTACTTGTCTTGCATTCAATGACATAGTTCAATATGATCTTTTATATCCAAATTTATATACATATTCCTACCTTTTTTTGTATTGTTTACAAAGGCTAACATTTTTATTGCCTTCCTTTAATAAGTACTCAACTTCTTACACTTTATATGAATATTGAAGATTCTATTCATAAAAGGTCCTGGTAATGGCCATATAAATCAGGAACCTACACTTATACAGAAGCACCTGTGATTTCCAAGAGAAATACTTAATTTTACCATCAGAGTTCTTAACTTAAGCAGAATAAAAGGTAAAATACACTATTATTTTATATCAAATAAAGCCCAAGCACAGGCCTAAGGCACTCAATCAAGACATCTTTGTAACTTGAGCAACACTTTCATTATTGAGCAAAATCATTACCCAAACCTAAACACAAAGTCAGTCCTATAGGGATGTGGCTAATCACTACTGCCTACATGTTGTTGCCTGTTTTAGGGAAAGAGGTAAAGTGAGAGTAAACAGAAAGTCTGCTCCAAAGTGTCTTCCTGACCAGCCTTTTCTGATATTATCTTTCCTTTCTAACTTCCCTAAAACCTCCAGTATTGGAGTCAAAATACCAAGCTCTTTATTGTCTTATTCAGTAAAGATATCAAATTATTTATTTACTGTAAAGGCATGGTTGATACTCAGCTAGTACACATCACTACAGCCATTCCAACAGTTTAATATCGTAAGTCTGAAATAGCCCTTCCCAAGGCACCGAGGCCGCTGCAAGAAGAATCCAGTAGATCTTCACTTGGGTCCCTGCTTGAACACAACAGTTGGCATCCTTTCTTAATGGCCAGTGTCCTTGCCTTGTCCTAATGGTTGTTCAGTGTTTTTAATATTATCCTTGATTATATGCAAACATTTTTCCTCCAGAAAGTCAGAAGGGGAAAATACTTTTCATTTTACCATCTCTATGAGATCATGAATATACGTAGGCAAATAGATGCTAAGCAGACTCTTTCTAAAAACCAGTAAATCCAACCCTGAGGAAATGAGAATTAGAGCAGATGATTTTTTCTAAGCACACTGGATAGGGATGATCATGGTGAGTACAGAGTGCAGACCAGGAAAGGCAGGCTCGGTGCAGTCCCTCCGGGGGAAGGAGCCGCAGGGTCCCAGATCAGGATGTGACAAAGAGGACTGGGGTCCCGGATCTGTTGGCAGTGAAAAATGGTAGTGTGGGGAGTGGGCCAAGTAAAGGGAAAAAGGAAAAGTGGCAACCACAGGCAAAGCTGGCCTACTTTATTATTTACCAAAAGCTAGTCTGAATTCATGAAAAGTCCTAGCAGAAAGCTCCATTTCTTCGAAACAGCTCCCATTTCACTTTGCAAACTGTCATTCCCACGGAAGTCCCTCTCCCTACCCTTCTCAGCACAGTGAGGTGTGCCCTACTTTGAGTTATAATTTATCTATTGACTAGCATATATCGCCTCCCTTAGACTCAGAAATCCTCAAGGTTAGAGATCACGTTTTAGTATTTCTGCACATCCAGAGCCCCAGACAATGTGTCCACATAATTTTCCTTAATAAATGTCAGTGGAATAGTCATCACAAATCAGTTGTGAGTTGACAAATGTGTAGGTTAGAGAGGAGTATTACCCCTACCTGGGGTGGAAGGAGAGGGCTTCTTTGAAAGCACAGATGATGTGTAGTTTCCTAAGCTTCCTTGGAAACATGTTCCCAAAAGTATTTTAAAATTCCTCTGTAATCTTATTTACATTTGAATTTGCCCAGCCAGAATGTAAAGGTGATTTACTCAACAAGATAGTGACATTTAATCCTGTTCTATGTTTTCACAAATACAGGATTAGGGGAAAATAAACGATGGAATTATGACTGTATTTGTGTACACAAGCTATACTCCCTTTGCCCTGAGCTATTCCACTCAGCCGAGCAAGACCTTCAACAGAGGAGAGGGAGAACCAGCACACAATGCCTTTTAAGTGTCTTTGAAAAATTAGCAGAAAGAGAACATCTTATTTTAGATTAGTAGGATACAATACATCTCTTAAAGTCTTATGCGAAAATACTTCTCCCTTTCACTTACTTCTGGGGTTGACAGTGAATTCTACCACCACCTGTAAATTGCTATAGAAAGGTCTCTTCTCTTTTATGCCTTCTATGCACCAGCAGGACAAGTGGACTCAATGCTAATAGAAAGTCACTCAGGGTGTTATAACAAAATACCATAGACTGGGTGGCTTAAAAGGATGGAAATTAATTTTCTGATAATTCCAGAGGCTGAAAGATTGGAAGTCCAAGATTAACGTGCCTGGTGAGCACTCTTATCTCCTTACAGACGGCTTACAGACGGCTGCCTTCTCTCTGTGTCCTCAAATGTAAAAGAGAGAAAGAGAGGGAGAGAGAGAGAGGACTCTCTGGTGTTTTATCATGTAAAAACACCAATCCTATCATGAAGGCCCCAACAGATGATCTCATCTACCCCTGATTATGTCCCAAAAGCTCTGTTCCCAAATATCATCACACTGGGGATTAGGGTTTCAACATCTATCTTTTGGGAGTCACAAATGTTCAGTCCATAACACCCTCATATGATGATGTAATGGGCATCTTCATTAGGGAAGGGATTTTCTGTTCTCCATAGAGACCAAATCCCTATACCCACATATCTACTTCCAGCTGAACCTGAGCTTAAAAAGCCATTACTCCTGAACTCAGATCAGGACTACTCAAAACATTCAAACATGAATACAGAATGAGGAAATAGGTACAAGAATGTTGAAGGCAGCATATATCAAAATACCATGAGTGTGCCATGAAATACTAGTTCTGGGTTACTCTTGAGGCTTCTAGGTCAACGACATTGGGCCATTATCCAGGGATCATAAGCATAAGTAAGTCCCTGAGATACCAGGCACTAAAGAAAGCTCTTGAATTCTAAAGACCCTGATGTATTTCAATATATCTCACTAGAAGGGACCTATTCTCTATATGAATGAATATCCCACAGAACTAGTATCCTGCAGAGTGCTCATTGGAAAACGTTTGCCTGAGAAATACTCTTGAGTCCTGTTGCTAAATTGTCACTGCTGGTAGGATAAGAATTGAAAAAGGTGTCCATCACAGAGACTTATTCATGAAGCCCAATGTACCTTTTTAACAGGGGATTAGGAGTCCGGTGACAGTATGCATAAGGGTTACCCTGTGCCTTGGATAATAAAAAGCCTCGTTGTCATTTAAAAAGTATGCTCATTGGGTGCCTGCATGGCTTTTATTTATTTATTTATTTATTTATTTATTTAAGAGAGAATGAGCATGTGCTTGAGCATGCGGATGGGCAAGTGGGAGGGGAGCAGACAGAGGGAAAGAATTCTTAAGCAGACTCTCTACTGAGCACAGCCCATGCGGGGCTCAATTTTACAACCCCTGAGATCATGACTGGAGCCAAACCGAAGAGCTGCACACTCCACCAACTGAGCTACCCAGCTGCCCCAAAAATGAATCTTAAAAAAGAAAAAAGTATGCTCATTTACTCAATATCTGTTCTAGATTCTAGAAGGATCCATTCCTACTCCTAGAGATGTCATTCATTGACCAAACCTGAACTGAACAACATTAATGATGTGCTAGATCTTGAGTTGAGGATTGAAGATGTAGAACTGAGACCAGGGGTATACACAGCTTCTCTACAGACATTTTTTCCTAATGGAAAGACAAGAGTTTCTTGAATGTTGAAGCTTGAAGTGTCCATCAGTATTATCTGACAAAATTCACACAAGAGGAATTAGCCTGAATAGGCCTATATCTGTTAAAGAAATTGAATCACTAATACTCTTCCAAAACAGAGAGCTCCAGGCCCAGGTGAATTCAGCACTGAGCTTTACTAAGTATTTAAAAAGAAAATTACTCTAATTGTCTTCCATCCCTTTTAGGAAATAGAATTGGAGGAAATACTTTCAAACTCATTCTATGAGGCTAGCATTACCTTAATTCTAAAAGCATTACCTTAATTCTAAAAATATTACAAGGATAGAAAATTACAGACCAATATCTCTTAGGAATATAGACACAAAAAGCACCAACAAAATCCAGAAATGTATAGAATGTATTATGTACCATTTGAAAGTGAGATTTTTTTCCCCCCAAGTATGCAAGGCTGGTCCAGCATTCGAAAATCAATTGTGATCTACCACATGAACAAGATAAAGAAAAATAACATGATCATATCAATAATGCAGAAAAAGCAGTTGACAAAATCCAACACCCATTCATGATAAAAATTCTCATTTAGTAAAAATAAATGAGAACTCCCTCAATTTGATAAAGAATATCTATAAAAAACTATAGAACTGACACTATACTTAATGGTGAGAAAAAAGAAGCTTCCTCACTAAGATCAGGAACAAGGCAAAGATGTACTCCCTGACCACTGCTTTTCAACAACATACTAGAAGTTCTAGCTAATGCAATAAAACAAGAAAAGAAAAAGTATAAAGAATGGGAAAGAAGAAATAAAACTGTTGTTCACAGATGACATGATCACGCTTGTGGAAAATCAAGAAGTACTGACCAAAAAAATGAAATTAATAAGTGATTACAGCAAGACTGTAAGATACAAGTTTAATATACAAAAGGCAATTGCTCTCCTATATACCAACAACCAGAAAAACAAGTTAAAATGAAAAATACAGTACATTTACATTCACGGCCCCTCAAAATGAAATATATAGCTATAAATCTATCAAAATATGTACAATGTCTGTATGAGGAAAACTAAAAAACTCAAATGAAAGAAATCAAAGAAATACTAAATAAATACAAATATTCCATGTTCATAGATAGGAAAATTCAATATTATAAAGATGTCAGTACTTTCCAACTTGGTCTATAGATCCGATGCAGTCTCGGTCAAAATCCCAACACGTTATTTGATGGATATCCACAAACTGATTCTAAAATTTATATGAAAAGCCAGAAGATCTAGAATAGACAAACACAATATTGAAAAAGAAGAACAAAGTTGAAAGACTGGCACTATCTGACTTCAACACCTGATACAAAGCCATGACTTCAGAAGAGAATTCTATTGATGAGAGAATAGGCAAACAGGTCAATGGAAAAAAATAGAGAACCCAAAAATATAGTTATCTGATTTTTGACAAAGAGTAAAGGCAACACAAAAGCTCCCCACAGCGAACCCGAGCTGATTACTTAGCCTGGCCCCTGCGAAGGAGGTGCGATTCCACCTCAGGCAGGGTCACTTGAGAATCACAGCAACAGGCCCGTTCCCCAGAAGACCAGAAAAAAAAATCCAGCCAAAGTCACGTTC
This sequence comes from Ailurus styani, assembly GCA_002007465.1. NCBI lineage: Eukaryota > Metazoa > Chordata > Mammalia > Carnivora > Ailuridae > Ailurus > Ailurus styani. The sequence continues at coordinate 2,287,383 of LNAC01000310.1, read as the reverse complement.
AAGATTGCTGAGAATTTTGGAGCAAGGCGGAGAATAAATGGCTTTTCCCGATGATTTTTTGTAGTTCAAAGTTAAATTCTTTGAATTTTTTTCTTACTCTTTTCTTTTAAATTATTTCTTTTTTCCTATTTTAACGTTTTTAACTATTATATCTTGTCAACAATTTTTAATCTTCTTTAATTTTCACTGTTATAAACATATTTTACCCCTTCATTGTATTTAGCCTTATTTTTGGTATACATATAGGTTCTGTTCAATTCACCAGTCTAATAGATAGAGATAGATAGAGATAGAGATAGAGATAGAGTGAGAGACAGAGAAAGATATAGAAACAGAAATAGATAATATAGATACAGATATAGAATTTTGTTTTACTTACTATTTTGTTTAATTTTTTTCTTTTGTATTTGTTTGTTTGATTTTGTTTTTTGGTTTTTTGGTTTTTTCCCTCATTCTTTTCTCCCCAGTGCCAGGTCTCTTCTGAGTAGCTTAGTGTATATTTCTCTGGGGTCATTGCTAACCTTTAGTATTTTGTTCTCTCATTCATCTATTCTTATCTGCATAAAATGACAAGGTGGAAAATATCAACACAAAAAAAAGAACAAGAGGCAGTAATGACGGCTAGGGACCTAATCAATGCGGACAATAGTAATATGACAGAACTAGAGTTCAGAATGACGATTCTTAAGGTGCTGGCTGGGCTCGAAAAAACCATGGAAGATAATACAGAAGCCCTCTCTAGAGGAAATAGAAACCTTTTCTGGAGAAATAAAAGAACTAAAATCTAACCAAGCTGAAATCAAAAGAGCTATTAACGAGGTGCAATTAAAAATGGAGGATAAATGAGGCAGAAGACAGAATTAGTGATTTAGAAGACAAAATTTCAGAGAATAAAGAAGTGGAGGAAAAGAGAGACAAACAACTACTGGACCAAGAGGGGAGAATTCGAGAGATAAGTGATACCATAAGACGAAACAATATTAGAATAATTGGGATCCCAGAAGAGGAAGAGAGAGAGAGGGAGACAGAAGGTATGTTGGAGCAAATTATAGTACAGAATTTCCCTAATTTGGTGAAGGGAACAAGCATCAAAATCCAGGAGGCACAGAGAATCCCCCACAAAATCAATAAAAATAGGTCCACACCCTGTCATCTAATAGTAAAACTTACAAGTCTTAGTGGCAAAGAGAAAATCCTGAAAGCAGCTCGGGGCAAGAGGTCTATAACATACAATGGTAGAAATATTAGACTGACAGCAGACATATCCAGAGAAACCTGGCAGGCCANACCTGGCAGGCCAGAAAGAACTGGTATGATATACTCAGAGCACTAAACGAGAAAAATATGCAGCCAAGAATACTATATCGAGCTAGGCTGTCACCTATAATAGAAGGAGAGATAAAAAGCTACCAGGACAAACAGAAACTCAAGGAATTTGCAAACACCAAGCCAGCCCTACAAGAAATATTGAAAGGGGTCCTCTAAACAAAGAGAGCCTAAAGGAAACATAGACCTGAAAGGAAGACACAATATACAGTAACAGTCACCTTAAAGGCAATAAAATGACTCTAAATTCATATCTCTCAATAGTTACTCTGAACGTGAATGGACTAAATACCCCAACTAAAAGACACAGGGTTTCAGAATGGATAAAAAAACAAGANTCTTACAGGCAATAAAATGACTCTAAATTCATATCTCTCAATAGTTACTCTGAACGTGAATGGGCTAAATACCCCAACTAAAAGACACAGGGTTTCAGAATGGATAAAAAACAAGACCCATCTATATGCTGTTTACAAGAAACTCATCTTACGTGCAAAGACACCTCCAGATTTAAAATGAAGGGGGGTGGAAAACAATTTACCATGCGAATGGACAGCAAAAGAAAGCTGGAGTGGCAATCCTTATATCAAAAAAAATTAGATTTTAAGCCAAAGAATATCATGAGAGATGAGGAAGAACACTATATCATACTAAAAGGATCTGTCCAACAAGAAGATCTAACAATCATAAATATCTATGCCCCTAACATGGGAGCAGCCAATTATATAAACCAATTAATAACAAAATCAAAGAAACACATTGACAAGAATACAATATTAGTAGGGGACTTGAACACCCCCCTTACTGAAATGGACAGATCATCAAAGCAAAAGATCAACAAGGAAATAAAGGCTTTAAATGACACCCTGGACCAGTTGGACATCACAGATATATTCAGAACATTCCAACTCAAAATAACAGAATACACATTCTTCTCTAGTGCACATGGAACCTTCTCCAGAATAGACCATATTCTGGGTCACAAATCAGGTCTCAACAGGTACCAAAAGATTGGGATCATTCCCTGCATATTTTCAGACCATAATGCTCTGAAACTAGAACTCAACCACAAAAGGAAAGTTGGAAAAAATAACTCAAATACAAGTCTAAAGAACATCCTACTAAAGAATGAATGGGTCAACTAGGAAATTAAAGAAGAATTTAAAAAATTCATGGAAACAAATGAAAATGAAAACACAACTGTTCAAAATCTTTGGGACACAGCAAAAGCAGTCCTAAGAGGAAAGTATATAGCAATACAAGCCTTTCTCAAGAAACAAGAAAGGTCTCAAGTACACAACCTAACTCTACACCTACAAAAGCTAGAGAAAGAACAGCAAAGAAAGGCTACACCCAGCAGGAGAAGAGAAATCATAAAGATCAGAGCAGAAATCAATGAAATAGAAACCAAAAGAACAGTGGAACAAATCAATGAAACTAGGAGCTGGTTCTTTGAAAGAATTAATAAGATTGATAAACCCCTGGCCAGACTTATCCAAAAGAAAAGAGAAAGGACTCAAATTAATAAAATCATGAATGAAAGAGGAGAGATCACAACCAACACCAAAGAAATACAAACAATTCTAAGAACATATTATGAGCAACTCTACACCAGCAAATTTGACAATCTGGAAGAAATGGATGCATTCTTAGAGAAATATAAACTACCAAAACTGAACCAGGAAGAAACTGAAGACCTGAATAGACCCATCACCAGTAAGGAGATTGAAGCAGTCATCAAAAATCTCCCAACGAACAAGAGCCCAGGGCCAGACGGCTTCCCAGGGGAATTCTACCAAACATTTAAAGAAGAATTAATACCTATTCTCCTGAAACTGTTCCAAAAAATAGAATTGGAAGGAAAACTTCCAAACTCATTTTATGAGGCCAGCATTACCTTGATCCCAAAACCAGGCAAAGACCCCCTCAAAAAGGAGAATTACAGACCAATATCTTTGATGAACACAGATGCAAAAATCTTCAATAAAATACTAGCCAATAAGATCCAACAGCACATTAAAAGGATTATTCACCACGACCAAGTAGGATTTATTCCTGGAATGCAAGGTGGGCTTAACATTCCCGAATCAATCAATGTGATACAAGACATTAATAAAAGAAAGAACAAGAACCATATGATCCTCTCAGTAGATGCTGAAAAAGCATATGACAAAGTACAGCA
>LNAC01000310.1:2266653-2282381 GCA_002007465.1 Ailurus styani | reverse complement strand
TACAAATCAAAACCACAGTGAGATACCACCTCACACCAGTCAGAATGGCTAAAATCAACAAGTCAGGAAATGACAGATGTTGGCAAGGATGTGGAGAAAGGCGAACCCTCCTACACTGTTGGCGGGAATGCAAGCTAGTGCAACCACTCTGGAAAACAGTGTGGAGTTTCCTCAAAAAGTTGAAAATAGAGCTACTCTATGACCCAGCAATCGCACTACTGGGTATTTACCCTTATGATACAAAGGTAATGATCCTTAGGGGCACATGCACCTGAATGTTTATAGCAGCAATGTCCACAATAGCCCAAGTATGGAAAGAACCTAGATGTCCATCAACAGATGAATGGTTAAAGAATATGTGGTATATATATACAATGGAATACTATGCAGCTATGTAAAGAAATGAAATCTTGCCATTTGCAACGACATGGATGGAACTAGAGGGTATTATGCTGAGTGAAATAAGTCAATCAGAGAAAGACAATTATCATATGATCTCTCTGATAGGAGGAACTTGAGGGTCAGTGTGGGAGGTTGTGGGGGCTAGGGAGGGAAAAATAATGAAACAAGATTGGAAGGGGAAGGAGACAAACCATGAAAGACTCCTAATCTCACAAAACAAACTGAGGGTTACTGAGGGGTGGGAGGGTAGGGATAGGGTGGATGGGTTATGGACAGTGGGAAGGGTTTGTGCTATGGTGAATGCTGTGAAAGGTGTAAGCCTGATGATCCACAGACCTGTACTCCTGGGCAAATAATAATAATAATAATAATAAATTTAAAAAAATAAAAATAAAATAAAATAATAATATATCACTACTCACCTATTAGAATGACCAGAATAAAAAATACTGAGAACACCAAATGCTGGTGAAGGTGTGGAGGAATAGGAACTCTCATTCATAGCTGGTGGGAATGCAAAATGGTAGAGCCACTTGGGAAGATAGTTTGATGGTTTCGTATAAAACTAAATATACTCTTATGTATGATCTAGCAACCACCCTCTTTGGTATTTATCCAAAGCAGTTGAAAACTTATGTCCATACAAAGTCAACACAGAGATGTTTATGTCAGCTTTATTTATTTATTATTGTCAGAACCTGAAAGCAACCAAGATGTCTTTTAGTAAGTGAATGAATAAATGAGGATACATCCAGATAATGGAATATTATTTTATGCTAAAAAGAAATGAGCTATTTATACGTGAAAAGATATAGAAGAAATGTAAATGCATATTATTATACTAAAGAAGTCAATCTGAGGGCGCCTGGGTGGCTCAGTGGGTTAAAGCCGCTGCCTTCGGCTCAGGTCATGATCCCAGGGTCCTGGGATCGAGGCCCGCATTGGGCTTTCTGCTCAGCGGGGAGCCTGCTTCCTCCTCTCTCCTGTCTCTCTGCCTGCCTCTCTGCCTACTTGTAATCTCTCTCTCTGTGTCAAAANAAAAAAAAAAAAAGAAGTCAATCTGAAAAGGTTGCATCCTATATGACTCCAACTATATGACATTCTGGAAAAAAAAAACAAAACTAGGAAGAAAACAGAAAGAGCAGTCTTGCCAGGGGTTAGGGGAGATGAAGGAATGATTAAGTGGAGCCCAGAGGATTTTAGGACAGTGAAACTACTCTGTGTAATTCTATAAGGTGGATACGTGTCATTATACATTTATCCAAACTCATTGAATGTAGAACATTAAAGGAAACCCTAATGTAAACTGTGGAGTTTAGGTGACAATGGTGTGCAAGTATAGGTTCATCTATTGTAATAAATGTGCTGCTCTGGCTGGGAATATTGATAATTCTATACAAGAATTGGGGTAGGAGATATCTGAGGAATATCTATACCTTCCACTTAACTGTGCTGTAAATCTAAAATTGCTCTAAAAATTAAACTCATGAAAATTCATTTCTCTTTACCCACCCCACCTCCATTTTAGAAATAAGGGCATGAGAGACTAGATCAATTCTCCAAAGTCAAATGATGAAAGAACTAAACCATGGATATCTTCCTGTTGGTTCAGGGCTCTGTTTACAACAAGCCAATTTGGTTGGCCATTAGAAACAGTGTGTATTGACTTGATTTAGGGAAAAGGAGAACAAAGTCTGTTTCTTTTTTTTTTTTTAAAGATTTTATTTATTCATTTCACAGAGGGAGAGAGATCACAAGGAGGCAGAGAGGCAGGCAGAGAGGGGGGGGGGAAGCAGGCTCCCCGCTGAGCAGGGAGCCCGACGCGGGCCTCGATCCCAGGACCCTGAGATCATGACCTGAGCCGAAAGCAGAGGCTTTAACCCACTGAGCCACCCAGGCACCCCAAAGTCTGTTTCTTAATAGAAACCTGGTCAAATACTTAATCCTAACACAGTGTACATGGAATGAGTGACCAAAACAACAAACCACAGTGCTTTCCTATCTGGATTTTGAAATCCATAAGCCTCAAAGGCGTGTCACATAATTATGGATGAGTTTTGACAGTCTTAGTTAATACCTACCATTTATAATATTAATAGTAGTTAATGTTAATGGAATAATTGTTTTGTGATATGTATTATTCTCAGCTTTTAATCCTTTCAACAACTGGATATAGTAATGGTGCCCTCATTACATTAAGAGATGGGAAACTGAGGTATGGGGTGGTCCAAACTCTTGTTGAGGTTCTCATGGCAACAAGAGGCAAGGCTGAGATTGAAGGCCAATTCTCTCAGATCCTGAAATATGTGCTTTTAACCACAATGCTACATATTCCTTGTGGGAAGTCTGAGGGTTTGATAGCATTATAACTGCAAATATATAGGAAATTTACCACAGGTGCCTTAGAAGAGGTGATGGGCACAGTGTGGTTTATTTTACAAAAAAGGAAACTGAGGTTAAAGGGAAATAGAAACAACTCTAGTGAAAGGAATGATCAAAATGGATGTTTTCCAAGTGCTTCCACTAATCCTATGCCCAAGGCCTAGAAGTAGTGATGGGATACTTAATAAAAAGCAAATACAGAAATAATACATTTCCTAGTGAGGAATTTGAAAATACTAATTTCAATGTTTAATAAATAGTTTTTTAGACTAAAACTGGGGCTAATGTCTCAGGAATTTGAAACTCTTTGAAATCTTGACTTAGTTACAAAGGAAATGAACTTAAGCTTAGTCTGCATCATAGAGAAACTAATCGAGATATTCTTGGCCTGGGAATTTTGGATGAGTCAAGACTAACACACACACACGCATACATTAGTCATGCGATTGTCGGGTATACCAACATGGCTTTAGCGTAATACTTATTTTCAAGGAGAGTAATAAAAAAATACTTTACTACTGAGATTTTCATTCATAATTACCTGCTTAGTCAAAAATAGGTTACACAAACTTGGAACTCCTGGAATTACCCATCTATGCAGTGAAAGCCATCTTGAGCATGTATTTCTTTCTGGGATTGTGCCAGGAGAGTTTGGGGTTTGCAAAGGAGTAGTCAAATGTTTGCTTCTACAGTTCATTTTATCCTGGGCTGTTTTAACATAAAGATACTTCTCGGGGCGTCTTGGCGTCTCAGTTGGTTAGGCGTCTGTCTACCTTCGGCTCAGGTCATGATCCCAGGGTCCTGGGATGGAGCCCCACATCAAGACCCTGCTTCTCCCTCTCCCTCTGGCTGCTGCCCCACCTGCTTGGATTCTCTCTCTCTCTCTCTCTCTGTGTCAAATAGACAAATAAAATCTTAAGTAAATAAGTAAATAAATAAATAAATAAATAAATAAACCTCTCTCTTTTCGCAGATGTTATTCACTAATGAAACCATTATTTGATATCTTTATTTTCTCTCTACCAGGGACTATGAAATTTTCAGTTCTCTGAATTCCCCAGGAGATATCTTCCACCCCCCAACCCCCCACCTCCCGCATAGGGGGCCACTGCCTGTCTGCACCCTGGTGGTAATTAGTGAGCAACATGGAGGAGATTTTTTAATGTCTGGTTGCACAGAGGTAGGGCATCAGAAAGGTGCTAAGAATCCATTATTCATGTTTGGAACAAAATAAACAAATAAATAAATCTTTAAAATGGGAATGGTGCCATTTCTCTAACTTTACCAGCTAGTCAAGCACTGGTCTGTAACTGTGGAAAGGGAGCAGATGTGACCATGTAACGCACCACAGCCAGAGAAGCTTGAGTTGCCAATGGAAAGAAATGCTAATAAGAATTCAATGACTCAAGTGTAAATAAGGAAAATTATAAACAACGAAAAAATTCAAAACATAACGTAAAATATAAATCAAGAGCCACTGAGCCTAGAGTTGTGAAAAACTCAAAACCAAGTTCCTAAACTTGCTAAAAGCAAGAGGGTGTGCTCCTAAGTTCGGGGTTTTGGTTTGCTCTTTTTGGGGAATGTGGAAGAGGGCAATCATCAAAGGGCTCCTTTTTTTTTTTTTTAAGATGATCATTGAGGGAAGATCCAATGCCCAAGAAAGCAAAAAAATAAAGGATAAATATATACAAATACACAATAGATGGGAAAAAGTAAGGAACGGCCTGTTTTAAAATCTACATTAATAATTCAATAATAGGGACACCTGGGTGGCTCAGTCATGAAGCGTCTGCCTTCAGCTCAGGTCATGATCCCAGGGTCCTGCTATCTAGCCAGGCACCAGGCTCCCTGCTCAGCAGGAGGCCTGCTTCTCCCTCTCCCACTCCCGCTGCTTGTGCTCCTTCTCTTGCTGTGTCTCTCTGTCAAATAAATAAATAAAATCTTAAAAAATAATAATTCAAAAATAGATTTATATTGTGTATTTTAAAGATCATATTTTTATTTATTTGAGAGGTGGGGGACCATGAGCAGGGGCTGGAGGAGCAGAGGAAGAGGGAGAAGCAGACTCCACGCTGAGCTGGGAGCCTAACATGAGGCTCCAGGCTGAGACTCCAGGATCATGACCTGAACTGAAGGCAGATGCTTAACCGACTCAGCTGCCCTGTGTCCAGGAATTCAAGAATAGATTTTTAAAAGCAGTACTGTAGTCCTCTTGGAAGAGGGAGAAACTTCAGCCAAGAAGACAACAGGCATAGTTGAAAAATTAAGAAAACAAGTTGAAATGATCTCCAAGATGTGGACCTAGAGCTAGTTTGATATAGATTGATTAAGTGACCTTAAAATTGGATTTGAAATATTAATTAATTAATTAATTTGTTCATGTAAAATTCTATTTGAACTTGGTGCAGGAGACGGTGCTCAGAGTAAAAATCACCCATAATGCTGCTTCACAGTGATAAACACTATTAAAATGTTTGTATAAAGATATATAAACTAATACTTCACATGACTGCCATAAAAAAATCACACTAAGCATAGTATTTGGAAAAACAGCTACAATAATTTGAAATAATTTGTGAATACCCTTTTTTATCACTAATATTCTTCTATAGTATTGTTTTTAATGTATTATACATAATCATTCCATTTCATGAACATATCACATCTTACTTGACCAGTTTCCTATCTGGTATTTGGATTGCTTTTTATTGTTACCTCTCTTATCAACTCTACTGTGGTGAATATTACGGTGCCTAAATCTATCAATGGATATCCTTAGGATAAAATTTCAGGTTTCTTAGAGATGGGCCAAATATACAAGCATTTTTGAGTATTTGATGTAATACTAAGAAAAATTTCCATCCGAAAAAGTCTTGACACCCACTCAGTCCATAAGCCCCCCATCAGCATGTGTAAACATGTTCTCCATGCAATCCTACCAGCTCTGGGGGAGTCTTCAGTCTAAGCTTGATTGGGTGAGGGGGACATGATCTCTCTGTTTTAACTGTTAATTACTAGTGAGGTTAATCGTGCTTATTGGCTGTTTTTATATATTCTTCCATGAACTGCCTCTCTGTGTCCTTTGTTAATGTTTTCCCTCAGGGAAAAATAAAAGTTTGTCTTTTTCTTATGGAGCTTGTGAGTTCCGATGCTGTTAGTAAATTTCCTGATTAGGCTTGACACGTGTGCCTGCATTTCCAAGAGGACAGGACTTGGCTTTATAAGCTACTTATTAATTCTACTGTTTTTCTATTTTCTATTTCACTAATTTGTTTTTCTCTTGTTTTCCCTAGATTTATTTAATGATTTCCTGTAAAGATGCTTGAGATGAAAGGTTAATTTATTTATTTTCATTATAATCACTACCACAGGGATCATGTCTGCTTTGCTTACCATTAATGTAGTGTTCAGAATATGGTGAGAAAAATATAAAAGTCTTTATTAAATTAATTAATGGAAATTTAATGATATGAATTTTCCTCTAAGTTTGGCAATTTCCATAATTAATTTTGGATATGTATCATTCACAATTCCATTATTTTCTAAATAATATGAAATTGCAGGTTGATTACTTATTTGCCCCCAAATAATTAGAACATTATTTCTATAAATTTCAGTGTGGAATAATCACTGTATTGTTGGATTTTTTTTCTCAGATAATTTGACAGGTAGAAATTCTATTTTAGTGAAATAAGACTATATTTTATTTTTATTTACTTTGTTGCCTAGAAAATGATAAATTTTTAAAGATTGTCTCGAAGTTAAGGAGACCCAGAATTTGCATGTTGTTTGCATCTCTCACAAGATATTTGTTAGCAACAGAGAAAAAAACAGGACCTTCATAGATGGAGAAATTCAGCAGACATCATCGTCACCAACAAATTAAAGTCATAAATAAATCATAAATAATTAGATATATCAATCCAGTGAATCCCATATGATGCACTGGGAAGGAAATGATATCATTTTGTGATAATTCTGACGAAACTGTGTAACTTTGGTCCAATCTGAAAAAATATCAGAAAAACCCAAATTGGGGGACAGACTATAAAACAAGTGACCAAGTAGTCTCCAAAAATGTTAAGGTCATGAGAGACAAGGTACAGAAAAGGAACTATTGCAAAATGAAGAAGACCAAGGAAGAATTCAACCAAGAGATCCAGGTTAGAATCCTGGAAGAGAAGGACATTAGTGGAAAAGTGAGTGAAATTTGCATGAGGACTTCAGTTAATGGCATTGTTCCAAAGTTGATTGTAGGTAAGGTGTGAACTTTAAGGGAAGTTGGGTGAAAGGTTTAGGGAGGTTTAATATTTTATTAGAAATTTATACTTATTTGTATATTTGAAAATTCTGTCTTTTTTTAAGATTTTATTTATTTATTTGACAGAGAGAGAGAGTACAAGCGGGGGAAGCAGCAGGGAGAGGGAGAAGCTCAGTGGGGAGCCTGATATGGGGCTCAATCCCAGGACCCTGGGATCATGACCTGAGCTGAAGGCAGACGCTTAACGACTGAGCCACCAAGGCACCCCAAGAATTCTGTCTTTTGTCTGTCATGTATGTTGAAAGCATATTATCTTACTATATCTTTTGTTTTTTTATTTGAACAGTGTGAATACATGTCACACCCAGTGATACATTTTTTTCAGTTCCATGGTTCTTGGAAAAGGAAGTAGATTTAACAAGTGTTGTCTCTTGAACCACTTGAAATGGTCCTCCCTCAGATTGGGTAGATGACTGCTCAAATCTCTCAGGCAGAGGTCCAAAGACAAAAGAAAATTGATATTGACTGTTCTAAGGACAAGTGGCCTGTCAGAAGTCAGGGAGGGGGTGGCTTATAGGTATGAGCTTTAATTCTGTGTCTTGGTTCAGTTTGAGTTGGCGGCTGAAAATCATTGGCTTTCTCTCTAGCCTCCAGTCCTGCCCTTACATCAGTGCAAGTGAGCCCCATGTTCCACCATATGCTGCTCATGGTCGCGCCTGCAGGGTTTCCTAAGGATCTAGGGGATTCAAGTATGGCCTCCCCACTCCACCCTGCTGTCCAAGGTTCTGCTCTCACTTCCCCAGAGATCTCTTCCACCCACCCCCTGGCCAACATTAGCTTCACCTGAATGTAAGAATCAAATCTGTCCGTTTTCTCTTCAGTCTGTCCTCACCTATGCTGGATCTTAGGGAAATGTGGATGAAACCCTTCTCCAGATGCCACTCCACATGCTAACTTCCTTTGTCCAATTTGGTGTTATCTTAAGACAGTAGAGAGACAAAGGTATGAGGTCAAATGGCCATGTCAAACCAAAAAATTGCCTTTCAATGGAAATATGAAATGTCAGGTGAGGTGACCAATTCTGATGGGATAAAACCAGGTGGAAGTAAAGTGATTTTAATTTAAATACATTATGGTTTTTGCTGGAATCTATTTTTTGCTTTAGGTGGGGAAGTTGGAAAGTATAGACATAAAAAGGATGGAAAATGGAGGAAGAGAAACAGTAGACTTTGTTGTATTTTCTTTCTAAATTCCCTTATTCCTATCCATATGATAGTAACTCCCCAAAGTTAACTTAAACTCAGTTTTTTTCAGCTGGGAAATGGGGTCAATTGCTGGATTTCCTCCCTCAGAAAGTTGTTTCAGGGTCTAGATAAATTATTCGCTGGGGAAGTGCTCTATAAATTGTAAATCCTCTGTCATTGTTGAAACCTTGCACAATTCAAAAGACCACCATTTACTTTAAAAACGGTGCCCTCTGAGCAAAACTCACATGGAATTCATGTCAAATACAAAGTGAAGAGTAACCCTGCAGGTGTATCAGTGGTCCTGAGACATACTGAGTATTGTTAGTACAATTACAAATTACAATTACAATTACAATTACAGTAAATGAAGAAAGGATGCAGTGCTGTAGGTAAGACTCAATCAAAAGAAGACTGTTGTGTGAGACCATACTTGGTGTCAGAGAATCCAGTGAGAATTGAATTCTGGGGCAAAGGTTGAGGAGAACTTCAAAATCTCATTCCATTCCAAGAATCAGTGAGCCAGGGTATTTGGTTGTTGGAACAAACAGCACAGGAGACTAGGTTCCTTGGAAAGAACTCACAGTCTTGGTGGACAGAACTGAATGAAGATGGCCAAGGCTGTTGGCAAACTTCACTGAAACATGGGTATACCCAAAGGATAATCTCTAGCCTTGCTCCAGAAGGTTGGATCTCTAGACCAGCAGCAACATCTTCACCTGGACACTTCTGAGAAAGGCAGAACCTCAGGCTACATTCCAGATCTACTGACTCAGAATCCAGATCTACTGACTCAGAATCTGAATTAACAGAGTCCCCATGTGATTTGTACACATTAAATGCGAGACATTCTGGTCTGTAAAGATCACTTCTACACATGCTATTTAAGGTGGTGATTACAGGATGATGAAAAGCACACATATAACTCTATGTTTTGGTAACACCTGATGTTTTTCACAGAACTCTCACAAATATTTGCTCACTTGATCCTTACAACTACCCATGAAGAAACAGCACTAAAGGGTTTAACTGCCAGACCGAGGTTAAGTGAATTGAATAGAACTGCCTGGAGAGATGATTGCCTTCTTTCTTTTCAAGTAATAATTTATTGAAGATAATCCTTTCTTCCTTCTCATAAAATCCCTTCAGAATTTGCTTATATCTTTATTAAAGTAATTGCCACAACCTGCCTTATATTACTGTCATTTATGAATGTTGATTATGACCTCATGTCATGGAGATCTGGTATTCTCCCATAGTACCAGATACATTACCTAATCATAGTAGGTGATTTCAAAAGGTGGAATTGAGTTGAATCTTCTATAAAGTTAAAAAAAAATTTTTTTGCAGTTTTAAAATTACTTACTAATAGGGATGCCTGGCTGGCTCTGTTAGCAGAGCATGAGATTCTTGATCTCCAGCTTGTGAATTCGAGCACCACATTGGGGGTAGAGATTACTTAAAGAAAAATTAAAATCACTTACTCATATATTGCTGATGGGAACATAAAACAGTTCACCACTTGGGAAAACAATCTGACAATTCCTTAAAAAGTTACGCAGACACCATCTGACCCAGCAATGCCAATCCTAGGTGTTTACCCAAGAAAAATAAAAACACATAACCACATAAAGAGTCATAATGAAAAGTCTGTAACAGGGGCACCGAGATGGCTCAGTTGACTAAGCATCTGCCTTCGGCTTAGGTCATGATCCCAGGGTTCTTGGAGCCCACATCGGGCTCCCTGCTTAGTGGGAAGCCTGCTTCTCCCTCTCTCTCTGCCCACCCCCCACCAACACAGGTGCTCTCTCTTGCTCTCTCTCTCAGATAAATAAATAAAATATTAAAAAAAGAAAAGCCCATAATAGTTTTCTTCGTAATCACCAAGAACTGAAAAAAAAACCAAATTTATACCCATTAATGAATAAATAAACAAATTGTGATATTTTCTAATAATGGAATATTATGCAGCCATTAAAAGGAAATAAGTACAGCAATATGCAACACCACACATGGACTTACAAGGCATTAAGCTATGTCAGAAAGCCATGTACAAAAGACTGCATACTCCGTGATTCCCATTTGTGTGAAATTCTAAAAAAAAAAAAAATGCAAAATTGTATTAGTGGGAAGCAGATCAGTGGTTGTAGGACTGGAAGGACAGACAAAAACTAACTATACAGGGGCACAAAGGGACTGTTTGGGGTGATGCGAATGTAGTGAATCTTGATTGTGGTGAAGATTTAACAACTATATATAGTTGTCAAAACTCACTAAATCGGACACTTAAAATGGGTAAATTTTGTTAGATACAATAAAGCTGATTTCAAAATTATAGTGAGAAAATGTGTGGTTAGGAGCTATCGAATGGTGTGTTTTCTAGGTTCACATAGTTTTATACGTTTTTGACAAAAACATTTATTATCCCAAGTTTTACTTGGTGCTCCATATGCTTGCCAAGGATGTGATGCCAGAAAAAGTTACAAAATGGAGCCACCTGGATGGTTCAGTCATGGAGCACATGACCCTTGATCTCAAGGTCATGAGTCTCAGCCCCACAACAGGTGCAGAGCTCACTTAAAAAAATAAAAAATGTTACAAAAGGATATTTTCCTCTGAGAAGGAACAACTGCTTTCGCTTAGTGGCTAAAGAAAGCCTTTGAATATTAGGACAGTGAGGAAAACAAAGAAATGAGAGACAAAAAGAGAGAGAAATAGAAAACTCATATATTATAAAAAGAATTGGAGGACCAGAGAGAAAAGGAGGAAAGATATCCCTTACATAAAGTGAACAGTGTTTAAGAAATACTGAAAAAGTCTCCCTAAGTCACTTCCTTTTTTTCCTTAGCTTTATTGAGGTATTATTGACATATAACACATGTAAATTTAAAATATACAATGTGATGATTTGATACACATATATATTGCAAAATGATTACCATAATAAGGTTGACTAGCACCCCCATCTTCTCACAGAATCACCACTTTTTGTGTGGGGTGAGAAACTTAAGATCAACTCTCTTAGCAACTTTCAAGTATTAGAATACAGTGTTGGTAATTATCATCGCCATGCTGCACATTACATCCCCAGAACTTATTTATCCTAGAGCTGGGAGTCTGTAGCCTTTCACCATCTCCCCATTTCTCCCACCCCAACTTCGGCCCACCTGGACCCACCATTCTACTCTCTACTTTTACAAGTTTGGCTTTTTAAAATTCCACATGGAAGTGAGAACATGCTGTAAATATCTTTCTCTGACTTATTTCACTCAGCACAATGTCCACGAGATCCACCCATGTTGTTGCAAGAGGAAGATTTTTCTTCCTTTTTTATAGGGAAATAGTATCTCATTTCATTTTCTATATCCATTTATCCATCAGTGGACACTTAGGCTTTGTCCATGTTTTGTCCATGGCTATTGTGAATAATGCTGAAATGAACATGGGGGCACAGATATCCTTTCGGGATAGTGTTTTTGTTTTCTTTGGGTATATATCCAGAAGTGGGATTACTAGGTTATCTGGTAGTTCTATTTTTAATTTTTGATGAAATTCCATGTTGTTTTCTATAGTGGCTGCACCAATTTACATTCCCACCGACAGTGTACATGTTTCCACCCCCCTTGCCTTTGGACACTAGCTATTCTAACGGTATCATGTGATATCTCCTTGTAGCTTTGATTTGCATTTGAAGATTAGTGATGCTGAGTAGCTTTTCACGCACCTGTTGGCCATTTGTATGTCTTCGATGGAAAAATGTCTACTCAAGACTTTGCCCATCTTTTAATCAGATTGCTGTTATTATTATTACTTCTATTTGGCTGTATAAGTTCTTTATATATTTTGGACATTAACCTCTAAGAAGATCTAAGGCTTGCAAATATTCCTTTTTTAACCATTCTGTAGGTTGTCTTTTTCTGTTGCTAATATTTCCTTTTACTGTGCAGAAAATGTTTAGTTTGATGTATCCCAATTCTTTAATTTTGTTTTTGTTACTAGTACTTTTGGCATCTAATAAAAAAAAAATCTTTGCCAAGGCTCTTGTCAAAATACACTTTTCCTGTTTTCTTCTAGTAGTTTTTCAGTTTCAGGTTTTACACAGTAAGTCTTTAAACCATTTTGATTTAATTTTTGCGAGTGGTGGAACATAGGGGTCCAACTGAATGCAAGTCTTTCGTGAGTCACTTCTGATACTACCCCCTCAGCCCTGTAGGAGCTTATAAGTGAGGATTATTTTGCCTTTTTTACCATATTATGATCTATGACTTTCTCTACTCTCTACTACATTGGGTGATTTTATGTAATACCACCTTTTAAAATATCACTCGCCTCAATCCATCTGGCTGAAGTCAATTCTTTTCTGGAGTCTCCCAAATATTCAACCTAGCAAGTGCTGAATAAACATTCATTGAGCAAACTAAAGATTTCATGAATCTATAGTACAGCTAACATTATTGAGGCATTCAGTCTCTGTTCAGTCTACTCGGGAGCATAATTCAAGCCTTTTGTGTGATTTGACTACCTTAAACTTAGCAAAGATTCTGAGATAAATACTGTTATCATCTTCATTTTATGGTTAAAAAAAAAAGGAGTGGGTTGGAAAAGATTGAATAACTTGCTCCAGGTAAATCTTGCTCTCGGGAAGAACTGAGAGATGGGCCCACCACGAAAAGTTACACTGTGCTAAACCCGTGGGTGCCCCACCATACCGTCCCCAGTGGAGGACAGTAGGCAGGTTCTCCCTCTCCTGGTGGCACTTAAGTCTGCCTTGGAGGACATCATTTGTGCTTTCTTGATCTTTCTTGGTAAGTAAGCTGTGAGAACTTCAAAACTACTTGGTCGTTACCAGTGAAATGAACCGAGCCTTATCTCATTGGGGGTATTTGTGAACAATTTTATTTCCAAAATGGCAATCCACCTGAAAAGTACTAAAAAATTAGTTTTTGTTTCCTTTAACATGTCATTTCTCTAAGCAGTCTTCTTAACTCGCTGCTCTTCTGACCCCCTTAGTAGCAGATACAATTCATTTCTTATGCAGACTGACAAAAAAGACGCCCGGTATATGGCACTGCATATCTTGACTTCATTATTTCCTCCTAGCAAAGACTTGAAACTGTAATGTGTGAGAAGGAAAAGGTGCCAACATGACATTTACTACTGCTAATATGAATCTGATTAATTCTACAACAAGAAACATCATTTAACTCTTTGTAGTCTACAATGAGCGAGACTGTTGGAAGCAAGCAGAGTACTTTTCCCAAATCACACACATCACGGGATTCTTTGGGGCTGGAATGATAATGTAAACATGTCTTGGCAAGAAGCATCTTCAAATTTTCTGATACAAAAGGGAGCTTTTCCTACAGAAAAAAATGAAAAAAATGAAAAAAAAAAAGAAAAGAAAAGAAAAAAGAAAACAAAACCAACTCCAAGCAAGGCAGAGGCATCTCTCTGCTCAGTGCTCACTTGGGACTTCCTCCAGCTTCCAGAGGAGTTTGCTCACTGGGGGGAAAACAGGCCAAGCTGAGTGACCAGGCCACCAGGAGCAGTGATAACGCTTTCCGAAGAATGTTGTGGCTGGTTTTATTTTATTTTATTGACTCCTTCGAAGTGTTCTTCGTTCTCCTGTGGCCTCAGGGTGCATGTTCAAAAATGATTCTACATTTCAGCAATCCTGTACTTGGAATTGCTTGAAAAGGTGAATGCCAGAAGTCCACTCACTCTTTTCATTTAGGGGCTTCTAGACTAAAGAAGTACACCCTTACTCATGACCTTAAGATTAATTTCAAACACACAGACACACAAATTTCAGGTAATTCAAGATTTTGTGGGACAAATAGTTCATAACAAAAATTTATTCCTGACTTGCATTCTATAGAATATTTCTCATTATAGAAAACTTTGATTTCTGCCAGACACTTTCCCCCCATTTAACTTTCCCTCCTCCTTCTCTCCTTACAGCATACACATCTCAAAATATTTATACATCTTTTAAAAAAATCATTTTATTATCTCTCCTTAACTCTTGGTAGTAAATCTAAAATATCATGCCCCCCGAACTTCGCTTTCCCTCAATTATTATATTGGCAGTGATTATTGAAAGCTAAATATTGTACTTCTTCAATTTGATTTCCCCTCCTAACAGGTTTGGCTAAAATGTCAAACATGTAGAAACTGTGAAAAATACCATAGAATGTGCCGAATAATGTATCACAAGAAAAATGTTTTTCATCAACACACACGCGTACGCTCATATGAAAGAAAGAAAGAAAAGGGAAAAAAAAGAAAACTGGCACAGAGATTGAAACATGCATTTGATCATGTATCCATAATCTTTTCCTTATGTATTTAGCATGTTCGTACTTGGGAAGCTTGGCAGTTTTAAAGAGCGGGGTCACTCTTTTGACGTAGGTTAAAAAAATTCTTTCTAAAACTGTGTTTTAAAGAAAAGTAAAAAGGAACTATGTTGCGCCTTTGTAAATAGCACCTCCTTAGAATGTTTGTCCATTTTATTGTTTAGGGGCGGAGAGGTGGGTGAAATGTACACGTCCGTGGCAAAGTTGCCGGGATGAAAAAGCCAGAGCCCCCCGAGGAAACAGTCCAGCGGGTCAAGACAAGAAGACATAGACTCTGGAGCTGAGTTTATTTTCGAAGGTAAATCGTTCATGCTCGTGTTTACAGGCTACTGGTGGCCAAGGGCAGCCATGGTGGCTGTCGCTTTGCAAATCGAAGAATACAAATAACTCTGAATGTGGGCACAGGACACATGGGGCAAGGTTTTAAATGTGAACACATGCACCGGAGAAGCCCATGCAGGGATAAAAAATGTTCCTGTTTGGTTAGTTTAGATTCTGAAAGAAGCTTTTGTGTGTAAAGATGTAACGGGATCCCAGGCTGGAGCCCTGCCCTGTGGCATATAGGTCAACGTGTCTGTCCCAGCGAACCAGCTCCAGAGCGGCCAGCACGCCTGTGCCCGCCCTCCTGGCACTCGCTTTTGTACGCCTTAATTTGCTTTTGCCAGAATGATTAAGAAAGGGACCCTTTTGTGCCCCTCTGTGGAGGTCTTTAATGGGGGGCCAGGAGGCCGCGGAGAGGTGTTTTTCGACGACGGATGTTCACAAAAATTAAAGAGCAGCTCTGTTGCAGTATTATAAAACTCCACTCATTGAATACCGTCCAGAAATCTGCTGGTTCAATTTCTTCGTCCCATCTGTTTCCCTCTCACCGGCTATATTTGTTAATATTTCCTCAAGCAGCATGCTGTATTGCCCTCCCTGTGCTAGAGAAAAGGGCGTAGATTGATCATTTTTGCGGGACGGGGAAAATGTTTATTTTGGGCGAGAGAACAGTGCATTTACTTGCTTCCTGTCCAGAGTCGGAGACAAAACTTCTTACCAAAAAAAGAGAGAGAGAGAGGGAGGTTGTTTTGGGGGTGGGGG